>VUYV01000028.1:199976-257676 GCA_008711295.1 Anarhynchus alexandrinus
TTATGTTGGGGACTCCAGAGCTGGACGCAGTACTCCAGGTGGGGTCTCACGAGAGTGGAGTAGAGGGGCAGAATCACCTCCCTCGCCCTGCTGGCCACACTTCTTTTGATGCAGCCCAGGATGCGGTTGGCCTTCTGGCCTGCGATCGCACATTGCTGGCTCATGTTGAGCTTCTCGTCGATCAGCACACCCAGGTCCTTCTCCTCAGTGCTGCTCTCCAGCCATTCCCCGCCCAACCTGTAATTGTGCTTGGGATTGCCCCGACCCAGAGGTAAGACCTTGCACCTTTCTTCCCTATGACGAATGAAGATGATTCCCATCCCCATACTTTGTACTCAGACACGTACCTTTTGGGGCAAGGTCATTAAGAAAAATAGGAGTTTGACTCGACACAACCAATCCTACTGTGCTGTTGAGCAGAACTATGGCTGCTGCTAAATGGCATTATGCCAGTGGACTGCACCAAAGTCAAGGGAGGGTCTAGCCCAATATGCTATATTTTAAGACAATCTGTAACGTGCTTATGTCGTGATTTAGGCCAAATTGGCTACTGGGGACCTGGGGGACCCCAGGTGGGACCAACAGATGCTCTCCTCTACCCCTCTTCAAAGAGAGAGGCAGAGGAGGGAAAAAGAGACTTATGAGTTTAGAAGGAACTAAAGTACTTTAATAAAATATTAATAATAAAATAAAAAGAAATAATGAAATATATACAAAACCATATCAAGCTCCCAAGATGACAATCACGACACCGGCTGGCACTGGGGCAGTCTCAGGCTGGACTCAGTGATGGATGGGAACTGGATTCCGGATCTGCATTCAGGATCGGGATCACAGGCAGACGAACAGACAGAGTCCTCCTCAGATGTCAGCCATTGAAGAAAGAGAGAGCTGACCCTTTGATCCCTCAGCTTTTATACTGAGCATGAGGCAGATGGGATGGAATACCCTGTTGGTCAGTTTTGGGTCACCTGTCCTGTCCGCTCCTCCCTGCAGGTGGGACCCCACTATGCTTTTCCGCTTCTGACCTTCCAACGGGGCAAATAACAAAGTTGGTTGGCCTTGGGTGTTATAGCAATAAGTATAAGCAAGGTCCTCTCTGCATACCACGCCTGGGCATCAGCTATAAGCATAGGTCTTATCACTCTGAGAGAGTGAACATTGTCTGCACAATATGCTGTTAATTTCAGCAGTTAGAAGAGGCCTAGCTAAGAAGCAAAGTTACTGAACAAAATTGGTTCTGTTTTACCTCAAACCAGGACAGCTTATCAGGTCCAATTGTGGTGTAACAGCACAGCAATACTTTTCACAATGCAATTCTGCACCATCCATTTTTGTGCATCTTGACCTACCACTCTCACATTAGTGTATTCTAGGAAAACACAGGCATCTGTTATATTGCACCAGTCACCACGGAAGATGTGCAAAAAAGTACCAGCAATGTGTACATAGGATAGTCTATCCCCATTTTCCCCTCTTTCCCAAAAAGATGGAATGAGAGACATTGCAGTCAACCGAGATGCACAGGCAATAATCATAAAGCATCATAACGTGTTTACAGGAAAGAAGCAACATACCAGTGTGTGACATGACAAAGGTGACACATGGCTATAGTCACTAGGCAAATACAGTTCCTGATGGAATGATAGTACAATCTGTGTGTGGAAAGAACCAAGGTGCCAACCAGAGACAGTTAGAAGTTACTAGAACACACTTCCAAATGGTGTGGCCAGAGTTAGGTTACTCAGTCTCAAAAGAAAAATCTCACTGAACTCAGCTCCTGTTTATGTCTTGGTGCTTTTCTTCAGGATGATGTTTCCTCACAGAAGATAGAGTGGTCTCCAGCTCTTCTGCAGTTTTTGAACAAGCCAGGTGACAGTCCCAAAACTCTCCCAACTTTTTTACGCTCTCTCCCTCAGCTATCTAGCTTTTTGCAGAGCCCAAATAGAGTGGTCTGAGAAGCTGTACAGAGTGCTACTCTTCAGCATCTCAGACTCTTCAGTTCTTCCTGGAGCATACGAAAGCCTGCCAGGGGCACATGCAGAAGGAACTCTGGAGCACAGACATGTTTTTCCAAAAGGAGAGCTTATTGTATTTGACCACAGAGTTGCCCTATGGGGGTGGTCAGAAGATGAACCTGTATAGGAGGGAGTTAGTGTTGCAGAGCACAGAAAAGACAAAAGGCCTTTTGACTGACATCACACTGCAAGAAAATGTGTAATAAAAGGCCATAGCCTCATTGCTGTCACTGACAAAGAATGCTGGCATGAACAGGAATATTCCAGCCAAGGGACCTGCTCATTTACCTCCTGTTCATATGTTCTTGTTCCCTCCAGTTTCTTCTTTCATTTACACTATTTTTACATTTTTACAACTTCCTGCTTTTCCTGCTCCTTCTCTCCTGTCATTCTCCTTCTCTGTAAAGCATATTTGCCATCCATTTTCCTGTTATCTTTGTTGGGGTGAGTCTGTCTCCCTTTCTTTCTCATTTGCTCTTTTTTTCCATCTCTTTGCCTTATCTCTCTCTGCCTTCTAAGCCATGAACAAGTGTGTGAACAGAGGGTCCACAGAAACCACTTGTCAAGTTCAATCGAACACACCTTAGTGTACAAAAGATCTGCAACAGCCCAATTTTGCGGGTGGGTGCATCTTGACTGATGCAGATCAGGTCAGATGACATCAGTAGAATGAATGGTGTGAGCTCCACCACAGTCCATCTGCTATTACTTCATCAACCGTCTGTGCCCGTTTTCCAGTGCTAGATGCAGGACTATTTCCAAAGCTGTCACAGCTTCTTCTCATGCATCTCTGTGGCATTATCACACAGAAAACACAGGATACAGCAGGTGTTTATGTTGCATTCCACTGGTACCAAAAAGTTGCCACGTTATGGCCAGGAAATCCTTTGCAATACAGGAGAGAGAACATGAGGATCATCTGCAAGCCATACGTGAATCACCTAGTATTAAAGCAACTAACAGATATCAATAGCTGTTGAAAGCGGCTCCCACAACTGTAAAGTTGGCTATGATCGATTCTCTTTCACTGACATTACTGTTGCTGAGGCCCAAGAAATGGCAAGCACTGTCACATGTGGGAGAAGAGTATCTGAATCCAACTCCGAATTCCTCTAGGGCAGGACCCATGGAAGCAACAGAAGTACCAGGGGAAAAGGAGGGACTGGAAGAACATGTGGCCAGTCAATGGTTGGATACAGCTTCAGGCTCTCAGAAAACATGTGTCTGATGGGTATCTTTGCAGTTTCAAAAAATGATGTGTTTTCTTTCACCTCTCTCCCCTGCCATCTTCCTCCTTCATGAAGAAAGGTGTTGATAGAGGCAAAGCAAGCAACCAATATGACACGGAGACTCCAGTTTCTGCCCGAGATTTTTTTTTCCCCCGTTGAAGAGACCATTTATTCCTCACTTTCCTTCCACACCCTCATGTTCTCCAAACTTGCCTGAAAGTGACTGCACCAGCTGTTGGAGAGAAGGAGCAGAGAAATGCCCATGTGGGAGATAGTGCCAAAATGTCCTGGTGGATCTCATTTACAGGACTGAGACGCTGCATCTGAAACTCATCTCCTGTTTCTTTGGATGCTTCTAGAAAGAGACATTCCTCCCAGGTCATAGTACCAGAAGAACTGCCAACTATTGCCTGCAAGAGATTCCCAAGTTTGTTGGTAACTATGATGTTAAGGATGCTCTCTGAAATATTTTTTGCTTATAATTGTGTTTTCCTATTTCCCCCAAATCTACATGCACTAAATACCTTTCTGGTTCTGGATGTAGGCTCCTGCAATGCAATTAAAGCTGCTAGTCCTGACTGTACAAAACACCCATAAAAAGTGAGGAACCTACTCACTCCCAAATTTAGGAAGAGTTCAAATCTGGGTCTAGACATTACTGCTCGCCCACATCTCTGTGTCAGACTAAAATCAGAACTCTGACAGCTGTGAGCCTGGGGAATATTTATGTGGACTTTGCTGACCCATCTCTGCCTGTTTGCAGCATCCCCACAACCTCCAATCGTAATATCTTGAACAGGATTATTAAGTCTACAGGGAGGAAAGAATAAGAAGTAGATGACCTGTTAAGAGGCAGAAAAAATTCTCTCTTCATGCCTGTGACCCCAATAAGGAAAAGAAATGAGAAAAGAAGCACAAACAAGATGTGCTAACAAAGCAGAAATGTTGCTCAAACTTCTCCTGTGTGTTTTCGAAAACACTGCTGTGGAGGACTTTAGCACAAATGAAAGAAGTCAGACTGAAGAGCTTTGTATATGAAGTCATTTGTCCTTAGAGCACACAAGGCACTGACCATGGGTGTAGAGGTTTGCTTTGCACTGGCATGTCCAGGTGCTGTAAGCCTGACCTGGAGTGTTCGCCATTAAGCATCAGAGGAGAATTCAGTCTCCATGGTTCACTAATTGTAGGAGCTTGCACTTGACACTGCCAGCCAGGGGCCAATTAGTCAGAGTTGTTACGATGTTTTTTGTGGTAGGTTATAGATCTGCTTTGATACAGACTAGAATCATTATCATGTTTCACACCTGGGCCAGAGCCACTGAGTACCTCCAACTTGAGAGGAAGCACTAACCTCCAGATTATATATATCCAATATCCTGCCAGCAATCCTAAACCAGAAAGGCTAATTTCCCATTTCATTAACTGGATTTACATTCTTTATGTCAGGCAAGGTCAATCTTTTACAAGTTCAGACAAAATGTTGGGTAGCTCAGTTGTTTTTCTGTAATGCTTAAGGAGTGATGCATAGTGGTGGAAAATCATCATTCCCACCTGTTTTTTATCAAGATGCTTCAGTAATATCTAAAAGCAGAATCAACTTGGAGAGTGGTTCAGTTCTTATCAACTTCATGGGCCTCAGCCTTAAGTGGCATTGCATTCACAATCCAAACAACGTCTCGTGGATTTCTCAGGAGGATCTAACTGTTAGAAGATCTACAGTGACCCAAGGGGAAAGTGAAAGCTGTATTGGGAGGGAAGATGCTCCTGAGCTAGAGCAGTGGGGATCCAAAGAGGGACAAGATACTGTGACTGTGCAGTGGATAATATTCGTGGCTCTTTTGTGCCAATACCTTCCAGCACGACTTCATAGGACGAAGAACAAACACATGTTCAATGGAAACAGAGAGTTTAGGTAAAGAGACACGAAGAGTCAGAGACAGCAGACCTCCAGAAGTAAATGAAATCAGATTTTGTTTTTTAAACATGTGCTACTTAGGGTGTAACATATACTTATGCAGCTCAGAGAGCTGGGAAGAATCATGTTTGAAGTTTTGATTTCAAAGGACTGTCCAAAATCTGTCCATCCACTTTTCACCCTCCCACATGTAAAAATGGAGCAACAAGCAAAAAGGACTCCTTCCAGCAAGAACACGTATTTCCATTTGAGTACTTTGGTAAATCAGAAGTGGGGCAAGAGGGAATTTCACCAGAACTACAAGGAAGGCTGGCTCAGAGATGTAGCCAATGGCTTATATGTCTCCTTACCACTAATTGGTGCTGTAATGCCAGGCAGTAACCAATCTGTGACAGTGACTAATCCAGCAGGCACTTTAGAAATGAGTACACAGCTGTTTGAAGTCTAAACTATATTGAGTTACAATTTAATTGGTCCATAATCATGAAGCAAACACATGCCGGTTGCACTAATCGTGTGTCAACCCTGATCTAGGCAGCAGTTTCCCCACTGGAACATGAGGAAATATTATGGGAAAATATGAGCAGAGCTTGCCCAACTTTTCCATAGATGTCTCCATGGATGTTTCAGACCCTAGCCCTTCTGCTCAGTACAGATCTAAGTCCTTCCAGAAGACTCTTGATCAGATGCCCAACCACTCCTCTGCCTGAGAAGGCTCTTTGTCTTCTTTGCCTTAAAAGCAGGTCAGGTCTCATCTGCACTTTCTCCAGATAGGAAGGACCTTCTCTCTCCCACAAATATCAGTGGAACATACCCCTTCCCAAAGAGCTATCTGACATCCGATCCTGCCCTTCACACGAATGTACTCGGATCCCATCTAGTCTACTTTGTGACATGATCCTTCAGCCCTCCGGTACTATCCCCATGTCCATTGCCAGAGTGAGTCTGCCCCAGGTGCTTAAAGTTTTATGTAGAACTTTTCCCATCACTGGAGCAGAAGTGATTTTCTGCTGATTTTCTATTCAGAACCTCAGGCGAGCCAGAGGCAGGCTCCGAAAAGCCTATGAAAGGCAACTGAATGAATATACCGTTCCCTCCAATTGTGACTCCATCATTTCCTCTCATTACTCTAATAGAAACAAATCTTTCTCATCTCAGCCCTATTACCTCACACAAAGGAAAATGGTATGTAATCCCGTTAGAGCTGAGCTGCTGCTGGACACATTTTAAGGTCATTGTTCTAGATGCCAGTCTCCACGTGTGAGACTGGGAGAAGTGGGAAATGCAATTACTAGGCTATTCAAATCCCTAGAATGAAATGCTGCTGTTAAGAGGCAGAAGCCAGCAAGAAAAAGAGCAGTTGCTTTATGAAATTATAGGGTTTGGCTAAATCAGAGTCTAATCAGCACCTCAGTAAAGGAGCAGGGTTAGCTCTTACTGCCATCCGTGGAGCCTCCTCACTCCCCTCAACCTGATCTTTGGCATCCCCAGTGGAAGCCCAACCTGCAAGATGGGTTATGATCATGAAGCCAGTGGTGTACAAGTCCAATGGTGGTCCATGTCCAGAATTTGCATTGTACTTTGAAATGGGGAAGCCCTAAGAGTTCAGCAACAGGAATCTGCCTGCTGCTGCCATCACCTCATACTGTACTTTGGCTCTGAGCTTCTTGGGGGCAGATTCTGGGACCAAATCTGTCTCCTAATATTGATGGCCTACAGCACCAGTCTTGCTGACTGCTGGCGCAACCCAGCTAAACAGCCAGGTGTGAAATTCGCATTGCTAAACTCATGGACCTGTAATCCCCCTCAAGGAATTCATATGCTGGAGGAGAGAAGGGGGCTAGCACTGCTTGTGGCAGTCAGTGAAGCAAAGCAGAACAATAAGAGTGGGAATGATCACAACCGCCTCATCAAGTTGGCTTCTACCAAGTGGTTAGACACTGACAAGTTCCTAACCATTCCCATCCAAGTGAAGCCAAGGCATTTTTAGCTGGATGGGTAGTAAAGAAAGAGTCAGAAATCTTGCAGGACAAACATTAGGGAAGACCACACAAGAGCAACAATGACCTTCACAAACCAAAAGCAGAGACAAACTTTTGTTCCAGACTGTTCCTGACAGCCAACCTCCTACTGTTATGCCCTGTATTTCCTTCTTCTTCTGCCCCACACTTGAGCTGTATGGCTGCTCTTGTTGGTCTCTCCTGCAGTCGGGCAGTCACTCTTCTTACTGCCTTGAAGCCCCTCTTTATCTTCACCTTCCCTGCTTTGTTACCCTCCCGATGCCAATGTTCCCTCAGTCTTCCAAAGGATTTCTGTCCCACTAGATAAGGCTGGTTTCCTACTGAAAGTAGGACCATTCTTGCAGGTCCCAGAAGGAAGTGATGTGGGCTGAGGTAAGGCTCCTGGTAGAGAAGGAGAAAGCAGCCGATCACCACTGGAGTCTCCAAGTCCCTTGAAGAGACGAGAGTCACTTCCCTGTTTATGCTCTTTATTAGTCCCTATTCTCTTTAATCGGCTTAGACTGATGAGCCGAGGCAGCAGTAGGGATCAGCCGGGCTGTTTAATTAAAGGATTGCAGCTCAGCCCTGCAGTTTGGGGGTTTGTGTAAATGAGCTGCAAGTACATTATTTAATCTGCTGCGCAGAGAGGAGTTGGGGCATTAATGAAGCAAACTCTAATTAAAACTAGATGGCTGATGGTTATTAGTGGCATCAGTTCTGACAAGATTTATCTCATTTAGGGAAACGTCTGATCATGGAGGGGGAAAAGAAAGAATAAACCCGAGCTGGTTTATCAAATTCACCACAGCACCACTTGTGACTGGCTGTCCATTCAGCAGGGCTCAGGATAGCTGCACAAGGAGCCCTTGTGTCCCAGGCTTTCCCATCAGGAGCTTATTTAGGGATATGCCTGGCTCACCCAGGAACTGATTGCCTATTCAGGCTGTCTGACCCACATATTTCAGTCTTGATTGACTTCTGTTCTGCCTTGGTTCAATGGGGAGCCTGTTCATGATTTGAGCAGGGTGACAGGCCCTGTAATGATCTGATGAGCTTCTCCCAGCAGCGTATTGTGCCATTCCAATGAGCTATGGACATCAGCTCCATGATGAGCCTGTGTTTTTCCCTCTCTGCCATTTATTTGCCCTCCTCACTGCATTGTATATGTAACTTCAGATATGAAGGAAGCCCATGACTGACTGCAGGACCTGGGAGAGGCCAGGATGTGTTTTCTGGCCAGCATGAAGCTGAGCGGTGAGTTTAATAGTCCTGCCTGTGCTCTGCCCTTCTTCTGGCACAGTGTGGGAAGTAGGGATGCTTTTCTCACCTGAGACAGTCACATAGAGAGATTGCATATAAAAGCTTCTCTGTTTCAAAAAGCAAAAATTCTGCGTGCCCATTTCTCACCTTCAAATAGCCATGGTGACTTCAACCATCTCTGTCTCTACATAGAATACTGTGTTTCACAGAGGCAGATTCAGGACTGCTATTGGGGTCTGGGGGCAACAGAAATGGAGAGGACAAGAAAATGCCTTGGGGAAAAAAGTAAGGAAAGCAGAAGGCCTGCAGAGTAGGACAAGCTACAAAAGACATAAAATGGACAGGTGTAGATCAGTATGAGAAGCCCCTTAACTGGAAGCCCAGATGCAACATGCTGTAGGGGTCATTGTCATTCATCCCCACTTCTGACTTTCCTGGATCAGACTCATCTTTGAATGCAACTTGCCAAAGTTGTTAAATTACTGAAACAAATGATTGCTTCCTGTTCAATTTACCTGCCAAATCCCAGGTGAGAAATTTGGTGGTTCCCAGCACAAGGAGGGCAGGCAAACTCAGGCTCAAAGGATGGGTAGGGCCTTTGGGAGTCACTGGGACAAAAGGAAGGCTTGAAGCATGAGCATGACAAAAACGACCCCAGAGTGTCTTCACTGTAGGAGTGACAGCCTTGAAGGACAAGAAAATGCTAGAAACTAAGGGAACTGATCAGAAATAAGATGGAGGCTGGTACAAGAAGGGGGCAGGGTCAAGGATCAGGGTATGAAGATATAACACTGGCAAAATTAAGCCTCGGTTCAGACAAAATAGAGCACATAACCAAAACTCTCTCTATCCAGAAATGTAAGGGAGAGGTGGCTGTCCCTACCACAGAAACCTCTGCTGTCTCCTCTTCCTTGCCAGTATCTCCCCATCTGCCATAGAGGTGCAGCTGCAGATGTCCCACAGGGCTGTCATGCAAACTTTACCAATATTTGAAAGCCCTCAGCACAGACATCATGGGGGTTAACCCTTCCATCTTCATACACAAATGGGCAGGAGAGATCCTGCTTCTTTACCCTGTCTGCAAATGTGGCTGAACCCTACTTTTGAACATACACACACACCCTCCTGTTCTCTTCACAATTGTCCAGCACTCACACTTTTCCTTGGAAGGAAATCAGAAACCACAGTCTGCTCCAGTGAGCAGAACAAACAAGAGAAATATCATTTAAAAAATGCTGTAGCCTCACTACTGCAATTCAGCTGCCCAGTTCTGTCCAGAGCCCTCCCTAGTAACTCAGGCTTCTTATACAGATGCTAAAGGTCACATGTAAAAGTCTAGCAGTGTGATGAGTGAAACCTTTAAAGAGAAACCTGTTTGCTGTTGACAGAAGGGTGATGATGCATGAGGAAAAGGAGTAGGTCTGTGAGATGGAGGTGTAAGAAGTTGTGAGAGGAGAAGGAGATGTCAAGAACAGAGGGACAAGGCCGAGCATGGAAGCTATATGCAGTATGTACATCTCAAGTATTTTTGAAGCTCCTTGGATGCCTTGGTCTTGGCGTTGGTGTCATTCACTGATGAGGGAGAGCTATGACAATTGCTGGTATACCCACACATGGCTGCACTGGATACAAGTTGGTAGTAGTTAATAGTACCTGTCTATAACTGTCCTTCATTGGCAAGCTCAGACCATTTCAACACATGTAAAACTGTGCACCCCCTCCCCCCCCCCCCCCCCCCCCCGCCCCGTCTCAGGGTGTGAGACAGAACCCTGAGTTTGTTTGGTGACTTTTGCTGTAGCTTAAAATTTACGGGTCTACACTGGTGTGTGTCCAGGCATCTTATAATGTGGGATAACTAATTTGAAGGACTAGAGTGAAGCATGTGTATGTCGGTGTCAAAGTGATGCAGAAGCGTGAATGTGGGTTGATGGAAGTAGATGCTTGAAGAGAGGTTGAAAGTATGGTTTTGGAAGTGTTGGATGTGTGTGAGTGGAGGCCAGAGCGGGTTTGTGAGCAATTACACAACAGTATGAACAGTAATCTATGGGAGGAAAAAGAGAGAGACAGCAGTGCTGGGGACATGAGATATAAGGGAGGATGTAGGAGGATGGGTGTGTGAATGTGAGTTTTGTCTGGGGCAGGAAGATTAGTGATGCATGATAAGGAAGTCGGGGATGGAAAAGAAAAGGTCTTACTGGCAGCAATTTCCCACCTTGGTGAGGAGTCCGGAGATGAAGGCTTCTGCTCTGCATCAGCTGCTGGGCAACAGAACTGGTGTAAAACAGTTTCATTCCTGTAAGAAAAAAACAAACCATTGCAGGTCAGTGTTCAGCTCACTCAGCAGAAAATTCAAGGGAAAATGCCTTTCCCAGGGCTGTTCCAAGGGGACAGTGACTCCCAGTGATGCTGAAACAGAAATCTGGTTATTACATGAACGTTTTGCACTCTTAGGTGGTGGGGAGCAGGAGAGAAAGGGGGCTGACAATTCTGTTCCCTTAGCTCACCTGTCCTGCTGCTGATGTCACGCTGTAGAGAATGGGGCAAAAGTGCCCCAAAAAAAAGTTTTGTTTCTATCGGTATCTGTCTCATGATCCCATACATCTCATGAAAAACAGTTTTGCCTATCTCTAAGTTTTATTTCTTTTGGGACAGAAACATCTCCTTAGATGTGTTTCCTTAGGTATGTTTGCTATACACCGTAATGCAAAGAAGTTGATATTTTGTTGACAGTGGCCAAATTAACTCTGCAGACATTTCTCCTGAAACCTCTCTAGAGCACAGAGGTGGCCTCAGCACATTGGCACTGGGCATTACCAGAAATAGTAGCGGAAAACTTACAGGACAAGCACAAGTAGGGAAGTTGAGATCATCACAAGAGGAAGAGATCACAACAAAGAAAAGCAAAACCATAAGAAGCAGCAAACTTGGGCAACCAGGAAAATAAAAGGCTAAAAATGTGTTTATTAGATAAGAAAGGCAAAAGAATTCATCTGAAGGAAGAAATCTTCGACCAAACTTCCAAAACTGCCCACTAATCTTGAGTGACTTCTTCTTTGGTCCCTTGCCTGTAAACATTTGTAAGGAGCCTGTTTTTTGGGGGTGTTGGGAACTTATCACAGCATTGGAACCCAGTAAGAGCTGCTCAGCATCTCTGAAAATAAGATCCTTTTAAGATACCTGCAGGGAGGCCCTTGAGGTGTCATAGGCAGCACAAATAAACAGCCAATTTTGAACACACTGACCTTCATCAATGAAAAGGAGTCACTAAAAAGAGACATGTTGTCAAGGGGGGAAAGTAATAGGGGAATGGGAAAGAAAATTAAAAGAGGAGAAGAAAAGCAGGGCAGATAAAGCAGGCTGAATCCTCAGATGGCATAAAATCACCCTGTCTCCAAGTCAATAGAACAGCACTTAGAGCTCTGTTCTCAGTGCTACTGCCGAGACCCAGGGCTCAAATGGGGTCATCTCCTTTTAAAAATATTTTTGCAGCTTCTAATTGAGACATAAGCAGTAAAGCTGTCTCCTGGCTTGTCATGGGGTCTCAGATTCTTCCAAAGGCCCTGCCACACTTTCCCTCACTCTGAAATGTGATGCTTATCACCTTTGTCTTTCTCAAAATCTGACAGACATGTCCACAAAGATAGCTAAATTACAGACAACGATGTGCCCAGCCACCTCCTTCTGGCCTCCCAGCTAGCTTAATATAAGAAACTGCTTACTTCCTCCGCTTCCTTGGCTTCCAATGCATTCTCAAAAGGAATCTTTCCTTAGAAACAACAGGATTGGCAGGAGAAACACAGCAGGGGGAAGACAAAAGCATTAGCTTTTACCTCACTGACCTCTGCCCATGCCCTCGGACCCTGCCTGTGATACGCAATGTGCTGGAAAAGAAAGGACATGTTTGTGTGACATATCAAATTCATCTCCTGGTCTTCCATTTCTGTAACTACCCAGCTCGCAACCCTTCTCTCCTGCCAGCCTGGTTATTGCTGGTTCTCACTATGTTGTTTCTAATTTAAACTTCTCATGTGGCAAGTACCTATCTGACTGGTGTGTCCATAAATTACTCATGTTGTCTTTTTACTGAAGCAAGTGGTGGGATCAGATTTGAGTCTATGTTCAAGCAGGCTCACACAGATACTCCAGCTCCTACATCTTGTCACTCTGCTTCCAGCTAGAATCCATCAGGAATTTTCTGATGAAATTTTGGTTTTGCATAAAAACACTGATTCATCAAATTTATCTGGTGAAAACATCTTCGGTTTGACAAAGATTCTTCAAATTACAAGGCTTAACCTGGCTTTCCTGGCAGGCTGCTGGAGGGCCATGCCTCCATATCCCACATCTTTAGTGCAGCCATGCCATACAAGTAGCCCCTCAGAGAGGGGCCATCAGGTTTTCCACCCAGCTCTTTGTTCTGCCCAGCTCCGAAAGCAGCAATGCTGGGAGCTGGCTAGCCCAAGAGGTGTGGAGCACCTGCGCCAAGGCAGTCAGCTCTGCAGAGCATCCCTGGAGTTACAGACATCATCAACTGCAGTGTGGACATGCACAAGGCTCCCAGCTGATTCAGCAAAAGCTGGCATTCATTCTGAAGAGCATGCTTGGTTTCAGAAGTATTATATATTGTCATTTCCTACTGAATTTCATCTCTACAGAAACCCCTGGGAAAAAAGGGCCTACTTCCAGATAAAAGTAACAACATATTTTGAAATCATAGAATCATAGAATCTTTTAGGTTGGAAAAGGACCTTAAGGTCATCAAGTCCAACCATTAACCTAACACTGCCAAGTCCACCATAAACCACATCCCTAAGCACCACATCTACATATCTTTTAAGTACCACCAGGGATGGTGACTCAACCACTTCCCTGGGCAGCCTGTTCCAATGCTTGAGAAGCTTTTCAGTGAATAAATTATTCCTAATACCCATTCTAAACTTCCCCCGGCACAACTTGAGGCCATGTCCTCTTGTTACTTGGGAGAAGAGACTGACACCTGCCTCGCTACAACCTCCTTTCAAGTAGTTGTAGACAGTGATAATGTCTCCCCTGAGCCTCCTTTTCTTCAGACTAAAATACCCCAGTTCCCTCAGCTGCTCCTCAGAAGACTTGTTCTCTAGACCCTTCACCAGCTTCCAAATGGAATCTTCCAAAAAATGGACACCGCACATTTCATCCATTTCTAATCTCAACACTTCCCTAAATGCTTTTCCTCTGCTTTTATACAAACAGCAGATGCACCACTCCAGTTCCTAATCGCACACAAAGAAAGCAAACAACAGGGAGGGAAAACATAGGGAAAAAGAGGAAGGAACAAGGACAGACAAAAACCTGAGAAATAGAAGCCTGTATATAGATGAAATGCCTTGCCAGTTAATTATCAGGCTAGAAACACAGAGAAAAGTAAAAGGGAAACAGAAAGTAAGAGTGGTGTGAAGTTACAGGACTTTAGGCTCAGTCTCCTGTGGGCATTTTAAGAAAAACATCTCACAGATACTCTTCAGAGAATCAGTATGCTCTGATCACTGCAGCTGCACAGTCAGCTGTTGACTCTAGTTCTCATGATTTCTCATGTGTTTAACATGTTTAACATTCTGCCCAAACCAGAGTCCTCTTTAACCTCTGAGATGCCAAGATCTCTGGAGTAGTTGTGCATCTTACATACCACTACCAGATGTTGATCATGCCCGCAGGCAGAAATCTGCCTCCAGGCCATTTGGGATTCTTGAGTCCCCCTCTGGGTGCCATGACTCCTATGGAAAAGCCACCAGGGTGGTGGTGAAGAGCAGGAACTGCCTGATAGAGCTAAATATATGAGGTGTAAATGGGTATTCCAAGACTCTGCTGAAAGCTCTTCCCTGATTCAGGGCAGGGAAGGATATCTTGTTACTCCTATTAAATCTGAGTTCCCCAAATGCCTGTGAGCAGTAGGAACTCTGGATCTATTTATATTCTTCTTTTACAGTTTGCTTCTCTTTCTCTGTTGTGCTACCCAGGCATAAACCGCAGGGATGGGGTTCCACCTTGGAGACTATTTCTGTTCATTTTCCTCTTTCTTTCCAACTCTTGATCCTGTGTATATCTGATATTTTGCAAACCCATGCCCTCACCTTTGAAGCATAGCGTGCAAAGCCCAGACAGGAGTCGGGAGAGGAAGGGTTAACTTTCTATGGAAGAAGTGGGCCTGTTCCCACCCTGAAGAGGCTGTATTAATTTTGATCAGGACAAAGCAGCTCTCATCTGCGTGCAAAAGGCAAGTGTCCTAGGGTCTTACTATCACTTCTAAGCCTAAAGTAAGTGCTTTAGGAAAGCAGCTGTCTTCTTAACTGTGTGAAGTCCTCAGGTAAGATGTTATTTTTGTTGCTGTGATTCAAGAGGGCCTGGCAGGCTTGTAATGGCTGGTGGCTACCTGGATTTCATTCCCTTTTGGTGTTGTCAACCTTTGCAGCTTTAAAGTGAGCCTTGAGGTATTTTGTATCTGTCTGAAGTCAGTGTAAGACTTTTGATGGTGGGTTTTTTTTCCTTTCTGTGCTTTCTTTTTATTTTGTTTGGAAACAAATCTTACTTCGTAAGTCAGAAAGGCTACATAAAACTTGAATGTGCAGCCTCTGAAGAGTTTAACACCAGAAAGCATAAGGCTTGTTTTGCCTTTGAAAAACAGGGAGGAAGGCAACATGTCTTCAATCCAGTAACAATTGATTCAGACTCATCACTTTGGGGTGTTGATCCATATTTTTTTTTGTTTTTAAGTACTTCAAGTAGGTGGCAATGGTATACCAATTAAAAGGGTAAGCCCAGGGCTTGCTTTTTTGCCTTTCTGTCTCTTCCTCTATATCCTCTACCTTGCCTTCCTCAGACTTGCAAACCATTGCAGAGACTGCAGCTAAACAAACACTGTTGTGGGCAGATCAGGCAGGTGATTGAGAAGACGGATGATTTCTCCCATCTGTCAGGACGCTGTTGAACTGTTCTGTTTCCAATTTATTGCTTTCAAACCAAACAAATTAGTATCCCTTGGGCTGCACCCCAATGAAAGCTTGGAAGGAAAAAGCCAGCAAGAAGAAAAGGTGTGCTGGGTGAGTGAAGAGGAGTTGGGTGGTACAGAAGAGGAAGAGGCTAACAGAGAGGAGGGGGGCATGCTGAAGGGCCTGTTGAGGTAAATGTTGCCAGCAGTATGTGAGTTGTGTGTGGAGAAGCAGCAGAGGACAAGGGCAAGCACAGATGCAAAAGGAGGACTGGAAACAACCTAAGTCTGTCACTGCTTTGCTGTGTCTAGCTGGGACACATGCTCCAGAGGCAAGGATTTGACAGTCCAGACCTATCTTAAATGCAGAGAAAGCTGTGCTTGGCCCAGTAGTAACTCTTTCTGTCAATTGAAACATTAGCTGCCTCTCCTCTGAGAGAAAACAACTGACTGAATTTTATTCAGTTGTCTTTAACATTGGTCCTGACAAGAAGTATCCTCCAGCCAGCTGCCTGCAGCCTCAATAGGGGTATCTGTGAAAGAACTGTCCGACCACAGCAATTCCTGCTCTGTGATGAACTTTAGAGAGGCCTGAGCCAAACTTCCCGGCTAGCACAAGCTGTCTAGTCAGCTCAGAAGTTAGCTCTACCCTTCTGGTTTCTTAGAAAGTTGGACTGAGCTGCAAAGGGGCAGCCTGACTCATGCTGCCTTGGTCTTTACACCTATAGATCCCAAAGAGCCAAGACTCTTTTCTCTTAAAAACTCGTGCTGTAGAGGGTACAAGAGTTGAGCTCCAAAAAACTGAAAGTCTCTGTAGCTACTTAGATTGCACATCACAGGGCCAAAGGAGTGCAAACTTTCCTAAAATTACCTTAATGCTGTATCTTCCCTTAGGACAAGTGCCAGGGGCTTTATGTTCATTCATTGGTGTTGCCCATCCTAAGCATCAGTGCCCACTAGTTTAGCACTGATTATAGCTGTCCTGAAATAGAGATGCCTGTCTGCTGTGAGCTGTATTATGGTAAACACGTCTAACCTCTTTTTCCTCTTCTCCTGTCCCCCGCAAAAGCAAACCCCCAACCCAGAGAGCATATGGAAAGTAGTGGTGCTCCCTGCTCTCCAGCAGTCAGCTTTAATGAAACAAATATACAGTGTGGCCTGTTCCCATAGATAAAGAGCAGCTCTGTGTTTTTCTGCATGAATGATTTTAGACTACAAGAAATGCCAAAACAAGGCAGAATGAAAATTGCTCTCCCTACGAGTACACAGAGCGTGCTTCTCTCTAACATGCTGCATCACCCCTGCATCCCACCATGACTGCTGCCCTGGTCAGTTATCTAGGACAGCTGGCATGGCCCCTACTGCAAGAACAATTAAGATCACTGGGTCTTCCAACTGCCAGTACTTGCTTAACCTCTGTAGCCTGGTCCTTGGGCCGTACTGGCCTGCATATTCGCTAGCCTTGCTCTTGGCCCAAGCGCACATCAGTTCTTAGAAATCTGACCATGCTGAAAGGCAAACGGTGATCCCTCAAGCAACGTTCTATCAGTAAATAACTAGTCCAACTCACGTAGCCTTTCTGGTTTCTCTTTAAAACTCCACCTTTTGAAGAAATGCTAGAGGCTTTGACCAAAAGGCATTGTTTGTAGTGTCTCAGCTTTCCTGGAGTCTTTTGCTATTTGTCTCTATCTTGCATTTTTTCGGATAGCTGCCAACAGAACAGATGGAGTCACAGAAAATCATGGCCTAGAAGGGGAAGACTGAAGGCAGAAAGAGTCAAAGGAGAACTGACTTCATCTCAGATGAAGTTTTACGGGCTGCTTTCTTTCCTAAGATAAGGACTGGAGAATCACAAACAGGAACTATTTAGCAATGCTAAGTTTACGAAAGGCTGGTTGTACAATATTCTGACTCACCCAAAATGTAGAGCGCAGTGCTACCTCTACCTACTAACAGAGATGTGACACAACATAGCTAAGGTTAGCTGCAGGTTCTTACTCCTTCTGTCATCTGCCTTCTGTGCTAGATCTATTTCTGACTCCAGTCAACCTGGAACTGACAGTTGAAGTGAGATCTGAAAGAGGTAGTGTTTCCAGAAGAGTAGTTTCTAGCAACTAGCTGATTCTCCCCCGGTTCTTCACTCTTCACTCCAAAATTCTCTTGCTGAAACTTTGTAGCTGTCTTAATTACTCATCTTGATTGTAGGTCTTTAGATTGGTATTTTGGAGGGATTGAGTATGGCCAGAGTTTATGTTGTATGGAAACCATACAAGATTAAAAATAAATTCAAGGTAATTTCTGTAATTTAAGTTCTTTAACTCCTTGTATGTTGGATGGCCTCCTCACTGTTATGGAATACTGTTGATGGCAAGACTTTGAAAAGATTCAGAGAGGAACTGGACATTTTAAAGATTATCCTACAAGAATACTTAATGCAGATCCTTCCCAAAGCCAATGCATAGGACTCAAAATTTTCAGCACTTGAAGAAGGCTTTTATGGGTGTCCCATGGCTAGATACTGTGCCTCTTCTTGCTCTTCCCTCTTGAAAATTTGATGTTGCCTCTCTCTTAAAAACAGTTACATGAACCAGATTCACAAATCTGACTGTCTCAGAAATCCTGTGTTAAAGGGCAAGGGGCTTAGGAGCCAACATACAGAAATGTAGGAGTGCAACAAGAATGAAACTGTCATTTTTTTTTACATTCCCAGTAACTACAACAATCCCAACCTAAGTGTTCCCAGGATGCATCTTAGGAATGGACTGATTTGGTAATCTTCTCTAAATTGTCAAAAACTTCTGTTTTCAGTCAAAAAATATCCTGGTATTAATCCCCAAAGAGGAGAATGAGACTGAAGCAGTCTGGAGTCAGATTTGCATGGTAGATTGCTAAGAATGAAACTACAATAAATGAAGCAGAGGGAAGAATTGAGCAAAAGATGATAGGAAGATGATTTGCAATTTGTGTGTGTTGACCCAAGATCTTGTCAACACCTTTAGGCTGCTTTGATTTTATTTTCCCTTCCCTAACTTGTTAGTCTCTGCCTCTTCCTATACTCCACATCTGTTAGTTTTATGGCTATAGATTTACTTTGCTCTCCAAATCATCATTGCCTCAACTTCCTCATCAGAAGTATCCTCTCAACTAGCAGTGACTATCCTTAGTCCTTTAGCTATCTGGAAGGTCAGTGTCATATTTGTAAAGGGTCTGCATGTGCCACTATAGCCTATGCAGAACCACTTTATATCTGTTCCACATACTCATCATTGACTCTCTGGTTTGTTGCCTATAGGGGTAGATATTTGTGATGTATTTATGTGCAGAGTGCCAGTTACATCATCCAGATCTAGGATTTTCTTAACTTATTTCAGACCAGGGACTGTCTAGCTCTGCCTGTAACCCTTCACAGGCTTAAATATCTAATTAATTGTATGAAAAGAATGAAGATGTGTCTAGATGATGTCTAGATGCAAGCATGTAACTACTGCCTACAAAAACAAATTGCTGAAGAAACCCCCTGGCAGTGTCAGCATGATGGATGAATGTATAACATACACATACATGAACAGCCTTGCCAGGATTCGTGGTAGCTCTTCTTTCAGTCCACTTGAGTGCCTACCATTGCACAGCTCTTTCTTTAGCATTCTCGAAGTGGTTCTTCCTTCTTCCCTCCTCTGCCCCCCAAAGTCATGCTGGGAGGGGTGAAGAGGTGCAAGCTTAACAGGAGCAACACTACTATAAATTTGTTTTTCTAGTGCTAGGGGATGGGATGAAGATGGGATTCCCATTGACAGAGTATTTCCAGTTTATCATCAGAATATGTTCATTTTAGCGACCCTATAAAATATCTAAGAAATTCACCTCAGTAGTATAAAATACCATATGCATACACTACTGTTTGGAAAGTGAAAATTCAATGTGACACGCTGACGCAAATGTGTGTCTTTGAGCTATTGTGGGTTCTTCAGAACAGCACAGCTTGGAAGGATAAGCATAAGGCACCGTGCTGAGGAAATGGAATTTCCTGTGTTGGAGGAAGAAGATCTGAGCCAATGCTGCTGTGATCTGATCTTTTTTGGTTAACAAGCTGGGTTACTACAACACATATGTCAAATACGCCATTCATTTATCACCATCTGCTTCTAGGGATGGAGATATTAATGCCATATCTTCCCAAACAGCGGGTTTCTCAGCTTGCTTTAGTCCATATATGTGGCAGGCATTTCTCCTGTACATCTTCACTCTAACCTTGAAGAAATTCTTGGGGAAAAGTGTAGGCATGACTGGCAAATGAGTGCATGAATTTCAGAATGAATTTGGTGTGGTTTGCACCAACTTCAGTGCAAAGAACATGACCGGTGGACAAATGTGTGTGGATGTGTACTATGGGGGTCTGAGCATGAAGGGATAGTGTGAGCTGGCATTCATGGACATGAGTCAGAGTCAGAAATGTGTCTGGGAGATGGTGAAAAAGAGCTGTGGCCTCTTGTGTTCTGGCTCAGTGGGGTCTGCTCCTTTGCCACAGACCTAGACACTGTTTTCTCATGTTGGTGACAGGTTACTTGACAGAAATTTCCTTACCTGAGGATCTAGGCTCCAGATATCACTAGCAAGAGTGAGGAAGACTGGAAGATGTCACCTGTGGATTCTCTGTATTCAGTGAAAATTGCTGCTGACAACTCCATTTTGTTGTCCAGAAACACTTGAAGGAAATCTAATCCATTTGTTAAGCCTACAAGGAGTGGTTGGGATAACTATCACATTTCTCCTACGTGCTAGAAATGGGCAAGAGCAGAAAAGGGAATGAAAGGAGCAGCTGGTATTCATACACACCCCAGGAATCAACTGGAGGGGGAGAGTCCATACTGGCTTCTGGGTCCAGCCTGCCGGATAATGTCGTTGTGACAGCCAGAAGCAAAGTCTGGGGCCAGATTTTGGACCTACTTCCAGCACTTTTCATGCTAGGTGGTGCATTACTCTTTGTACAGTTTTGTGGCTCTTGGTGCCTCAGCTACAGTGGGATGAAATAACTTACTTAACGTGAACTAAGTATGATACACTCACTCTCAATTATCTGTGGACTAACTTCATTATAACTAAAGTCAGTCTAGGTGACAGAAATTGTCCACAGGAGGAAACTTAAGATCAAGTATCTACTGTACAAAGAAAGTCTGATCCTTAAAGCAGTAAACATAATGTATTGCATACACATGCAGTGCCTTAATAAAAGGCAGCAGCTTGAAGAGATTTGGAAATAGTACTCAACATGGATGGAAAAAAACATTCAGGTTTGGGACAGATGGATGGCCTGGAAGAAGCTAGTATTGCTGAAAGCTCTCTGTAGAGGGGTACTTGTATCTCTGATCTAGCTATGTTGGTGTCTCTTATTGAATTACTAGTTGAGGAAATACTTTTTAGGTTTGTGGGGATGCTTCTCAAGTTCTCATATTTGTCCAGGAGAAGTGATTAGTTCAGAAGCTTCTCTTCTTGCTATTAATTTCTTTCCTAAGGCACAGTAGGAACAGGGATGAGGGAAATGATTGTACCTACTAAGCAATTCCCAGTAAGAAACTTCCTGGGTGGAAGAGAGTTTGACATCAGTTGCTAGAGAGGTTGGGGAGCTGGGGGGGGAGGGGGGGGGAGAGGGTTGCCTCTCCTGAAATGTGTTTGAATCACATGTCAATGGGGAGTCCATTCACCCCATTTAAATCAGATTTCTTTCTTCCAGAAGAACATCAGCCATGTAGATCATGGCTGTCTGCTAATTGGATTGGCGCTTTGTAAGCACTAAGAGGAAGAAGGCAAAGCGGCCTTAATGGGAGGAAATGCTGTATGTTGGACTATGCAATAGTCCAATGTGCACCACCAGTCTTGTTTAGATCCTCTGTCAACGGTGGAAACAGTTGATGGCTTATTGTGACATACAAGTCACAACATTGTTTGCTCTGACTTGCTAATAGGTACTCAGGAAAAACAGCTACTGTATAAAAGAGCAATCTGATATTCTAAATGTATGTGCACAGTTAATCATGCGGAGGGGATCCTCTAGTGACACATGCAACACTCACTGGGGGTAAGCAGAGGTTTAATAAGTTGTAGCCAAAACTATACTTCAGATATCACAACTAGGAAGCTGCTATGTAAATCTGAAGCATGTGTGAGGGGGAGTTTGTGTAAGTTCCTGAAATAATTTCAATTAAATAATTACCATAAACAGAAGTTGTACTGATTAATTTCTTAATGGAATGAACTACTTTTCCAAGACAACATGTGACCTTTTCCAAGACAGCATCCCTCACTTCCAACTATCTTCAATACCATAATTTCTTTTAAAGGTTATATATGTAATGGAATAATTACGTCTGCAAATGTATGCTGATAGCGACCTTTCTGTAGCTTTAAAACATCTTTTCATACTTCTTTTGTTTTGTACTATACAAAGGCTCTTTCTTCTTTGTTCAAATAATAGATTTATAACCACATAAAATGGAAATAGCTAGCATAAGCTCACTTTTAATTTTACTGATGAGCATTCTCCAAATCCCCTCCAGTTCTTCATATAATAATTATAGTTTGTCAGACTAATAGCAGTGAATATGCGGTCCTCCTAAAGAGATCCAGAACTAACACTCTGCCTGAATGCTCTACTAGCAGAGTAAACATCTTTTCTCATCTCTCCTATTTTGGGCTAATATGTATGAACTCTATAAAAAAGCTAACGCTTGTGTTAGTGGAATTGGCAACCCTTTTCATAATTACTGGGACTATGAGATATAAATGGAATTTAGGTCTCTTCCTCAGTAAGAATAAATTATTTTTACTTTTGGAATAAGTATCAGGATTGGGCTCAGTAAAAGAATTTTTGCTATGACTGAGTATTAGATCTGTTCTTAATCAGGCTTAGACTTCTTACTGGCTTCTCATTCATGTTTAACCCTGTAGTACAGGAAGAAAGCCCTGGAATTTTCCAGAATTTAAAATCAAACTGGCCCTCAGCTCTGGAGAATGACACAAAGATATATAAAGGAGTGTCATTTAATAATTCAGAATCCCGTAAACATGCAAATTAGCTGCATACACAGAAATGGCTCACCACTGAGCTCTTCATGCACCTTAACAACACTGTTTTCTATAGACTTGCCCCTGCATAGAAACGCATGGCCAGATTTGCCGCTTGTATCACAGCACTTCTATGCCCTTGCAGGCAGCTCTGTATTCAATGCTGGATACTGGAGTAGCATGACAGTGAATTGCACCAGCTATTAAAGACAAGCTTAAAAGCTTGTTACTACCATATTGGGCTGATGCACTAAATTTAAGTAGTGGTTTCATTCTGTGTACTCACCAGAGAATATCAAGATTGTTCTGTGGGGTAAGTCCTGCTGCCTAGTACCGAGCTGCTCAGACTCTACTGTATATCGGGGCTTGACACAAAACAGTGTAACAAGAGGAGTGCAGTTGAATGCAGTGAGAAAGATCATGACTTGGCTTGGCTTGCAGAAGGCTGCTTCAGGCCCTTGGTTTGGGGCCTTGGCTATGGAAATCCAGTTACTATCAGACCTGCAGTCAGGGCTGTTGCATCAATAACACCTACAATTGAAAGTGGAGCGGTTTCCTAACTGGGAAGGACAAGGAGAATTAGGAATGCAGAACTGGACATAGGCTGCTTGGTGGCACACACAAGACTATATTTTTCTGTTCCCTGATGCTTCAGAGCTAAGCTGCTTCTGCTGTAAGAAGTGATAGAGCAGAGGAAAAGGGCAGGACCAGTTGCAGATCTGACTCTAATGCCTCAGGTGGCAGATAGGAATAGTCACCATTGATTCAGGAGAAATTTAATTTCCCCATTTCCCTTCCACACATACCCCTGTGCTTCCACCAGGGCCTTGACATCTGGAAAGTAGGCAGTGTTCAAGACTGCTTATGGACACAGCAGCTGGTTGACACAAAGAGCAGATGAATTTGCATATGTAATTGCCCTGGAAGGAAAGTATCATTTGCCACTAAAGCAAGTGGGGAGAGGACACAACTTGTATGCTCAGCATTTGACCCATCATACTTGGGTTTGGGTTAAGAGGAGATTTCAGTTTCCTGAGGCTTCATAAACTCCTGACCTTGCTAAAGTAGCAGAAGAGCAGGTGGAATTAATGACGTATCCTAAGATTTGGAAAAGCTATGAGAGTTGTTCCCTTTCCCCGCCTTAACTGCTCAATAATTACTGGCATTTAAAATCAGTAGGACATACAATGTACTGTCAAGTCAATTTATCAAGACGATGACAGTTTAAGTTAGTCTTAGTCCCAGGAGTTGGCTTATTTTATACTCCCTGTCAGGTGCAGCAGCACTGGGGAAAAAATCACCACAAAAATAGAGAAGGTATCACTTCTTAACCTTGCATACTCTAATTGCTCATCCACACCCTATCTCAGAATTGAGATACAAATGTCAGCTTACACTCATATACCTGGCCAAAAAAACAGTGCTTCAGTCAGTGGTCACTATAGAAACCTATATAGCCTGCATGTACAACCAAATGTACAGCTCATCTTGAATTAAATGAGCTGTTTATATCTGTCTATGCTGCTGGATCTCTCCATAGTGCCTTACTGCAGCTAGCTTGTGCCTTGTGGGGAGATTTAACTTGCTGAAGCATCTGCCTTACAAATCCATTGCTGTTCTCTACCTAATAAAGCTTTGAGCTTCCCAGCATGTGCTGGAGTCCTTTGTTTCCTTCCCTTTGTTTGGAAAAATATATATATATAAGGTGTGGCTCTGGAAAAATAAACATAAGAGATTTTCCTGTACTACAGCAGCCTGACTTCTGCGGAGATATTTCAGGAAAGTTGCAAAAAGAATTACTAGAAATCAGAGTGAGGAGCTGTGGGACTGATTATGATTCTGCTCCTAAAACAAGATGGCTGATGCAAACCTTCTGAACCTTGTGGTACTTACAGCTGGGCAATCTCCTCTAACAACTGAGATTTAACAAGTTTGCTTCAGTACCCTTGGTGCCAACAGGGCTGTAGCATAAGCTGACACCATGTGGCTCAGCATAAGCTGGCAGTGCTATTTGTGCTTTCACACTTCAGCTGTGAAGCTACATCAGTGATGGTTCCAGACCCTAGATGCTGGGATGTGACAATACTTCCCATCTAGGGAAGAGGCAACAGCAGTGGCAGTATCTGCATCTGTGTCTACTTTAGCACTAGGAGCTGTTGAAATCTTGATTCTTGTGATGAACATATTCTGCCTAGATTCTAGTTTAGCCTTGGCAGCTGTGTGGTGGGGAAATTCCACTTTTGGTAGCTGCTGTTCAGTATAAAAAGTACATTTTTGTGTGTAGTGCATTAAAAGATCCCAGAACTGTAGAAAAAGTGTTGGGAAGAGACAATGAAGCCTCTCACGGGGAAAACAACCTAGTAAAAATAAGATTTTAATCAAACAAGTGTCAAACAGTGAGAAGCACAGAGGTAGAACTCTGGATTAGAAAGAAGAGCCATCTTCCTTCCTATTCTCTAAGCACAGGTATGAATAGGCGAGAGCAATTATCACACCCCTAGGCTAGGAAGGTCAGCCTTGCTTGTAGCTGAAGCACAGCCCCGTGCATCCAGGGAGTAGCTACACATAATAGTTATTCTCAGGGTGACTCCAGAGCAAACAAATTGTGACAGAGATTCATTAGTCACTGGATTTCTTTCATGAAAATGAAATAGAGCTCACTCAATCTGCCATGGAGACTAAATACCCTCCCTCTTGTGCTAGGAGGGTTACTCTGTCTCCAGGGTCATCTAATTCTATGCTGTTTACATGCAGCTCTGCTGGTCCACCCCAGTCATATGCTACAGGGAGAGATGACTCTTAGTGCCTTGTGTCTTGATTCTGGATTGCCAGAATTCCTGTCTTCCCACAGCTGCTACTTCCTCCTCTAAAGCATTAGTACCTGATTCCTTACACAGTTAGCAAAGACAAGCATGCACAAACAGCAAAAATACTCTTGAAATGTATGAAGAAGCAGGAATGCTGTCCTGGGCTACTGCCTCTGTGCCCTTAAGGAAGGCAGAATTTGAGCTGCAGCTGCAGATCACTATTTAGTCTCTACAGGCTGAGGCCTCCAAGGTCATTTTGGACAGTGATCTGGGACCATCTGTAAAGTGAAATTCTTATTAGACAGTCAGCAGTCACCTGACTGAAAAAAAATCGAAAGTGATTCATAGTGGAAGGCAGGCAACACTACAGAATATCCATCCTTGCAGCAAACTGACAAAAAACACACAAATGGGGTGAGAAAGGGGCATCCTCTTTATTTTTGAAATGAAAGTGGTTCTGCATTGCTTGCAAAACCAGCAAGTAAATAACACTCACTATTTGACACTGTCCCGCACGACACCCTTGTCTCTAAATTGGAGAAACATGGATTTGATGGATGGTCCACTTGGTGGATAAAGAATTGGCTGGATGGTCACACTCAAAGAGTTGTGGTGAATGGCTCAATGTCCAAGTGGAGACCAGTGACGAGTGGTGTTCCTCAGGGGTCAGTATTGGGACTGGTGCTGTTAAACAACTTTGTCAGCAACATGGACAGTGGGATCATGTACACCCTCAGCAAGTTTGCTGATGAAACCAAGCTGTGTGGAGCAGTTGACACGCTGGAGGGAAGGGATGCCATCCAGAGGGAGATGGACAGGCTTGAGAGGTGGGCCCGTGACAACCTCATGAAGTTCAATAAGGCCAAGTGCAAGGTCCTACGCATGGGACAGGACACTCCCAAGCACAAATCCAGGCTGGGAGGAGAATGGGTTGAGAACAACCCTGAGAAGAAGGACTTGGGGGTGTTGGTTAATGAGAAGCTCAATATGAGCCGGCAATGTGCGCTCGCAGAGCAGAAAGCCACCTGTACCCTGGGCTGCATCAAAAGAAACGTGGCCAGCAGGTCAAGGGAGGTGATTCTGCCCCTCTACCCCACTCTCATGAGACCCCACCTGGAATACTGCATCCACCTCTGGAGCTCCCAACATAAGAATGACATGGAACTGTAGGAGTGAGTCCAGAGGAGGGCCAAGAAGATGGTCAGATGGCTGGAGCACCTCTCCTGTGAAGACAGGCTGAGAGAGTTGGGGTTGTTCAGCCTGGACAAGAGAAGACTCCAGGGAGATCTTATAGAAGCCTTCTGGTACTTAAAGGGGGCCTTACAGGAAAGATGGGGAGGGATTCTTTATCAGGGACTGTAGTGATAGGACGAGGGGTAACAGTTTTAAACCGAAAGAGGGTAGATCTATGTCGGATACAATGAAGAAATTTTTTACTATGACGGTGGTGAGACACTGGAACAGGTTGCCCAGGGAAGTTGTGCATTCCCCATCCCTGGAAGTGTTCAAGGCCAGGTTGGATGGGGTTTTGAGTAACCTGGTCTAGTGGGAGGTGTCCCTGCCCATGGCAGGGGGGTTGGAACTCAATGATCTTTAAGGTCCCTTCCAACTAAAACCATTTTGTGGTTCTATGATTCTATGCTTCCATATCCAAGCCCAGACTAAACTTAACTCTCATTGCATTTTATTCCCCTTCTCATTGTACCTCTCCTAACAGTTGTTTCTCAGCTGAATGTTGATTGCTTTCACCACAACTCTAGTCAATGCTTACTCAAGCCATACAAACTCATACTTCATTGATGTGTTTGTTTCTCCTTCGACCCACCATATTTTCAAATTATGCTTGATGCTAACAGGTTAATCTCTCTGGTTTGTGTGGCAGCCATTATGTCCACAAGACAACTGGGATGGGGCTCAGCACAGTGGTCCTTGCTGGGATCTGAATGATCATAACCAAGAGATACTTTGGCAAGAAGACAATAACAGTGGTCACTACAGATTATGTGGTAGGGTACTCTGAGAGGCAGCTTCTATCTGGAAGAACTTTGTTTTTGGAAGCAAGGATGCATTATGTGACATTTACAAAATCATAGAATCACAGAATTGTCTAGTTTGGGAGGGACCTTTAAGATCATCTAGTTGAACCATCGACCTAACACTGCCAACACCACTACTAAACCATGTCTCTAAGCACCATGTCTACCTGTCTTTTAAATACCTCCAGGGATGGTGATTCCACCACTTCCTTGGGCCGCCTGTTCCAATGCTTAACAACCTTTTCTGTGAAGACATTTTTTCCTAATATCCAACCTAAACCTCCCCTAGCATCACTTGAGGCCATTTCCTCTAAATGACCAAAGAGATGTCATTAAAAGTACTGGTGTTTGTCTGTATACAGCAGAAAGAAGCAGTATATTACAGTCCTGAGACACAGGCATTTTGTATAAAGCTGAATACTGAAAAAAAAAATTAAGTCGATTCTTGCAAGTCAGAAGTTTGTCTCACGGATGGCACTTATTAATTGTGCTGCTGTGGAATTCTCTCTGCTGGTGTCAGGCTCCCACCTTTAAGGAAGCACGGCGGAGTGTGGGGGCTGGGGAAGCAAGTACATAAAAAGCTTTAAGTTTGTCTCTTTAAGGAAAGGGCAGATTCTAAAGCCTTTTCTCTTCCCTTTGCAAAATTATCCTCTGGCTAACTGTGGTATCAACTGCCTTGCTACTTCACTCCATGACTCTCTCTCTGTTAAAAGAAATGTCATACTTGGCTGTGTTTTATTTATTCTGTTTCTGTTTTACTCTATTATTTGAAGCATATCTTCCAAATTTCCAAGCTCAGGGTAATTGATGCTGCTGTGAATTCCAGGGCATTTGCTTGGGTTTTGCACCTTTGTGCAGAACAATTGAATTCTTTCACCCTTTTAGTCACTTTGAAGACCACCATCTCTTTTTTCCAAAGTAAATTAATGGAATAACACATAAGACACTTCAGTCCCTGTTTCTATGTCCTCAGTAGTAACCTCAGGTGCTTTAATTGCTGTATCTCTAGGAACAACCACCGTCTCAATAATGTTCCTCTTGTGTACCACTTGTGCCTGCACCATACAGTACTAAGACAGCAAAGATCATATTGCCACAGTTTTGACCCAGCACAGACAAGGTTCACTGGAAGAGTATATTGGGATGTTCCAGAGGGATGATATTTTGGAACCTGCAAGGTGTTAGAATAGCAATAATTTTTCTTTTCTTGCCAAAGTAATTCTCTACAAATAACCTAAGTAGAAGAGACTGTTTTTCTCTTCCAGTCTTATGACAGCAGGACTTGGATTCTTTTCCCACTTTCACATCCAGACAGTGATCCACTCTTAGTTGGATGGAGGCAGAATTTCCCATCTTGAAAAACAGGTTGCATTATGGATTGGAGTCTCGTGGTTAGGCTGCGCTTGGAATGGATCATGCTTTTCTAGCATTTATTGAGATTTCATAGTGATTACTGTCATACGACAGCTCAAGCCTCTTTGCAAAACAGAGCTGAATTGTATAAAAGGCATCAATAGAGAAAAAAATAAGGGGGTTTTGCTGCTTCAGACATGGGGTGTAACATGGTTCAATTGCACACATGTTTCAGGTACCATTGTTAAGATGTTGTCTGGAGTAGTCAGCTTTCACTGCTTACATAGCTGAAAATGCCTAGCTGGTTTGTATGTTTTCAAGATATGAGGCTATTTTAAAAAAATCAGTAGTCAAACCCAGGGTCAGTTTGTGTTACACTGAAATTAAAGTAGCAATGGGACACTGAATTTTGTGCAGAAGAATAATCTAAAAGGACACTTAAAGCAAATACAACCCTACTGTAAATTTATTGGCATCAATGGTATTTACATAGCCTATGCACAGATGGATCTGATTTAGAGACTTGTAGCTCCTATCTAATCAACAAGTTTAATGGGAATGTCAGCCCTTGATATCAGGAGAAGCAGGATTCTGTTCTTATGCAGTAGCTAGGCAAATGACATTAATTGTTTTTATTCACTCTGTAGCTGTGTGAATAAAGTGAAAATCAATGAATAATATATTCAGTGAACTTTGTGGTATTACTCTAGAATCAGTTTGTCCAGCTTTATTGGAGAACTTCATAGGTGCCATGGTAACATTTCCATGCAATCCACTTATCAACAGTTCTGAGACAGGATCAGAGATTCTGGCAAAGGTTAACCATATTAGAAGATACCCCATAAATAAGACATAAGAAAAACATAAATGTATTAGGAATTTCCCCATAAGCAAACAGACTGGAAGGATTCCAGAAGACCAAAAGGTTTCCAATGATGCACAGGGAGACCTCTGTACAGAGTCTGAGGTACAGAACATAAGGGAGGAGTTTGAAGGCCTCTATGCAATTCTTACTCTTTTCAGAGGAAACATATAATAACTGCTATCAATATGCTAGTCAGAAAAGGGTAAATAAAGCTTGTAATATCTTTGACCATCTACTTGCTTGTGTAGGCATCAATTCTACATCTAATCACCCTTTGTCCTTGAAGTTTTCTCAAGGCAGAATGGGTTCAATTGAAACAGAATGTACCCTGGATGGCTATATGCAATCCTTTAACATCACACTCTTAAACGCCAAACCCTGGTCTTATTAAACTGTTAGCGCTTCTGGTACAGTGAGAGAGATAGAGAATGCCCCAGAACTGTGATAAGGTGCCACATGAATACTGTTTCCAAACTTTTTAATATTTCCCAGCACATACAAAAGAAGCAGCTGGCCAAGAGTAAGGGTTGAAATGGAATCTGATTGTTATTCATCTGGGATCTCCTCCAACTACCACTAAAACAGTATTTCCACTAAGTTTGTGTATGATCTGATTTCAAGTCCCATGCAGTGAATCCTAGCCAATTCAGCTCTTAAGGGTTGTCCTGACTCAAATGCTAACTACCTGCATTCAAACAAAGGCTCTTCCTACTTATGAACAGAACTTATTCTTGTGTCTGTTGCATGAGAAATGTCATTTATTGCCATGTCAAGCCAGAGAATTAGTAAACAATATGGTTTCTTGCACAGCAGCCTCCCCTAGCTATGCCTGTCGTCCTCTCTGTCTTGAATCTTTTTACATTTGTAACTAAGCACTTTCAAATCGGAATATTTTTCTATGCAGAATCAACAGCCTGATCTTAAGAGCCCCTAATGATTCCATGCAGAATACTTCTTGAATATGGGTTTAGAGAGAGACTGTGTGTGCAGGCATGCAGTTCTGAAAACTCTGTGGCTCACATATAATCCACAACATATGAACCAGCACGAGCCACAAAAAGACTGAAGCAACAGCAAGAGAGGTGTGAACCATCCCACTTGTCTGCACAGAGCTGCGTGCCAGTATTACAAAGTTCTGCATGACTTACTGTGTCCCACTAAGTTGATGCTGAGAGCAGGCACAGCTTGCAGTAGAAGGCAATGCGTGCTTCACTTTTAGGAAAAAAAGCAGTAGTTCTTAGCTGCCCCATCTCCTCACTGAGATCAGTGAACCTCTTGCACATGCTAGGAACATCATTTAGGAACATCTGGAAAGACCTTTGATCCTTGGGCTGAAGACACTTTGAAAGACCAAAGTTGGGGTGGCTGCAAGCATATTACCCTTGCGCTCCTGCATCGTGTCCCTTTGGGTGAGGGGTGACGATGATTTGTTGAGGCACTCCATGAAAGCCTGAGCTACCACAGCCTGTGCTGTGCTTGTTTTCTGAGGTAAACAGGAAATATCAGACCTTAGTAATGTCAATTCTGAACTTCTCACCAGGGCTAAATTCCATTTGAAGGGAAAAGAGCAGCAGGAATGATCTCTATGTTTAGTTATATCTTGTCTTACATCGTCCTCTCATGAATATGCCAGAAGGCCAAAAAGAGACCTCTGATTGTCGTGTACGACCTGCATAACAGGCTTTTCCAGTTGTTGATATGACATGTGGAAGACTGAGTGAGCTGCGTTCCTCTTCTACCTAATTCAGAGTGACTGGAGAGGAAAACCTTTGCTCTGAATCTGCAGGGACTTGAACCTATGCCTCTCTCCCTTCCCAAATGAGCTCTGAATCCAAAAAACTTACCTGCAAAAATGCTAAGCTGGATCTGAATTTCAGCGTCCAAATTTTTTTCTTAGTATTCTCACTGGCAAATTGTACCATTGCATTTGGAATGCCATACCCATCTACAGATTTAATCATCAAAAAATATTTAAATACCAAAAATTTTATTAATCTTTGTCAGAGACTAGCAGAACACTCTCACTGCTTTTGTTTTCCTTGAGCTTTCTCAGGCAACTCTTGCCTCTCGCTTTGAGGTGTTGGAAAAATAGGAATGTGGGTAAGCAATTTAAAACTGCCATCCTGAGAGCTCTCTCACAAAACAGTATTTGTACCTCAAACGGCTCCAGCTAACCTGACTCAAAGAGAAAATGGAGTTGTTAAGCATAGTATGTGACTCTCTCCATCAGAGGCTATCAAGACCCAAAGATCAGTGCTGGCTCTGGAGCAGCACTAGGAATGGTGTGGTATGGTTGCCTGATTCAGCCTCTACTCTAATTTTTGAAGTTGTGGCGCCTTGTATTGTGTCTAAATTAAAATATATTCTGGTATTAAAATGATATATAGAATTCAGCTTCAAAAGCTGTCTCAGAAACTGTCTCCCCTTTGTGACAATAATGCACAGTCCCACTCATTTCTTTGCTCCACAAAGTGCTGTCAAACATGTCCAGTCATCCAACGCTCACTGCAGCAAAACTGTTCATCTTTCAAAGGCAGCATTCTCAAAGCTCTTTACAAACCCCACTGGCAGACACCTCATGCTACCCCCTGCGAGGGAAATGAGTAACACTCCTCTAGTCACACAGGGGGATGCTAAAGTAAAGTGAGGCAATACAATTTGCCCACTGTCACACAGCAAGCTTGTCTGTAGCATGAAGCTCCTACCTTTCTAACACCTCAGTCCTGGTTTCTAAGGAATAGCCCAAGCTTCCTCTCTGTTCAGCAGCTCAAACTACTGCAAAGGATTAAGTAGGTACTTAACACCATATTGAACAGGAGCCAAAAGAATTAATTTCACAGGAGAGGAAGACACCAGCACAAAGATTTCAACAAGTTGGAGGGTGAAGAACGTGTGTACTGATTAAGAGACAGAAACAACCTACGCCTAACTGCTAAAGCTTGTAGTTGTCAAATCTAGCCCTCCCATCCTGCTTCTCCCCTGCCCTGATTTGTGATAATTTGTAGAGCAAAAAAACTCTTTAAATGAGAGAGAAACTTTCTAAAGAACAGAGTGCAAGTCACTTCTGCCCTATAGGTCACCTGGCCAGGTGCTCCCCTAAAGGTCACTGTAAGTTCCTTTACTGGACAGCAGCTCCAAGAAAGAGAACTTGGCACCTCTCCTTGAAAAGAATGGCATCTGAATCCTGGTGATCTTCTACATAGCCTAAACTGTGGTCCCAAAAGAGTATGTCTGTCTCAGAAGCACTATGCTGTGGCTACCTAAATTAAGTATTATTAAGTAATATAGGCTACCTATATTAAGTATTATTAGCCTTGTTCTGACAAGGCTACAGATGCTATGTAACCTGTCATTGGAATAGCTAATGAGCTCACATAACCAGAAAAAGGCCTTGAACCTAAGCAGTATAAAACTGGTCCTTCCAGGCTGAGCAAACCAATCCATTCATTACAAGTAGCAAAGGCAACACAAAATGAACTGGAACAAAATGGTTCACATCATCAATGAACCACAGGAACAGGAATGAAGCTGACCTGTACTGGTCAGTTGTTACTAATAGACTAGCTTTACAGGTAGTTTAACCAGTCTCTTCCTCTCCAGAAGAGAACATATAGCCTCAATAACCCAGTGAGAACCTCCAGTTATTTGTCAGGACACCAAATAAGCAACACCTTTCTGTTGAAATCACCATTAAAGCTCATAAAAGTCTTGCAGCAGCGTACAAATGGGCACAGCAGCAACTGGATAAATATCTGCTTCTATGTTGTGAGTAGAGAAATGGAGCCCCTGATGTCTTCTTATGGAGAAAGAGCCCTCTCCTGCTTGAGCTAAAAGAGGATCTCTGTGAAAATGCATAGGTGTCATTGGGATTATTTCCTTCAGTCTCCAGGCATACTTAAACCAAACATTCTCCGTTTCTCCCACTACACCGCAAAAAGCAGATGGCACATATACACAAAAAAACCCCTAGAGATTAAGGATATGTCTAGAACTTGGATCTATTTCATGGGATCATTAAAAACATTAACTTTCCCAAGGCACACATTAACAATCTACTTGAGTCCTCACACCTTTCCTGCTTCCATTCATGCAGAAGGTATATCATGAGGTGGGAAGTACAGCATAAGCAAGATACTTAATTTGGGTGGATATAATATAATAAAATAATCAGACTGAAGAGTTGCAACATGCCCTAACAGGCAACAATAAATCTCTTTTACTGATTGTCACCAATAGCTACTGCAAGCGAAGGAAAAAATATAATGGAGAGCCAGCAAAATGGAAGCCTCAGCCAGCCAACAGGAACAAACACCAACAAACTTTCCTATCAGCATTTGAGACATTCTCTCTTTATCAAACAACATAGACAAATAAAATGCAGCCCCCACATAATGAGGTTTATCCCCTTCTCTGATTGATCCCAACACAAGGAATCTTTATGCAGAATTTCCAGTATGAGGGAAAAACTTGAAAGCAACAGGCCATACGATGCACACAGAATGAAAAGCAGCTTTTTTTCCCCCTTCCATGTTGTTCTACTATTGTGCCTTGTCTTTAGGTTTAGGTTTAAGAAGGTTGTTAGCCTTTGCAGATTTCCACAGGTGTGAGTTCTGCTGAGCCTGCCAGTAGGAAGGCCATCTTGCTATAACTGTGCTTACTCATATGGAATAGTTAGGAGTTTTCATCACATTACAACTTATATCATCAATCCTGAACACCACATCACTGCTGTGAAGGCTCCCTCCTCCTGCAGACTAATCTTGCTACTTAGCATCAGTGGAAGAGCTTTCTGTGTTGAGGAGTACTGGCACACTTGAAATTTCAGCTAATCCCCTTTCAAAAGACATTGTTGCTATTCTTGGAATAATGAGTAGGAAGTTTCCTTGCTCTGTACAATTAGAGGTACAATGGGTAGAGGTAAAATGGGTACAATTAGAGGCAAAATTGTTGAGTCATTTTCTGACAGCTTGCTCCAAAGATGCCATGACCCATATCACTTCTGGCTGAAGCAAAAGAAGTCAAAGAATTCAAGTTTTTGACTGAATGACAATTCATTAAACAACAACTGGTCAAAAATTGCTAGAGTCCAAACATTCTCCTGACAAGAAGTGCTTTTTTGGCCCAGAAGGAACACTTAATAATTTTTAAGTGTTGGTTGAACTTTTTTTAATGATCTTCCAATGGAAAATCTAGGAACAAAAAAAAGTTTTCTGACTCTTAAGTGTCACATTTTATTGAAAGGTTCTCATGAGACCTTATCATATACTGAAAATATGTAGGTGGTTTCTTAGCCAGTTTTAGTGTTCATAAATATTCTCAAAAGGTGCTAGAGAGAGATTACAAGAACTCCTTATGCTTGCGCTCTATGGAAAGGGCTTCTGAATTCTAACTAATCTGTGTTACTTCTTAAGATGGAGAACCTATCCTCTTGGACACTAGCCACTAGATGCTGTTACTCCGGGAGCATGATTCCATCATTGTGGACTAAGTGCAGCGTTTTCTCCCTAATTTGGTAGCACGATCCATCTTGGTTTAGGGTGGCTGAATTTCACCTAAGAAGTGAAGTTTACCTCCCTGTAAAACAGTGCTAGTAGAGTTCAAAATTACCTGTGAAGACATGCCCACCTCCCCTCCCCCACCAACCCCATCTACTGGCATTATGATGTCTGCTTTCATGCTGTAGCTGTGAGAAATACATTTTAATGCTACTCATTGATCTGGGATGTATTACATGCTCTTTCTCATGCAGTAGTGGTGACCATGGATACATACGTGATTGCATTTGTATTGGGGAGGGGAAAATACTAGAAACCTCATTGCTGGAGAAGATGTGAAAGAGATAAAAATGAATGTCTTGATGCAAACCTAAGTGTCCTGACTCCCCAATCTGTGTGACGGGCATAGCTGGGCGAAGAAGGCAGTGAAGATACCTTGCCCTCTGTGGCACTACTAATATCTTTTGTAAAATTAAGGTAGAGCAGCTGTTTGGAATAACAACAATAAGCAACTTTTTTAATACTTCCATTAATCCCCTAAGTGCTTTATAAGCACAGTAAGAGGGAAAGAGAAAAAGAGAGAGGGCCACTGATGTCTAGCCATCTCTTAGGTAGAATTTTGCAGTCAGTATGCTGCACAGCTGTGTAAGGAGGAGTTTTGAGCCAGAGATATCTAAACAAACCCTTTCTCTTGCAAAATATACTGGAAGATAATTTAGGGATTCAAGTCTGCCTAGAAGGATATAACTGCTCCTTTTCTATGAGTGTTAATGGAAACTAAGCACTTGAAATCGCTTGGTGACTTTGGAAGACTCAGCCTTTTTAACTCATTCGGAGCAGATGGGAATGCTGCCACTCAGACTTCAAATCTGAGATTTGCTGCTCCACTGTGAGTGCTTGAGAAGCCAGTTTCTTTCCCTTTGAACTGAACCGATTTTGAAAATAAATGCTTAGATCACTAAACCATTTTGGATAGGAACTAAGAGCTGTCCTGCCTGACTACACATTGCAGGTAAGCTGAAGATCCCACATATGACTGCAGCGTGTCCTCAGAAACCAAAGTTCCTTGAAAGATGACTGGTTTCCTTGAGCTTATTCTGCTGTCCTAGAGCAACTGTACAGGCTGGATTATGTGAGTTCCCACACGAGTATGTCATTTTACTGCTTTTAAACCCTCCATAGAATCATAGAATCATAGAATGGTTTAGGTTGGAAAGGACCTTGAAGATCATCGAGTTCCAACCCCCCTGCCATAGGCAGGGACACCTCCCACTAGACCAGGTTGCCCAAGGCCACGTCCAGCCTGGCCTTGAACACCTCCAGGGATGGGGACTCAACAACCTCTCTGGGCAACCTGTTCCAGTGCCTCACCACCCTCAAAGTGAAAAACTTCTTCCTAATGTTCAATCTAAACCTGCCCTCTTCCAGTTTCAAGCCATTCCCCCTTGTCCTGTCACTACATGCCCTAGTAAAAAGTCCTTCCCCAGCTCTCCTGTAGGCCCCCTTTAGGTACTGAAAGGCCGCAATAAGATCTCCGCGGAGCCTTCTCTTCTCCAGGCTGAACAGCCCCAACTCCTTCAGCCTCTCCTCATAGGAGAGGTGCTCCAGCCCTCGGATCATCCTCGTGGCCCTCCTCTGGACACGCTCCAGCAGGTCCATGTCCTTCTTATGTTGGGGACTCCAGAGCTGGACGCAGTACTCCAGGTGGGGTCTCACGAGAGTGGAGTAGAGGGGCAGAATCACCTCCCTCGCCCTGCTGGCCACACTTCTTTTGATGCAGCCCAGGATGCGGTTGGCCTTCTGGGCTGCGATCGCACATTGCTGGCTCATGTTGAGCTTCTCGTCGATCAGCACACCCAGGTCCTTCTCCTCAGTGCTGCTCTCCAGCCATTCCCCGCCCAACCTGTAATTGTGCTTGGGATTGCCCCGACCTAGATGTAAGACCTTGCATTTGGCCTTATTGAACTGCATGAGGTTGGCTTGGGCCCACCTCTCCAGCCTGTCCAGGTCCCTCTGGATGGCATCCCTCCCTTCCAGCGTGTCTACCTCGCCAAACAGCTTGGTATCATCGGCAAACTTGCTGAGGGTGCTCTCGACCCCACTGTCCATATCTCCTACAAAGATGTTGAACAGTACAGGTCCCAGCACCGACCCCTGAGGAACGCCACTTGTCACTGGTCTCCACTTGGACATCGAGCCGTTGACCGCAACTCTTTGAGTGCGACCGTCCAGCCAGTTCTTTATCCATCGAATGGTCCATTTGTCAAATCCATGTCTCTCCAATTTAGAGACCAGGATATCGTGTGGGACAGTGTCAAATGCCTTGCACAAGTCCAAGTAGATGACATCAGTCGATCTTCCTTTGTCCACCGCCGTTATGACCCCTTCGTAGAAGGCCACCAAATTAGTCAGGCATGATCTGCCCTTGGTGAAGCCATGCTGGCTGTCACCAATCACCTCTTTGATTTCTGTGTGCCTCAGCAGAGTTTCCAGGAGGATCTGCTCCATGATCTTGCCAGGCACAGAGGTGAGACTGACTGGCCTGTAGTTCCCCGGGTCTTCCTTATTTCCCTTTTTGAAAATGGGGGTTATGTTTCCCCTTTTCCAGTCATCAGGAACCTCGCCAGACTGCCACGACTTCTCAAATATGATGGCTAGTGGCTTAGCGACTTCATCTGCCAGTTCCCTCAGGACCCGCGGATGTATCTCATCAGGTCCCATGGACTTGTGCACCTTCAGGTTCCTCAGGTGGTCCCGCACTTGATCTTCTTCTACAGTGGGCGGTTCTCCATTTTCCCAATCCTGGCTTTTGCATTCTGCATCACGGGCAGTGTGGCTGCAGTCCTTGCCAGTGAAGACTGAGGCAAAAAAGTCATTGAGTACCTCAGCCTTGTCTCTATCCCGGGTAACCAGTTCTTGTGTTACCTTCCGGAGAGGGCCCACAGTTTCCCTAGTGTTTCTTTTCTCGCTGACGTATTTAAAGAAAGATTTCTTGTTTGTCTTAATATCCCTTGCCAGATCCAGTTCCATCTGGGCTTTGGCTTGTCTAACCCGATCCCTGGCTGCTCGGACCATTCCCCTGTATTCCTCCCAGGCTACCCGCCCCTGTTTCCACTCCCTGTAGGCCTCCTTTTTCCTTTTGGTCATGTCCAGGAGTTCCTTATTCATCCATGCAGGCCTCCTGGCTTTTCTGCCTGCCTTCCTCTTTGTAGGGATGCACTGGTTCTGGGCTTGGAGGAGGTGGTCCTTGAATATTAACCAACTTTCTTGGGCCCCTCTTCCCTCCAGCGCTTCATCCCATGGCACCATACCAATCAGATTCTTCAAGAGGCCAAAGTCAGCTCTCCCAAAGTCCAGGGTCGCTAGCCTGCTGTGTACCTTCCTCGCTGCTTCGAGGATTTTGAACTCGACCATTTCATGGTCGCTACAGCCCAGGCTGCCCATGAGTTTGACACTGTCTACCAGACCCTCCTTGTTGGTAAGCACAAGGTCCAGCATAGCTCCTTTCCTCGTTGGTTCCTCAACCATTTGGAGAAGGAAGTTGTCCTCAATGCAATCCAAGAACCTCCTGGATTGCCTATGCTTGGCTGTGTTGCCTTTCCAACAGATGTCAGGGTGGTTGAAGTCGCCCATGAGCACCAGGGTCTGCGAATGTGATGCCACCCCTATCTGACTATAAAGGGCTTCATCCACTGGGTCTTCTTGGTCGGGTGGCCTGTAGCAAACCCCCACCGTAATGTCCCCTGCTCTCGATTTCCCTTTAATCCTAACCCATAGGCTCTCAGTTGGCTCTTTATCCATCCCCAGGCTAAGCTCCATGCATTCCAGGTGCTCTTTAACATACAAGGCAACGCCACCTCCTCTTTTCCCCAGCCTGTCTCTCCTGAAGAGCCTGTAGCCTTCCATTCTAACACTCCAGTCATAGGTGTCGTCCCACCAAGTTTCTACGATGCCAATGAGATCGTAGTCCTGGAGTCGTGCCCACATCTCTAGTTCCTCCTGCTTGTTCCCCATGCTCCGTGCGTTTGTATAGAGGCACTTCAGCCTTGTCTTTGTTGAGGCTAACCTGGTTGGAGCAGCTGTACTTACCTTGCGCTGCTCTCCAGGCGGCATTCCTTTGCCGTGTACTAACGGTGCCTCCCCATTGGCTCCTGTTGGTCCTCGAGCTCCTGGCTCATCTACGCAAGACTGTGATCCTGCTGCAGTGTAGCCAGCACATATTGGAGCTAAGGGCTGCAGGCCCTCACCACCTCCATAAGCTTCTACGTGATTCTTTATCACTTTGCACTAGTATTTCTGCACTTCTGACTAAATTGTTGCGGTTGCTTGGATTACGAAAAGGGAAATGACCCTTTTGCTTGTGTTTGATAGCTTAGTTTCCTCTCACCAGTAGAAAATGCAGCGTGAGGAGCCTTTATATAAGAAAAAATGTGAAAATACTGAGAATAGACACAAACTGAGGCTCATCTAGTTCAAGACTGGCAGCTAGAAATGTTTTAGGAATAAGATTGGGCATTGCTCATGTTGTATTCTCACTACCTGCAAGGGTATATTTGTCTCCTTTAAAAAGAATTGGAGTGAGATCCTTGTGTTTAGGATGACAAAATTGATAGCAAAGTTATATTCAGGGTGATTCCAAAGCAGACAGACTGTGACAAGTTTTCACTGCAGTTGCTAGACCTCCTTCACCAAGTTGAAAAAGTCTGTTCAGGAAGGCTCAGTGGCCTACAGCTATGGTTCCTCAGGCTGCACTCATGTCAACTATTATAAGCTGAGTCAGTCTGGGTGTGCAGTTAGATTGAAGACTTCCAATAAAAACTGAAGGGGGTGCTACAGTAAGTGGCAGTCTTCCTTCTGAGTCATCACTGCACAAGTGCCATGGCATGCTATAAGGTTCAGTGTCCCTAGCAAGATGTCACTGAAGTCACTGGAACTCCTAGTAAGACTAAATGGATTTTTGTTGTTGTTGCTATTCCATGCTTGCATGTTTAAACTTGGAGTCTTCCATCAAACTCCATTTGGTTAACAGAAAGCATTGGGGCTACGGTCATACGCACCACCTAACGGCCTGGTCTCCGTTGGTTAGCCTAACACCTGGCACAACATATTTTGTGGAAAAAATGGCAATTCTGATCACAGGGGACTGCTGCCTTCTGTCCCAGAGGCAGCTGTGTTTCAGTGGCAGGTAATGGTCAGTTTGAATGCTCAGAAAGAAAAGAGTTCTGTCAATGGAAATTATTATTCTTCTGGCTTGGAAACAAAGTACAATGTCCCCCAGGGCAAGAAGGGATTTCCAGTCTACAGTCATTATTTGATGGAACTGTTTCCAATTACATATCCTCTGAACTCCTTAATTCACAAACTCTTTTTTTCTAAGGGGAATAATGCTTCTGAAAAGCCTCATTTAGGCTGTGTATGGAAGGAGAGAATTTCTTAACTGCTTCAGCTAGCGCTTCAGTGCAGGGTATGAATGCCAAGAACCCTTCTAAAGTTCATGCAACTATCAAAAACTAATAGAAATTTAATTGCACTGCTGTGAAGTGCACACCAAACCTCTAGCAGACCATAGAATTGGGACCATAGAGCAGGAGAAGTAGAATCAATTGGAATGGTCATGGGCACCTTGAGACCATGCATGGAATAGAAGGTATAGCATGGTTGTGTCAAGGAGATGCTCTGTGGATGACCTGTGGGGCTGGGCACTGCTGAGGACCATGCACAGAACGGAAATGCATGCCAGACTTCCCTTAGGAAAACTAAATAGCAAAGAGACTAAGGGATTAGCTGAACTTTCACACATGTGTACAGTTCCGCATTACACTGATTCCGGCAATCTGACTGGAAATCCAATGGTGGCTAGCTGGAACAGGTAAGATATTAGAGGTTGGGAGGATATTCCTCAATATTCTTTACTCAACAGTTCAGTGTCATAGCCTTACATTTTCCTTCATGATCTTTAAAATGGAGAAGACAATTATTTGGGTCCTTCTTTATCACCCTCTTCTCCATAACCCAGAGCTGAACTCTTAAACCTCTGAAAGTATGTCTGTAACTAGACTGACTCCTCAACTTTTAGAAGCTAAAACACAGCTGAGGGCAGGAGGTACTAATGAGATGCTAGCAAGCAGAGAAGGAGGGATGGTGTTTAGAATCTCTACAGGGTTGTTTTTTTCTCCTTTATATAGTACCCAAAGTTTCATAGTCTCTATGTGGACATGAAAGATGCAGGCCATCTTAGTCCAACACAACAGGTTGGTCTTTTCATGTGCTAAGTGCTCTGAACAAAATTCTGTGAATGCTTAGAAACAGACTTAGGTTCCTTAATCGCGGGCTCCTGAGATTTTATGGTTGGGCAGGGAAGAGTTTGATTATGTGTATATAAGTCTGTGCCACTCCTTAATTTTTTTCTGGGAGATTCTAAACCCAAAGTATTTGTCATAGTCTTTCATGCCTTTCCTTAGCCTGTCATTATTTTCTAATCGGCCCTCTCTCCACTGGACAGCATGGCTTGCTTCCTAGGGTTATTGAATTTGACTTACCACACCTTACTTCTACAGTAATTAAGACCTGCATAGTATTCTTGATTTCCTATGCTCTCTTTCTGGGACTTTTTCTAGTTCTGGCTTTTGCTCTTCTGCTCTTTTGATAGAGGCTGCAAGTTTGTTGGAAAGTGTTTTGCTGTCTGCAGTGTACATGCAATAAAAGTGTTGTGGATTTTTGTTACTAGATATCTACTGCAGGGCTGCTTTTGTCTGCAAGGAACTAGAATCAGTGACTTTGTAGCAGCTGGTACTGATTGCTCCAAGTGTCAGGATGAAATTAGGAGGTGCTTGCACTTCTTTCCCCTTCCTTAGCCTTTCTCTTGCTTGTAATGGCTCGGAAAGACTGTGGCAGCCTCAGCATCTCAAAAAGATCAAGGGGATGGCACTTACATTTATTGTTTGACCTGAGACAAAATAAAAATCCTCTGTCCTTCTGGTTATGTGATGGTTTTGACCAATGGGAGATTTATAGGAAGAAAAACCTACAAGGAGCATGACAAAAAAAAAGGAAAGGAACAGAGCATGATGGAAGTACAGGAGGTGGATGTGGAGTGTTACCATGAGGTTTGGGCTAAGTCTGCCTTGGCGACTAACTAAGTTAGGGCTTTTACATCAACCCAAGGAGTGCTCCAATGAAAGATAAGATAAGGAATTGTTAATGGAAGGAGATGGAGGATACAGTCAGGAAGAAAAAAAAAAAAAGGAATTGCACAACCTTATAGAATTGAAATGCAGACGCATCTGAAGGTTGGTCCTCAAAGACAAATCTGCAGGGTCCTTCACTAATGGGCTCTATATGAAATACGATAAGCTGTGAGGATATGTAAAGCTCCAGGATCAAGGAATACTAGCACATTTGAGACTGGGAAACTTGCCACATCACCCTTAGCTCTCCACAAAACAACAATGCTGGCATCTGAGAATAGATTGCTCAACACGCAACAGCAATAAGGCCATCTGCCCCAGGAGCAGAAACTTTTGATGACCAAACGCCATCTTGCTGAGTTGTGCTAAGGCTTTGTGGCTCCTGGATGGCATGCGTCTCTGAAATGTAGGAGGTCTTATCAGTTGCTAGCATTAGCTACTATCTCATCTTCTCCTTCCAGCTGTTTGTTGTTTTGCTTTGTTTTGTTTAATTAACCCAGCCTTCTGAAGGAGAGGGCTATGCAGCAGTCACTCGTGTTTAACTTCCTTCATAAAAACAGCTGCTGTCAGGCAGTGTTGGGGTTAGAGTGATTACAAGACCATTTACATAAATCACTCTAGTGAAACTCATTTGTCTTAACAAGTTCTTGTATCAATGTTTTCTTTATTATCTCTCCTTGGGAAGGCTTGCAGTCTGTCTCAAGACCCTCAGTCTGTTAAAGGAGGAGGCAAAATGAAGGCAACTAAGTATACTAAAAACTATGCATGTGTTACAACAGACTGACTGTTGCACTCATGTACCCCTCTAAATGCTTTCCAGGGAAATGGAAGGCAAAATAGTGTTTTGATTTTGCTTCTTCAGCATTTATATAGCCTAATTCATATGACATTGTATTTTTAATTTCATTTGTCCTTTCTTCTCGCAATTTTTATTCAACTGTAAGATAAGGTTTTTTCTTTTGTGTCAGATCCTTACTGAAAGGAACATGGGGCTTTTGGTCTTGACAGTGCATGTCAGGGAAGAAGTAGGGGATGAAGGATAAAGGTAGGGTAACTTTTATTCCGTTTTGGGAGGGTTTTGATGATGATTATAATGATTTTCTTTGAGGTTTTTTGTGCTTAAATACTGAAATGTGGAAGGAAAGCAGTACTGTCAGTGATGGCTTCATATGACATTCCTATATGTGATCCTTCAATATCCTTGACTGAATTCAACAAAAAAGGAAGGAACGGGGAACAAAGGCTTCATGCTTTGAGTGTCTGGAAAATAAAAATCTGTTGGGGCTAAAAAAGGCAAGTTAAAAGAAAAAAATATTTCTCAATGCATCTTTGTCTCACTCGTGAAAGAACCAGGATGGGCATGAACTTTGAGATATGCAGCAGTGTACATTGGGACCCATGCCACGTCCAGTTGTTCTCTTACAGACAACAGCCACTGCTAGCCAGTGCTACCCTTCTTCTTGTTTGCTTATTCAAGACATTTTTTTAGTTAGCAGTGCAGCCTGTATTTCTACCAAGGCTGAAATAGCCTTCCCTATTAACTGTTCAATCCAGCTACTAAAAGTTCAATTAAATCTGCAGCTGTTGCCTGTGGGCCCATTAGAACTCCAAGGGCCTCTGCTCTCTCCTCACTTATGTCTGTTCAGGGCTGTGGGCTTCCACTGGATTGGTTTCACTGCCTTCAATGGTTAATCTCCATTTGTGCCAAGGTAAACAAAACAGGAATTAGATGCTAAGCATCTAGAAGACATTGGGAACAGACAAAATATGTGAGTAATTTTCTTGTTTATATCTATAGTTCATTCTGTAGAAAATCAGTTTTAGAGACTGGTTTGAATGCTGTTTGGGAGATGGCTTGATCTATCTTTTCTTGAAAACCTATTCTTATGTAATTAATAATTAAAACAACATCAAAAGCCTGATTGAGAAAATTGGTTTGGATTCTTCATAGTCAAATCCCCAAACAGCCAATGAACACAAACCCAGAAATCCTGTGCCCTGAAAATTCAGCAAGTCTTTCTACCCAGGAGATTTTCAGCTATCTATGGAATTGTTATGCTCTCTCCACCATCATAATTACGATTTGGTGAGCAATGTGGGGCATCACAAGTCCTCAGGGGTGCAACTGTGTGCAACATGCGGCTACACAAACGGGTGCAAGCATTCCCAATCATGTGCCAATATTGTGCCATTAAAACAGCATTCCTATCTTGCAAAGCAGGCCAGAAATATCCTCAGTGGATGTGCTATTATTAACTAGAATACCTATTAGCAAATGAGGCGATTTCTGGCTTGGTGCTAGTGGAAATCACAAGGCTGTAAGGACAAAGAACAGCCTGAACTGTTCAGTGAAAAGGAGTTCCCTGAGAAAGAGAACTTTATGAAGGATGAGGGAAAGGGAGGGGTCAGTAGCAAGTAATCAACCCACACTTGCACTCATCATCATGATGGGCAGGTTAAAATTGAGATGTCACTTTTGCAGATTCATATCAAGTTATCTTTTATCTAAGTTCATAAATATGAAGCTAAAGAGCTTTTCCTGCTGCATTTGAAGAACTTTTTTGTCTTCATAATTTGTATGAATATCAGTGCTTGAGGAAGTGAAAGATTAATAGCAACTGCTTGGTGCCAAGCAGAGCGCAGGCAGGCTTCCTTTGTGCGGCTCTGCAGTTTCGCCTCATCTGCAGCACCTCCACTAGCTTAGTCCTGAGCACCCATGCAGCTGCCAGTACATCCAAACCCTGCTAGCCCAGACCTATTTATCCACATAACTCTGCTGCTGATGCAGAAAGCTGCCTATGTTACCACTTGTTGTGCCAGTGTGGATTGTCCATGAAGCTCTGCTGATGCATTAGAATCCTGTCTTACTCTTTCCCGTGTTATTCCAGTCTTGCTCCTTCACCTGTCTTGCCACACACAGCATTTACTAGTCCTTTGCACAACACTCACTCTTCGTCTGAGTCCTGCAGCATCACTTCATCCAGTTGTCCGTGTCTCTTCCTCAAAATGCAGACCTTTTTCATTCATCTCAATACTGCCCATCAGCTCCTGCCTCACAAATGCAGTTCTAGACTTGCACAGCAGCTCTGCTGAGCCAACTTGGGTTTGCCATCTGGGGAAAAACCCACATAAAGGGTAGACAAACGTCACTAAGCTCACTCTAGTTTATCTTAAGGTAGACCCATGGTAGCCTACTGGCATGATAGCCACTGTATGGACTTCTTACCATCAGAGCTTTCCCCACCTAGCAGAGGGTAGCAGTAGTAGACAAAATGTACTGTTTCAGTTTAAATAGGAGCATCCCCTGTTATGGTGTTAGTATCAATAAATACATCTCTAAAGGTTGTGTCAAAAAAACCTGTGACTGCTGATGATCTTACATCACCTGCCACACTGTCTGATACAACAGCTCAGAAATGGAGTTGCAAGAAAGGTTGATACATCTTTTAGCTCCATGGACTGTGGTCTGATGGTTGATACTGACGAAGGCGACACTTGATTTTAGCAGTATATGTAACTGACTCTTTGTTTCAGTGTATAGCAGGAACTGGGTAACAAGTAGACAGGCAGCATTTTGCTTGCCTCAGTCAGCATTTTGGTTGCCTCCTGAGCACTCCTACCTGTGGTTTTTTGCGCACTGTCAGAATTTTCCCAAGCTCAACTTCCTCTTGCTTAGAAGTCTCTACTTAGTTCTTTCCTTCTTGTAGCATGACTTCTTTTTTGCTTACTCAGAGCTTCTTCTAAGCTGTTTAAAAAAACATTGGGCAAATCTTCCCTTTCATCTTTCCTTATTGATGATTTTGTTAATTCAGTGGGTTCCTGAAACCCATATAAGTCACCAGATGTAAAAACTGGATATATGTGACATAAAGCACATCTCACTTAATATTGTTGTGGTTTAACCCCAGCCTAGGACCATGCAGCTGTTCACTCACATCCCTCGCCCCCTCCAGTAGGGGAGGGAGAAGAGGGAGAAAAAGGAAAAAAACCCCAAACTCTCACAGGTTGAAAAAAAGGCAGTTTAATAAAACAGTAACAGAAAATAATAATAATGATAAAAGAACATACAAAATAAACGATGTGATACAATTGCTCACCACCTGATGATCGATTGCCCAGCCCATCCTGAGCAGCGATCACAATTCCTGCCCCCAGGCCAACCCCCATTTATATACTAAGCATGACATCTACAGTATGGAATATTCCTTTGCCCAGCTTGTCCTGTCTATGCTCCCTCTCAGCTTCTATAAGAAGCTGAAAAAGTCCTTGACTTTAAGTATTTAAGTATTTAAGTATTACTTAGCAACAACTAAAACAGTATGTGTTATCAACATTGTTCTCATACTAAATCTGAAACACAACAGCTACTAGGAAGAAAATTAACTCTATCCCAGCTGAAACCAGGACAATGACTTTAATAAAAGGAGTAGTAATAGAGAAATGTCATGAAATTGGTCATATTTTAGCTATTTTTTGTGATGTATCTCCAACTTGTGCCATACTGGATCCCAAGGGAACAGTTACTAATTGTGCCTCTGGTTAATGTTCACCTCAGGGAATTCAAAACAGCAGCAAATAAAACCAGAATGGAGAAATAAAAAATAGAGCTGGAAGATAAAAGAGAGTGAGGTCCTGATCCTCTGAGGTGCTGAGTCCTTTCAAATTGAGGAAATCAGTATACTCTTATAGTACAACCTGACAGGAAAAAGTAACCAACTTAAATAGCTCCTTGCTGGTGAGAGAAAGGAATTTCAGAAACATCCAAGGCACATTCACATCCTGAAGGCATTCCTGCCCTTGTTCCAGATCTCCATTGCCATCTCTGTCATTACTAAATGCAGCCTAGGTCTATACTGAATGCAACCGTTGACTGTGGGAAATGTATTCAAGTTGTATAAGAATTCCCAGAGCATGCCCCCCTCTCATACATGCACAACAGTGTGCCAAAGAGCACCCTTCAGGTTTGTAAAAGACTGGGGTCTGCCCCAATACTGAATGAAGAACCAGGCAGGGTAGAGGATCCCTATCAAAGTGATGTCCCCAGGTAACAGCTAATCAGACTGAGCTAATGAAATGTTGTTACCATCAAGCCCTGTACCACAAATGAGAGGGATGGGGGAACAAATAACGCTCTTTCTTATTACTGGAAATTAAAACCTTAGCCCAGAATCCATTAAGCCACACATCTCAGTCATGCAAGAGTTCTCCTTGGGTGAGGCAGGAAAAATCTGACAGAGAGAGACTTTGAAACTGTCTGAATGACTTGGTGATTGCATGTACTGCTGTGATTGTGCTGGGTGAGGGGGGGATGGAGGCAGTAGATGCCCATATGGCTCTGTATTTAACAGGAGAACAGGGAGATGGAAAATATAGCTGTGGGAAGAAGAAACTGCATCTTGCTAAGCAGTGGTTTTTGGAGAAGGTGCTCTGTCAACTTATTCACATGCACAGATGTGATAATTACTTTCCGCTTCCCTAGCTCACATGCAGTGCCTACCTCTGTGGGAGGCTTTTCCTCTGGCTCCCACAAAAGGAGTATTTTTGGTGTCTTCCTTGTGCTTGCTGAGCTTTCTCTCATCAAACCAGACGGAAACAGCACAGACTACAGACTCTTAACCTACCTTCTCTCACTGCCCCCCTCCCTTCATCATTCTGTGCAACTGATAGCTTGTTCATTGCTGCAAGAAACAAAACACGCATGCATGTGTGGTTTCTCGCACTTCTTTACTCTGACACATGTATGACACTTTGTTACTCCGACACTTTTTCTTGCTGGACTAGCTGCATTTGTAAACTGTACTGGACCTGCATCCAATACACATTCACAGCCCTGCCAACCTGAAACCATGTGTCTCAATTCCTCCTCAAATTCAGTATTCAATTTTACCTACAGCCTCCACTGCTCTTTCTTTCTAGTGTACATAACTGACATCAATCATGAATGGCTGTTAAGGATTTTTGGCCAAGTTATAGATTTTTAATTGGCCAAAACTCTTTCTGATATCAAGCTGTCCAGGGAGTGAATCAGATTTCATGATTTAAAGCAATGTTATTTATGCCACAGAAGTGACCTCGTAACATTTAACACTTCTTGTCTCCTTCTTTCAAGGCATTGTAGCCTACTTGACAGACCAGAGCCCTGGGACACAGGTTTTACTCTCAGCTTTGACTAGCTGGGTGAACCCAAGCAAAACATTTTCCATGTCTTCATCCCCTTTTGTAAAATGAGGACTACCTTTGTAAGCACTGAAGGGTCTACAGATAAAGAGTAATGCAGAAAAGACATTATTATTATTATTATTATTATTATTATTATTATTATTATTATTATTATTATTATTACCACCTATTTTTGCATGGTATTTCTATCATTCACCATGTAGCAAGATCCTGCCATGGTTAGAGGTGTACTAGAGGAAAACCTTACATACTTGCTACTTGCTGCACTTTTAGATATTGGTAGGGACATACACTAACAATATTACACCCATGAATAAGTGCATTACTTCGCAAAGCACTTTAGAAAACATAACATTACTGTGTATATGTGCTCATCTCTGAAATGCAGCTGTTTCTGTTAGATATGAGAGTTGGCCATAGCAGCCTGCAATGAAACCTTGTAAAAAAACTGCATCAGAGGAATGACCCTGATTCCCTGTGCTTTATAAGTCATATTATCATTTGTGCTTGAGGTAGGGGGATGTAAATTGCCCAGTGAGGATTTGCTAGCATCTCAAACCTATGTCACCCAAAAGAAAATAATTTCACAAGAAGGAAGACAAGGAAGAATTGGGCCTGTTGTCAATTAAGCAAAACAGTGACAGAAACGTGATGACAAATTTACACCAGCACATGAACAGGGATAACACCTTTGCTCTCTGTGTGTGTAAATCCTGTGAAGGAACACAGGTGGTCAAGGTCCCCAACATCTAATCTGAAAAAGGAGGTGCTAATGCCAGGCAGAGACATCCTGAAAAGGATGCTATCTGCAGACAGACTCCACTGTCCTCTCCTTACTACTGGGTATTTCTTGGAGATCTCCCAGACACTGCCTGGCCAGGTTAAACTGCATTGCTTTATGGGATCTGATAAATCTCCCATCATACGGTGATAAGAACTACTCACATACACTCTGGGCATACAGTAGTGGCCTCCTTCCTCAAGCCCAGGAGTATCTGTTAAGGATAATGTTCAGTGTGTGCTGTTTATTATTAATTTTTCCTGAGAAAGAAGCTTCACAAAAATAGAACATAAACCCCTGTCATTCCTTCCCTCCCTCCAGTTACACTGAAGTATCATCACAGTCGCACATGTAAATGAACCAGGCATTCAAAAACTTCACAGCCTCTGCAGGATAAGGTTATGGGGCTCCTGGCTCTCGTGCATTCTATAGTTTCCACTAGGGCCTTTCCCCTTCCCCTTGTAACTCCTCCCCATTGTTGTCCACTCTTCCACCAGCTTGTATCTTTCTGCACAGACCACCTCTGTGGAACCCAGAAGTATGGTATACCCTATCTTACGACTGCTGCAGAGGCTTTGGAAACCACGCATATGTGCACACCAGTGGGACATAGTCCTGAGGTAACACTCCAGCCATGCTTGCAGGCTTGGGATTTGAAGAGTAGGTTAATATAAGCTTAAAACTAGCCTGAAGGTTGCCCTTAGCAGAGAGTAGAGACACACTGTAGATGCCTCTCAGCCTCTTTTTCCCTCTTCCCCTGTCACCAATATTTCCTTTTTTCTGCCTTCCTCTAAAATAACTTTCTGAAAGGAAATGGAGTTTGGCAGAAGTCTGATCCCTCCCTTAAAAACGAATAGATTATTTCTTCCACCTTTGGGAGGCTAAAATACCTTTAAATGTCTGAGACTGAAACTCTTTGCCAATGCTTTTCATCCATCAAGGATACAATCTGGTATTCCCTATCTGCTTGGCTGTGTAAGAGCCACAGCAAATGAAGTGATAAAGGTGGTGTAATAGTTCCAGTCAGAGCATGTCTAGTGAAGTCAATATTCATGTATTCAGCTTAACAAAGATGAGAAACTCACTCCTCTCTTGGCAGAAACAAGGGACAGCAGTGGATGTTGCTGCAGCTAACATGGAGATCAGTATTTTCCCAAATGAGTAATAAAGAATTCTTGGGGGAAACATTACAGCAGTTGGCTGTGCCATCCCAAATGATTGCCATGGCAAGTATGCACAGAATCTAATAGGCTAAGAGCTAACTCAAAACAACTAGCTCCAGTGGCGGGACAGAAGTCAGTCCAGGAAGATCCGTAGCATCAGAAGTTATATATATGAGTGTCATCTCACGTCTCTTCAAATTTGAAGCCACTTGGTTAAGTGAGTTCAACCACTCAGATTTACAGTTAAGTGGTAACAGAATCTGGCTCTTAGACTTACCTAGATTGTAAAATAGTGCAAATTACTGATCAGAGCCATGCAGTCTATCTACATCAGGAGTTTGACTGGATATAGATTTATTGGCACAAAACATGGTAGAAGAAAACTGCTTGAAGAGAGGTCTTTGGCATGAGAACCAAGGAAAGCTCAGAGAAACGGGAGGAGATTCCTCAGATTGTTTGCTAGTTCAGATGAAGGTTAGTGGTCCAGTGTGCATGTATATCAGCATGGGCCCTCAGGACAAATCCAGATACTCAGTTACTATGGTGAAGGGGGCCGTGTGAGTACCTAGGCAGACACAGGTAATTTACCGGTGTCGTACTGGGAACGGATTTGCAAATTAAAAATGAGCAAATGAAAGACAAGGACATTTGTGAGAATTCTGAACTGACTGTAGAGCTGAAACTTTTCCTGGAACAACCCAACAGAGGCAGAAAGAGTATTCCACACAAAGGGTCAAAAGCAAGGAAAGACAAGTCTGAGCTTGGTTCCATAACTGAAGTAGAAAGGTAATAATCTCTATAAATCTGGAGAGGTACCCTCTCTTTTGGAAAATGCTATCATGTATAAAGTCCATTAAGAATCTCAGGGCCAAAACCACACTGCTCTGGGAGGCAGATCCGAGGATGTTCCACGGAGGCAGTGCCCACCCAGTCACAGCAACACCAAGATGCTGGACGCTGAGGCTGAAGGAGGTGCTGTCAGAGCAACTCTCCCACTGGAGCAGGATAGTGTGAACTACTCTTTGGAGGACTGCCTGGAAATCGATATCACAGAGACAAACAGATTGACAGCAAGGTCCTGAATTTTAATAAAAAGGTCAGAATTTGAACAAAGTACAGCAAAACCTGAAGAAAATCCCAAGCCTGCTTAAGATCTATATGAATATAAGTGTCAATTTTCTACTAATCTTGAGAATGACACAGATGCTTTAGTGTGTTTCAGCAAATATAAATTAACCTCTCTAGTAGTAACTGTCTCTGCAGCAGCCTATGCCCACACAAACGTTGGCAGGTGGATTAAGATGATGCATCAACTTCAGATGCAAAGCCAGGAGGAGCAACAGACACCATTTGCCAACGGTAAACTTCCACCTAGGCACTCCCTGAATTCCTACAGTAATTTCCCAATTCTTTATAACTTTAATATTCCAAGACTTTTAAGAGGCTATTACACACAGAACACCAGCTCCAAGAAAGGGTCATAGAGTGCACTGTTCAGCCATTTTGATGTACTGGTGAGCTAAATCAAAAAATTATCTAGGACTTGGTCTTTATTGCCTGGGTTCCTAAGCAAAATATATTTTCTGTCACCATATAATCTTTTCCTTTTTCCTTCTATGCATGTGTGTCTCCTTCGCTCTGTGTGTGTGTGTGTGTGTGTGTGTGTCTATGATGGTTCCCACTTTGTAAATGCAGATCCCACTGCGAGTTTTAACCAAGTTTGAGTAAATAACAGTGATCTCAGAGATACTAACCTCTTACGAGTTCCATGAAAATCACTGGCAGGGTGTAACAGAGAGAACTTTGTAGGTTGTCCACTGAGGGAAAGGCTGCTGAGTGAACTGAAGCCATTACTCCACACAGAAGTCTCCATGTTGGAGACAGATAGATGTTATAAAAGCCTCAACACCAGGAGAAGCTTAGATCAGAACTCACACCTTGTTAGGCATCAGAAAATGTAACTGTGACACAAATCTTCTGGAAGCCAAGCTTCTTCAGCTCTGCAGCTCACAGACCCCCTCGTTTTCAGCCAGAAGAGGGCAGGAAGGATAAGGTTTGCCATTTTTAATTTCTTATTCAAAATCACTTCAATTTCACCAAAATGTCCCCTCTTAGATGTGACTAATCATGGAAAATATTGATCACCTTCTATCCCCCTCAGAAAGTGCAACTTCAGAGCACGTGAAAATAACAGCTGATCAATGAGCACAATCTTAGCAAAAGCAATAAAAACAATGCCTGTGTGAGAATCAGACTGAGAGTGCATGCACAGGGTAGATAAAAGAAAAAACATTATCAAATTGAGCAAATATATCTTTATAACCCTGCAGCAATAGAAGTCCTACCACCTTATATTAAAATAACATAAGAAAACATTACAAACCTATTACACAAAGAATCAGAATGTTGCTTAAGGTTTTCTCATTGTTCACTATTATTTCTGTGATGAGTTGCTATCCATTGCTATTGTCAACCCTCATTTGCATGCATATTTGTGTGTGAGGACAGGTACACAAAATCTGGTACAATCCTCAGGTGATGTAAATTGTCATGGCTGTATTGACGTCAGTAAAGATACACTGATTTCCTCCAGCAGACGATTTGCTTTTCAGTATGTAAAAAGCACAGGGACTAGGTACTGTTTCAGCTTCGCTCTTACACACTTACTGTAAACAAATGCTCATGCAAATACATTCTCTCTTCTGTGTGCAAATATACATATTGCCTTGCAGTACACATTGCTAATAATCACAGGAGCTTTATGCTGCTTCCTATGCTGAAATTTATAAAAAGGATCATTCCTGATCTGTCTGCCCACTCTTACCTGTAGCAATAGATCTCCAACTGCTTTGCCACAGATCTTAAAATACACAGAGATGAAAGGGACTGTCCAGCATCACAAGTCCGTTAAAAATGCATTTATGAGGAATTAAACTTCGATCTTAAGACTGTTAGTCCAATGCTTTAACTAAGAGATCTTAAACAGAGCCATTGGGCAGAACAAATCCAATAGTCAAGACTCTCATTTTCTCACCTAAGGCTTAGCTAAATGAAATTACAAACTCACGAATGGATGAATACAAGAATATTACTAGTTTGTTTCAAGATACATCTCTTTGAGGGAAAAAATGTATATATTATTTTTTTAAAAAATAGAGTATGAAAAAGAAAGGGAAAGTGGTCACATTTCAGGCTCTGTCTTCATAAATTACTCTCTTCTTTTTTCCGTATTTGCTCTTATATGGTTCCATGGAATGTGGACCAAGTAACGTTCACAGGCTACAGGTAATTTTATAATAAATGAAATATTTTCCATCTGTTAAACAGGAATATTCCTGGTTTTCCTAAGGGAGAAACAACAAAAGGCTGCATAATCAAGAATGGAAGAAGAGAAATAAACCACTGCTGAACTAGGAGAAAGGAGAAAACAAGCAACCTAACAAGGCATTTATAGGAAAAATAACAGGAAAGCAGATGAGTAAACCCTACATACAGAAAGATTAAGGTAGAGAGACAGTAGCTCTTTTTTACGGTTTCTACTTGAATTCCAAGGCAGAAGGAAAAAAAAAAAACCTAGGAAATTTCTACAATCTAATCTAATCTGTTTGTCTAGAGGTATTTTTGCTTGCAGAAGTGTACTTCATTTTATCATGTGAACACTTTTTTTGAACGAGTAGGTAGAAGCCATAATTAATACAAGACCAGACTTCTAGCTGACAGGCTCTGGTCTGGCACCAGCTAAGGACTAGAAGAACATCCCAAGGCTAGATTTCTCTGGCTTACTCTGACTAAAAGTGCAAATAATTTCAAGTATAGTGTAGGTGGGAATGTGTACAGTCTACACCTCATTTAAGTAGCCACTTGCTGCGTGCATAAACTGTATGAACCATGCCTAAATTGTATATTCCTTTGTGCACATCATTTTACGGAGGACATGGAAGTATCAGTCACTTGTTGCAATCTCAGAACAACAGGTGTCCTTCCACACTGTACATGCTGCAAAGAATGGGACAGCCAGCCCAAGAGTCACCTGGCACTGAGTCCCTGGCAGGAATTCTCAAGGGCATTGTTAATACCTTTTCATTTGGGACATTTTTCCATTTATACCTCTTCCAAACAGCCATGCGTGAAGTCTTTTGAATGCTAACAATGTTCCCATGTGAGTCCATTGCTCCTAAAGTCCTCTCATAGAGCCTTACCCTGGATCTGCCTGGGAAGTGACACCAAATGGGTCAATACTAAGCGTATGGAAGAAAGGTACCCTTGCCACCAGAGAAGAGCAGCCTGGCTGCAACAAAACATATAGCTGAGTGACAAAAAAAGTATCACCATCTTATCAGGAAAACAAAAGAATGCATTTGCATCCCTCCTCATTTAAGCATTTAAAAATTAACCTTTTTTGCTGTTGTTTTCAGCCCCTGGCGTCTCTTGTTAAAAGATCAGTATGAGTCTTTGTTACTTCAGATACTGCTCTAACTGGGCTCAAGACACAGATCCAGAAGTAGTATCTGTCCAAAGCACCACTAGGCAGTATTTCACACAGATTCCTTCCTTGTTATTACTTCCTGAGGCTTCCATCCCACTAGTGAGATTTACCACATAGTATTTTCAGCCTTGACACTGTACTGCTCTGGCCAGGACCTTATACAGCATCATATTAATGTGCTGTCCTTGTGGGAGGAATTCCTCATGCCACCTTTACTCAGCAATATTATACCTAGAACTTCATCCAGAACCTTTCCTAAGCTGAGACCTTTTTTTTTCTCTCACTTATCTTTTATTTCTTAAATATTGTTGTGAATCATTAATTCCACATTGCTGGGATTTTACAGGCCCTGATGTAGCTACAACACAGGTGTGTTCCTGTCATAAAGTATGTCTTACATTACAATGTGAATGGAACCAGTATGGATATATCTTTAAATAGGACATAGTCACAGAAAGTCTACTTTCTTTTTTCTTCTCATTACACTCTTTATTTCAAAATCATCTAAGCAGGGCTTTAGCACCTGTGTAGCTATGCCAATGCAGACCTCTGTTATTTGAAACCAGCTTACAGCACTCTACTCCAAATAACTTTTGATGCCGAAACGGTACATTGCTAGCAGGGATTTGCAGAACCCAGGGCAGCACCAATGCAACTACTTCTGGTGTGTGAAAGCTCAAGGGAGTTAAACCCTGAAATAGGCTGAGGGAAATCTGAATCTGAAGGAATGAAAGCAGAGGGCAAATGTAGCATTCATTGTGCACACAAAGTGAAAGGAACGGGTATCTGGGGTACACACAAGCCACTCAGAGTTGTTCTGGTCTTCTCTTTTTTTTTTTTTGTTTTGTTTTGTGCTGGTGCAATGCGCAAATATAGCAAAATATGTTAATAGTAAGCCATAATATTTACAGTTATTGTTACTATCCATTGAAATCAGTGGGATTTTGTCTAATGCCTTTACCCTGGAGATAATCCATAGAATAGAACATTAATGCATAGTTAAAAAGAAAAATTATGGAAAACAGCACCTCTGCATATGCAATATCTTCATTTTAAAGTTACATAATTGAGCTTTTGAAATTAAACGAAAATATAGCAAACAGCCTCAGACCACAACAGCAACTAAGTGATTCTAATATTGTCTTTTAAAACTTGCTTCTTTACTAAAATAAAAAATACTATCCTAAACCAATACAAAATAAAATAAAATAGTTCTCAGCCCAATGCAAATCCGAATGACCTCCGGGAAAACGTGATTTTTAGAAAATTTCTTCCAAGAGTTTTAAGAGTTTGTTTTGCATGAGCAGATATCTTGTAGAGGAAACACAGGGCAGTAATTTAACGGCAGTGCTTAGATTCTTTATGTCATGCTAGACAAATACTGTTTCTATGCCTTGCTTTCACTGTTGGTGACATGGTTAAAAGAAGACTTTAACGCCACTTTAATGCAGAATGTTTGTAAATTGCGCCCATGTCTTTTGATGGAAGGAACTAACATGGATTATTAGCTATTATTCTAATAGTAATTATCAAAGTGACTTTTCCTGCTATTGCATGGGCTCAAAATCTGAAGCCCTTCCATAGGCAGAGCTTCTACTGAGAGTTTCACTAATAAACACCAGCAGGATTTGGGCCATTTAGACTTAATCTGCTAAATTCAACCCTGTGGCATTTCCCTGATACTCGATGAAGGGTACTGGGGATTGGCAAAGAAGGTAGTATTTCTGATAAAGAAAGGAAGGAAAATTCATACGCACAGGATTTGACGATACTTTGGGATGGTCCCTTAAGACAAGAGGCTGCCTTGTAAGGGTGATCTAAGCTATGCTAATTTGGTAACCTGTATTTTTGAAGCAAAATATTCCATGACGAATGACCTTATTTTTTTGTTTTTAAAGCTGTGAGGTGCTTATGCAATCGACTCCTAAGGTAGAAAGAGACAGATGCCGCGGAATAATAATCAGCCTAATTCTTGCTGAGAATCTCTGCAAAAATCTTTCTCCTTGCCTCTCCTTTCATAGGTAAGCTCAGTGCTACCTTTCTCACACAACGACATGCAGCAGCAATTAGTGGGCCTCTGCATAACTCAGGAATTCTTCCCTTTCTAGAGATGGGCTTGTTTTTTGTTCTCTTTTAAAACGTCAGTTGTTTTTTTTTTTTAAAAAGGGCTTTAAAAAAAGAAAACTTATTAGTTTTCTGATAAAAGCGAACAATGAAAATAAGACTGAACTTTTCCTTAAAATCATAGAGATGCTTCAGTTGTTTTTTCTTCCAAGTACCTTACAGAAGCCTGCCCCAGTTGACATGAACAGTCACATGTGTCCAAAAGCTCAGGTCTTCACTTCTATCCAGGGCTTGATGTAAGCTGGGCTGCAAAAAACCTCAAACCTCAATCCTGACTCAAAATGAGCAAAATCCCTGGGCTGCGCCTGAGGTAAGAAGGGCCAGCAGAAGTACACTTAAATGTGCTGCAAGAACCTCCTGTCTTGTGAGAGGCAGAGGAAATTCCATTACTGGTCAGTGACAGCCACGCACTGCCCAGGTGCTGCGTTAACCCTTGCTTTCAGCCACTGCACCCTGACATGCTAAAATATCATCTCAGTTCTGTTTAGAGTGGCCATTTTCTGTAGCAAACAGTCAGTTCCTATGCTCTCGGCTAAGAGAAAAAAAATTTAGATAACATTGAATTCCAGGGTTTATTATATAGGGAAAAGTATGTTCAGATGTGGGAAGGAAGGAAGAGAGTGCAGATACCTACTCTGTGTAGGTATTAAAGTATATGTCCCCTCCTGCCACACAAAAGCAAAAATACAACTCCTAGGTTGGCCAGCTGGATCACAAGGGATATTGGGCATGCTGTCAATAGGTGGTGAAAGATTCCGCCCCCCCCCCCCCCCCCCCC
>VUYV01000028.1:260679-350089 GCA_008711295.1 Anarhynchus alexandrinus
GCCAGGCACAGCGAGAACCGGCGGGGGGGGGCGGAATCCGGCGCAGAGATCCCGCCCTGCTCTCTCACGGCCGGGCCGCGCAGGCGCGGGAGGGCGGCTGGGCAGAGGGCCGGGGTTCTTGTCGCGCTGTTGGGGCCGGGTGGGTGTTCCTGAGGGGAAAAGGGTGTCGTGGCGATGCCCCGCCGCCGCTCCCCCCTCCCCACCTCCCCCGGCCCCCGCCTCACCTCCGGCCGCGTCCGTGTGGTGCTGAGGTCGCTGCGCTGCGGAGCCGCCGGTGCCTGAGGGGACCCCCAGCGGGCAGCGGGGCCCAGCCGTGCCCCTCCGCCGAGCCCTTGACTGCCTCTCCAGCACCCCCTTCTTCGCTCCTCCCTGAATGGCACTTCTCGGTGTTGCTATTCTTTCCTTTTTTTTTCCCCCCAGGGTGACAGTGATTTTTAATTTTTTTTTTTTTTTTTTTTTTTTTTTTTTNTACTTTTTGTGCAAAGTGACGAATAATTGTGGCTGGTTTTGGCTGCCCTGATGAAAACCGTCCTGTTTTTCACTCTACCTGGTTAGGATGCAGAAGGCAGGACTAAATCGGAACCGAGGAAAATGGATGTTAGAGGGATCTGCTGCTTCCCTGCAAGTCTGTCACTCCTTTTGAGTCTTTGGTGACCTTTGGGTTCTTAGGAAGAAAACTGGGACTTACTGTGGAGGTTTGCTGGGGGGTGTGGAGGCTGTGGATGTAATACGAGAGAAGTGACAGGCAGGGCCTTTGCTGTTAAGACTCCATGCAGGTTTTCTTCATTTCTCAAGAAATACCTTCCCTTACCTTCCCTCATCCACAGCCTTAAGAGTTCTCAAACTTACAAACTTGAGTCTTGTGTGCTTTCTATTATATTCATCAATAAGTAACCTGGCTAAGGTTAATAAACTTTCTTTCAGGAACTGTGTAGATCAATGAACAATTTTGATGATTTCTGTAAAGAGTAAAAAAGTGGCACCCTTTCCAATCACTGTGGGCAATGAAGATCCCGGAGGTGTAACGAGCAGTCAGACCTGGTTTTAGGCAAGCATGTCAGATTTGACTGAAGTGTACAAAAGGTGCAAGGCCACATAACAAAACCCAACTGGTTTTAGGTAGGTGATTTTGAGGGTAGAACTACTCTTGTTTTGCCTTTTCAGATCAGCAAAACCTGCACCGTAGCAAGGATTTCCTGAAGTGAGGAACCAAGCAATGTAAAGGAGAATCTCTGTTTCAGATGAGCCGAAAGGTCTCATCTTTTCTGTTCACAGATAGCCCTGGGAATGTAAACTGATGCAAACAGGATCACCAGGATTAGAAGCTGTTCACAGACTCCTCCTAAAAAAGAACTGCTGTTCACAGTTCTCTTGCAAGCACTTAGAGATGTCTTTGGGGGATTGTGAAACATTGCCATGTCCCCTGTGTGTTTTTGGGGAAGACCCCATAGTGAATAAGGAGTAAGAGCATTCATATCCCCCACACTTACTGGAAAGTTTTAGGGGAGACCTTCCTCCATCTCATTGCCTAGTGTGTCTGTCATTAATGTTTTGTGACAGGGGATTGACTGAGCAGGAATGGGTATTATTTAGCAAGGGGAGAGATGGTTATAAGAGAATGTGAAAAAAAGGCACAGAAAGACAGGGGAGGTGAAAACACCTAAGCTCTATTTGGGGAAAAGTGGAAGTGATCGTTTGGGAAATTGTGCTGGTGTGCTGTCTCCTTTCAGAGACACCACTGAGCAGCATCATAGAATCATAGAATCATAGAATCATAGAATCATAGAATCATAGAATCATAGAATTAGTGAGGTTGGAAGGGACCTTTAAGATCATCAAGTCCAACCGTTAACCTACCCTGAAGAGAGGGGAAAAAAAAGAAAAAAAAAAAAAAAAAAAAAAAAAAAAAAACAAAAAAAACCAAACAAAAACAAAAAAAAACAACCACCAAAAAACACCCCAAAACAAACCACCACCCACCCACTTCTAAACCATGTCCCTAAGCACCTCATCTACCCTTTTCTTAAACACCTCCAGGGATGGTGAATCCACCACCTCTCTGGGCAGCCTATTCCAATGTTTAATAACCCTTTCAGTGAAAAAATACTTCCTAATATCCAATCTAAACCTGCCCTGACATAACTTGAACCCGTTTCCTCTTGTCCTATCACTTGTCACCAGGGAGAAGAGGTCAGCCCCCATCTCTCTAAAACCTCCTTTCAGGTAGTTGTAGAGGGTGATAAGGTCTCCCCTCAGCCTCCTCTTCTCCAGGCTAAACAACCCCAGATCCCTCAGTCGTTCCTCATAAGGTTTGTCCTCCAGACCCCTCACCAGCTTAGTAGCCCTTCTCTGGACACGCTCCAACACCTCAATGTCCTTCTTGTAGTGAGGTGCCCAAAACTGAACACAGTACTCGAGGTGAGGCCTCACCAGTGCCGAGTACAGGGGGATGATCACTTCCCTAGTCCGGCTCACCACACTATTCCTGATGCAGGCCAGGATGGTGTTGGCCTTCTTGGCCGCCTGGGCACACTGCTGGCTCATACTCAGCCGGTTGTCCACCAACACCCCCAGGTCCTTTTCCGCTGGGCAGCTTTCGAGCCACTCTGCCCCCAGTCTGTAGCGCTGCATGGGGTTGTTGTGACCCAAGTGCAGGACCCGACACTTGGCCTTGTTGAACCTCATACCATTGGCCTCAGCCCATCTGCCCAGCCTGTCCAGATCCCTCTGCAGAGCCAATCTACCCTCAAGCAGATCAACACGCCCTCCCAGTTTAGTGTCGTCTGCGAACTTGCTGAGGGTGCATTCGATCCCCTCATCCAGATCATTGATAAAGATATTAAAGAGAACCGGCCCCAGCACTGATCCCTGGGGGACACCACTTGTGACTGGACACCAACTGGATTTCACTCCATTCACCACCACTCTCTGGGTACGGCCATCCAGCCAGTTTTTTACCCAGCGAAGAGTATACCTGTCTAGGCCATGAGCAGCCAGTTTCTCCAGGAGAATGCTATGGGAAACGGTGTCAAAAGCCTTGCAAAAATCCAGGTAGATAACATCCACAGCTTTTCCCTCATCCACTAAGTGGGTCACCTTGTCATAGAAGGAGATCAGGTTTGACAGGCACGACCTGCCTTTCACAAACCCATGCTGACTGGGCCTGATCACCCTGTTCTCCTGCATGTGCCGTGTGATGGCACTGAGGATGATCTGCTCCATGACCTTCCCAGGCACCGATGTCAGACTGACTGGCCTGTAGTTCCCTGGATCCTCCTTCCGGCCCTTCTTATGGATGGGTGTCACATTTGCTAACCTCCAGTCAGGTGGGACCTCCCCGGTTATCCAGGACTGCTCATAAATGATGCAAAGTGGCCTGGTGAGCACTTCCGCCAGCTCCTTCAGTACCCTTGGATGGATCCCATCCGGCCCCATAGATTTGTGCACCTCCAGGTGCTCAAGCAGGTCCCTCACCATTTCCCTTTGGATTACAGGGGCTTCATTCTGCTCCCCATCCCTGTATTCCAGCTCAGGGGTCAGGGAACTCAAGGAACGTCATTTCAGTCTTGCCTCACAGGAACAGAGTCCGGGGACACCATTGGAAATAATGTGCTTTTGGCATTAATACATTCTGGGAAACAACCAGGGATGGCTATGGGTATGCTCACATATGTTTGTTTTGGCATTAATACATTCTGGGAAACAACCGGGGATAGCTATGGGTATGCTCACATATGTTCGTGTACACACACGCACACACGCACACACACACACGTACACAGCTACCTTGTCCTTGTTAAGAGAGACTTCAGGCAGAGACTGTTTATCTTGCAGAACAGAGGAGGCTGTTTTAACTCTTCAGGCAAGCCCTGCACTGAGTTCTGTCTTTGCAGCAGACATCATGTTCCTTTGCAGCTCAGCTGGATAAAAGCGATGAAGAAATAAGGGTCACAGACATTGTATTGGCCTGTCCAGGTATAGTCAGCCAGATCGTGGCATGTATTTTTAAGACAATACTAACTCAAAAGAAAAAATCGTCCTGGTTTGGGTGATTTGGGCTGGGAAGACCAGCTTGGAAGTCGTGTCATGGTGCTTGAATGCTGACCAGGAGATGTGACTTTTACTGCGCAGAGTGGACCCGAGGTATTCATTCACTGTTTCTGCACCTTTAATTTGCTTGACCAGCCTCATTAGCCTAGTTTCTACTAATAAATTTTTGTCATAAATTAAACAGAGACCTACAGCCATGGATTGGTAAGCTAAAACCAAGCAGGCTAGGAGAATCAGAAAGAAACCTGTTTTCTGTGTGGGTGTGGTGACTGGTGGACAAAAATGGTAAGACCAGCCCTGACCTTCCAGGTTTCTACAGAGAGCATGTGCCAAAGGAAAATGCAGCAGAATGCTTTTGTGCCTACCGTGAAAGAGTATGCAGGGATATCCCTACAAAACCTCAAGAGGTAATAGAGTTGCATAATCCTCCGTAGTAAGAAAATTCAATGAAGACGGGGTATTCATTCAGGAGGAATCTGCAAGGATATCAGAAGAAACTGAGTGCCTTCTTTCGCTTGGTAAGCAAGAATCCTGCATAGCTAGGAAACGCCTCCTCTTTTATCCAGCCATCATTGTGTCCCTTTGATTATGCTGCCACAATACCTAGCATGCATCATTTGCAAAGCTCTGCACATCAGCGAAGTAAGCTTTACTGTTCTGAAGAAGGCAAATGTCGAGACTGTAGCCATCAGAAACAGGGAAATAAGGACACAGAGTGGTTAAATGACTTGTCCAAGGTCATGCAGGAAGCCNGGCATTTAGCCCAATCTTCAGGTCATTAAATGCTGATGCTTCTCTCTTTAGGAGAGATGGTATCTAAAAGGAAACAATGGTGAAGATAAAGAAAGTATGAATTCTGTTAAAATAGATAGATAATCTGTTGGTATTGTATTTTTCAAAGTCCTAATTCTTTTCAGTCCATTCCAGAAAAAAAAATAATGAATAATAATGGATTAATTATGTTATTATGGAATAAAGTGCTTCCCTTATCCACTTAGCAAGGTGCTTGGGCATTGCACAGACAATTACAAATAAAGTGCAGCAGTAGTAATTAAAATAAGCATGCATTATAAAAACAAAACAAAATGCAAATTATTCAAGTCCCAGGATTTAATGGAAAGGTCTAATACTACATGATTTAATTTTATATTTATTTAGCTATTTAATTCAGTCAGAGTAGATTGAATCCATAAAAAAAAGGTATACTAATAAGCATATACGATAGGAAAGGGAGTAACATCTTCAGGTGTTTCATCTGCAGAAAAATTTTCACTGCAGAGTGTTCTTGTAACATTTTCTGAGAGGTCCTAATCCCACTTTAATTTGCAACAGTTCACTGAAACTTGATGCAAACAAATCGCTCCAGCATTTTGACAGGTAGAGGCTTCCCATGTTTTTCCATTTGAAATTCTGTTCAAGGCATTTACCTCCTCTGAAGTTACACTCCATCTCCTTCTCCTGGACAGGAGCTCCTCACAGCAAATCCAGGCAGTCTTCTCCCCTTTTCTTGCATTTGACCCCATTCTCCTTCACATGCCAAGGCCTTGCAAGGTGACAACTTTCTCCTGGTAATTCAGTATCCAAAGTGCTACCAGTTTGAGATGCAAGGCATCTAGCTTAGGTTCCCAGCTGTGATTTTATGGTCTTATTATCATAAGCTTATGAGCTTATGTTAAGGTTTTTTTAAACTTCTGTTTACATGTAAGACATGTATTTCTATTGTCTTTCTTTTAGGAGAAAGAGAATTGTGTTCAAGTGCACCTGAATGCAACAAAGATTATTGGTATTCAAGGTCAAGTTCTTAGTACTCAAGGAAAGGCAGATTTAATGTTGGCCAACCTACCTTAATTAACCAAACATTTTCTTCCCTTCTTCCTGTCTCTCTCGAAATCGTGGCAGAATCTCGAGTAAAATCCCCACAGCCAGTGTTTCCCACCGGATCCATTCTCATCCAGTTCTTAAGAAGTATGCACAAGGAAGCGTAACACAAATCATAGAATAAAGTCAGAATTAGAACAAAAGATGGGAGGGAAGAGACACAAGAATCATGGTCTTGTGTTGCCACCTTCCATCCTGATTTCTGGGGGAAGACGGGGCGTTTTCAGCCCCACCTGGAAGTTAGCAGCTGCTTGAGTAGAGCTTCTCAGAAATGCTTGCAAACAGCCTACAGACCAAAAAAAAAAAAAAATCTGCAGGAATTAGATGAATAATTTCAAAATAGAGGATAGAATCAAGACTATCACAATGTACTCATGTATAATTCATGGATGGGGAAAAAAATCTGCATCTCCTGAAAGCTTCTTTCACTCAGGCTTCTTTCACTTGAGGCCTCATCCAAAACTATTCAGATCAATGAGAGATGTTTCACCATCTTGAGTCTAAGCCAAGTCACTATCTCCTTGCACCTGGATGCATGGTTAAACAGATGGATAAAATGAAGCTAAGACCAAGTAAAGTCTGTTGCCCACAATCACACAGGACGCCACTGAGGGTCTGTAATTAGAAAGCGGTGGAGTCAACAGCAGCACTCCCTTTGCTTCAGATGAGCACTGAGTAAAGGCAGGAGGAATCCTCTGGCGTCTTCTACCTGAGTCCAGTGCCTAAAAGCCAGGTGGCATTGTCTGCAGTCCTACCTATGTTCTTTAGACTGAAATCTGCAACAAGGTGAACTCTCTCTCTCCTGTAGGGGCTGTTGAATTGTTAATTCATACTGATACCACAAATTCAGAAGCCAAGGGAAAATATCTTGTTCTATAAATCAAACATAAAGAGCTGAGATGTGGTAAGGACAAATACTTCAGATTCTTTCAATGTTTTTTTTTTTTTTTATTCTCTTCAGCGAAGTACAGCTAAGCTGATATATAAATATTTTAAAACAGCTGCTCATCAGGAAAAAGGTACAAATTCTGTATCGTAGCCTTAGCTGAGATGTGTATTTTTGACACAGTTTAAAATCTTGACTGTATTTGAACTGTGCTATTGCAGCCTTGCATTATTTACTGCAAATTAAAAGGAATCAAGGTCCCTCTTTAGAATGCACTTTCCCTTTTAATGTTGCTAAATATTACATTATCTCCTGTCTTTTTCATGAAATTAAGCTTTGACCACTTAATTGATTAATTCTAGAGAGCAAAAGCTACACAGAGACATTTTCTTCAGTCAGTCAGGTTTTTGTTTGAACTGACAGTTGCTCAGTCTTTTGTAAATACTGCAGTAAAATGAAAAAAATGAAATGAGCTTGATTCTCCAAATCTTATCTGACTAGTCCCACTGAATTACATGGAGATTTTCAGATGGCATGAGTTTGTGTGATTTGACCTTGCATAGGATACACAAAAAAAAAAAAAAGAGAAAAAAAAATGGAATAATGTTAAGTCTAAACTCGTACTCCAACTAGAAGCTTTTTCTGCAGTGGCAGAGATCAAATACTGTCAAGAAAACAAAAAACATGCATGAACAGTATACATTTCAGCTAAGGCTACAATATACCATTCTTCTGATGAGCAGCCATTTAAAATATCTATACGTCAGCTTAGCTGTGTTCCACTGAAGAGGGGAAAAAACCCCACATTGACCGAAACTTAAGTATTTGTCCTTGCCACATCTCAGCTCTTCATGTTTGATTTATAGAACAAGATATTTTCCCTTGGCTTCTGAATTTGTGGTATCAGTATGAATTAACAATTCAACAGCCCCTACAGGAGAGAGAGAGTTCACCTTGTTGCAGATTTCAGTTTAAAGAAGGTAGGACTGCAGACCATACCACCTGCCTTTTAGGTGCAGGACTAAGGATGAAGATGCTGGAGGACAACTCCTGCTTTTGCTCGCTGCAGAGGAAGGACTGCTGTTGGCTCCAACGCTTTCTGATGACAGACCCTCCGTGGCGTCCTGTTCCACCTTGACAGCGTGGCTTGTGTGGTCTGTGCTCCCGATACGTAAGAGGGGTAAGCAGATGCTGACTTCCCAGGGAAATTAAGGCCAGGACAAATCAATAACGCAGCTGGCCTGACGTGTGACCGACCATATAATCTCATGCAGCTACTGAACCCGGAATATGAGTTTAAGAAAAACGTATCTCCAGAAATGCCTCTGGTACCACTGTGAAGTTAGTAAAAGGTAGAGCATTTGTCTCATTCCTTGATATTTTTCACTATAGTTAATCTCTGTCACTGTTGACAAGTTGGAATATTTTTCTCATTTGAATGTATCCTTTTTACTTTGCAGCCATGAGTATTTATGCCATTCTCCACTAGGGTAAAGAGCTCTTTAGTCCGAAAGCTTTTCTCTCCTTGAAGGTGACTGATCAGATCACCTGATGATATTATTTTTAGCAAGCTAAATGGACTGAAGTCTTTAAATGATGCAGTTTTTTTAAAACTTGAGTCTTTGGTTTTGGCTTTTGAGGTAATCCTTCAGACTTGCTGATACACAGTGTGGTCCAGCTAGAGGCAGGCCAAATATTTGCTGAAGAGGTCGCTGCTCAGATGTGTTCCTATCTCTTGTTGCTCGTTATTTATGGGATCGGGCTTCTGCTCAGGTTAACCTTTGCCATCAAATCTGCTTACAGACAGGATCCCTTGTGCTCAGAAATGCTGACTTGTGATAAATATTTCTGTGTTCTATTTTGGTGTCTGAAAGCATTTCAAGGAGCAAATGAAGAGACAAAAAGGATCCTGTGACTCAAAACCAACAGAACTTGCTCCAGTCTCTTCTTTCAGGAACACGGCAGAATTGGTTCAGACAGCTACCACCATCCACATTCCTGCAACTGACTCTGTACAGTAGGACCTCTGTCTACACAGCCTCTCGCAAAGGACACAGAAGACCACTCTGTTTTGGTAGGCCCAGATATAAAGAGCAGGAAATAGGTCAAATGGCAGCAGATCACAGGTCTAATTTTTGTGTTGCATGCGTCAGCTTACCATAAGGTTAAGCTCTGGCTGCAAGCCCATTCTGTCTTGTGAATTTTTTCACAACCGATAGGATTTTGGCAATGGCTGAAGCCAATCTAGTGACAAGGCAAGCAACTGAAACCTTACAATATTTAACTTGGCCAGAGCTAAATTCCCCACTGATTTGCCGTCTACTATATTTGCCCATCTCCCAAGTAAAAGCAGCCTAGCAGACCTAGCAGGTAGTGAGCAGAAGTATCTTCTCACATACCACTACACTCATTTCTAAAAGAGGGAAAAAAAAAAAATCCCAAAAGGTCACAGCATCACTGTTGCTTTGTTCCACCCCATGCAGAGATGACAGTTCAGTAACTCCTTCCCTTTGCAGCACTCTCTGCAGGGCTCACCTTGGGAAGGTGGAGAGAGAAATGGCAAAGGATAAGGGGTCTTGTCCCTGGAGGGAGGCAGGGCTTAGGAGCCAGAAGCAGTGATAGTGGCTGGATGGTTGGGAGAGAAAACCAATGTGAATTGGGAAGCATGACACATAGGGAGACTGGTGAGAATTGGCAGGGGCAGGGGACTGAGGATGCAAGCACTGTTAGTCGCTGGGGTGGGCAAACTGAGGCAGGGGGAGGCACGTTTGCTCTGCAGGCAAGACGGATGTAGAAGTTGTGGAAGAGAAGTGAATGTGCAGAAGGAGGCAGAAAGGTGTGAGGGCAGGGGGTATCTGAAGTGCTTCTCGGTAAACTGAAGAGAATGGCTGAGTACTTGTTATAAAGGCATGCTGAATATGGTCAAAAGGAAGACTCAGATCTTGAAAGTTAGGTGCAAGTCCACTGTGTAAGACTTTAAGAGCATATAAATAACAAAAATCAGATGCCTAGGAAAGACAATTACAGTGGGAGCAGCACAAAGTGATCCTTTCCCAAAAAATGCTTCTAACCAGACTTCCCGAGCCAGAGGTGATACCCTTGCATTAAAAAAAAAAACAACCAACAAACAAACACAAACCTTCAGTAGTTTTCTCTTCTATCAGTTTGTGTGGTCTCACCTTGAACCTGTCTGAATTTTCAGCATTCACATCATCCTGTAGCAGGGAGTATCAGATCTTTGTTCCAACTATACTTACCTAACACTCTTTCTGTGCACTACTAAGGAACAAGGACAGCATCACATACCTGAATGAGGGATCAAGGCCACATGAGCAAACAGAATCCTTTCTCTGAAGATGTCACCACGCAGGAGCAGGTAGGTACCTGGGGCTTGGTCAACAGATACCACCAGTGTTTCCATTGTCTCTGTCTTAGTTTCAGGTCTGGATCCTAAAGCAGCCAAGAGTTATTTGCTGATGTCTTAAGTTATGATTTGTTTAAAAGCTTCCCATCTGTTCAGGTTTGTACTCTGTTTCATACACATTTAAATTACTGCTGGATGGATGTGGTAGAGTGTGGATTTTGGAAACATTCTCATTGTTTTTTAATTTCTTATGTGCTGTGTTTTTTACAGAGATCAGCACAAAAAGGCAAAACACAACCAACTGTGACAGAATATATAAAACAGCATGAGCTGCCTACAGATAAATGAAAACAGTCCAAAATAATAGAGACCAACGTGAATCACGACCAATAAGCATATTTGTAATAATAAACATGTCATCTGTGTCAGATAAACAAATCACAAATATTTATTAAAATAACAAACAGATTATTAATAGAGAGATCCCAAATTCAGATCATGTCTCTCAGTCCCGGTAGATATGAATTAGCAGCCAAATCTGCCAAAATAAATCTGGCACTCTCACAGAGGTCATCATACCTAATAATTTTTTTTTTTTAAAGAAAAAAAAGGAAGAGTACAAAGAAGGAGAGAGCAGAAAGGCATATATTTTTTTCCTTCTACGAGTATGACATACTTTAGAGAGATCAGGCTGCATTAGTGCTACTAAAGATGATATAAGCATGAGGATGATAAGAAAAAACTGGAGGCAGGGTTGAAGGAGAGGCTTCCCCTGGTAGCTGCAGTTCTGACCCCAATCCTATAAGCTGCTCCAGGCAAGCAGGTGCATGAGGCCTCATTTTGAAATCAGTGGGTTCAAGCCAAGCACAAAAATCTGTCTAGCTGGAGCATCAGCCTGCGGTTACCATTTACCTCCTTTTGGTAGTCTTTCTGATGCAGATAACACTTTGCTGATATGGCATGAGTTCTGATGTCAGAAAAAAATGTGACAGAGTATTTATTCTTTGACTTTGGTGGTTGCAGAATGAAGCCAGTCAGTTTAAAAAGTGAGCCAAAGTTAATTTTCAGGAGGAGCTAAATATAAGCAGTTGTTTCTTAATGCAAACCTGGCACTAGTGCATCATGCAGGTGATGGATGTACAGTCCTGAGCGTCTGGAAACGCAGAGGCTGAGGTTGTAGCAGCAGTGGGCATTCTTCCATAACGTACATTCTGTATGTTTCCCAGCATAGATTTCAGGACGTAAACAGTATTATTCCAAACTAAACAAAACAGGCCAATAAAATACTGAATGTGACTGAAACAATATTGGTTTTGGCATTAATTTGTTTTATTTCCTCCCCTTCTCTGAAGGTCAAGCTCCTGCTGCCTCCGTACAGATATATTCAAAGAGGGAAATGAGGAACTCCTAATGTGACAGTCTGCCTGTCCTGGCTGGGTCTCCAAGGAGGAATAGGAGCAAAAACTACCTCATCACTGCTACTGCTGGTTCAGATAAACCCAGGGAGTTACTGTGATGGGAGCCCAAGTGGAGATGATGTTCTGGCAACTGTGGGCATTTTTACCACCCACCATGCTAATTAACCCTCTTCATCCTTGCTGGCACTTCCAATGGCATCACTGCTGCTTCAGCTGAACTGGTAAGTAGCTCTGATTGAAACCTGTCCAGCTTAAACAACTATGCTGTAGCTAGCAGACTATTTGTTCAGTGGGTTCCTGAAAAATTAAAACCCTCTCTTACGGGTAAGAGTCAAGCTATGTAGAGCTAAAGGCAAGGGTTCACTACACGCTTCAAAAGTCAGAGAGTAAACCTCCCATTGACTTTAGCAGCAGCCGAGATTTCACCCTGCGTGACCTCTAGGTTGCTTTTCTAGTGGTTCTGGGGTAGTGGTGAGTATGAAGCACTTTGCAGTGACAGAGACAAAGTGGAGTACTGCGCGACAGTTTGCATGACGATAGGGAATAAAGCCCAAAATAAAATCAGGAGCTCTCAACTATAAATACCTGTCAGCACAATAAGAGGTAGGTGCTGCCCCGACTCCCCGCTGGAGCTAGTGCCATCACAGCCAGGCCAGTCTGAGGTTTATATTTTCATTTGCCTTCTGGTAAGTCCTACTTACTCATGTTGAGGTACCCTCAAAAATTCCTCCTCTTCCTTTATGTCTATACATTTGGGCCCTTTCAGATATTCTTTCCCACTCACAGCAGTTGTTTTGTGAAGGTCACGAGTCCTTTGACTCTTTTCCTTACACGTCAGCTTCTTGCTCCTAATGCTGTATGACTTACTCTTCCTGGCCATCTCCGTGCTTAACGTACTTCCCTGCATGCAGGAAAGGTCAAGCCTGTAAGTCCCCTGCACCGCACGTGCACACGGACACATCCACAATCACGCACTTTAAAGGCAGGAGTACCCCAAGGCTGTGCAGGCAGAGGAGAGCTGTGATGTCTCACCACTCAGAGCAGGATGCAGCTTGTCGTTAGCAAACCAGCTGAACACCTCTGCCTGGCAGCAAAATACTTGGGCAAAAGTAGATAGAGAGGCCCCCTCGAACAAACTTACGGGATTTCTGGGCTCAACCCTGATTCTCTGCATTCAACGGGAAATTCAAGGACATATTCATGATCCATATAGATGTGAGAACGTGTCTTTCGTTGTTGATTGAAGCTCAGCCTGAACTGAGAGGTTAGGAGCTTGGCTGTGGTCCTGTCTTCCTTCCTGCTGAAAATTCTTGGTTTCTGTCTTCTTTTAGGGGATGTACTCACCCACTACTGAAGGCCATGTTGAAATGGATGTAGTGAATTGTTTGTCATAAATTGTTTATTTGCCAAAAGAACCATTCAGTCAATGCAAAATTATTTGTGAATTTGAGATGCACTCATTTGGGCATTTAAAACAATAAGGACAACATTATAGGAAGTACAAAATGCTTCTTTTAGATGTATTTTTAAGCAAATTGTTTGGATGTCCTAGACCATGTAATAAGGTGGTGGGGACAGGGGGGAGTCCTACACCATCACCCAGCTACCGTCCTTCTGTTTGGCAGCTCCTGGTCAGGATGCTCACATGGACCACAAAAGAACCATGTCACATGCCACAGGGGTGCACAAATGTAGCCCATTTCTCAGGGAAGAGGCTTTAAGACTGGAGCACACCCCTTTCCTGCTCTCCAGATTGTATGAAGCTCCCCAGACTTGTGAGATTTGAAGGCTTTTTTTTTCCTAAACCCTTTATGTTCTCCCAAGAACAGGGAAAAAAATTAAAGCCTGGAGTAGCTATTTATTGATGCTTAACTTTACTATTTTTTTAAAGAATGAGCTGTGCAGTTTAGCTAGCACATAGAAGTACTATTAGAAATATTAATTAAATAAATTCACTGGTTTTATTATGAAACAATGACAAAGATACCCTTAAAATGGATGTTGTGTTGCACATTATTATATTTGCCTGTTCGCATCTCTCTAAAATGGAGGGGGGAATTAAAGTCTGAAGTGATAGATATATATCCTACTGCTTTGTAAATGAAAAGAAAGATTATAACTGTAGGTCTTAGACATAGAATGAAGTAGGGACCCCATGTTATAATACAGATGCAAAATAAATTCATGTTTCTGGAGAAAAATCTTGTGAAATTAACATGGCATCTTGGTATACAGTTATTATAAGGTAGTTAATATGGCATAATTTTAAGGACCACCAGGAAATTTGGCCTGCAGCACAGAAGAATTATGATAGCCTGATATGGTAAGCTTTGAAATGAAATAACTTCATGTGAATACTTAACAGCAATAGAAAGTATTTGAAAGATTGAAATGCAAGAGTAATAACATCACTGGAAATGTTTAACATGTATTTCACTGCTCATTCAGAAAGAAAAAAATTCATGAAAGAATTTCAGGTTTTCACTAGAGTTCCAGGCAATTCTAAAGGTGATGCCTAGGCTCTTCTATGAATCTAGTCCTTTGCTTTATTTGCATATACCTGGAAAAAAATGGCAGAACTTAAGTTGGTCCCAACCAAACAAAGAGCAAATAATTTACACTAAAACTATGCAGTTTTTATTATTTGCCAAATACACTGAAAACAGTTTGGTTTGGGGTTGACTTTGGAAAAAAGCAGTTTAATTTTTTGGTTCAACAACTGAATCAAATAATCAATTATTCACACAACCCAGCCATCTGAACACCCACTTAAATCCTAAAATAGGAGCTTGCCATTGACAGGAAAGAGTTTGGATGAACTTCTCACAGAGGTGAGTCTCATTCCCAGGCAATATTGATTTCTGTTACTTAGTTTTTATATTTGAAAAGATGAAAAATTGTTTCCGGCTTGAAACTAACTCTGCGGGAACAAGATTTTATTAAAGAAATTTCTTCAGTGCAAATTTTTCTTTACCATGTATTACTTCATGTTTTGAAATATGCTTCTAGGCGGCAATGTCAAAAGTACAATTAAATGGTGCAGGACTGAGTCTTAATTGATGGTGACAATAATTAAAATGAATTATTTCATTAAAGCTTTTTTTTTTTTTTCCCTGCTTTCACCCCTCATTATTCTGTTTGGAAACAGACTGTCCTAAAATGTATTGAGTGTCCTGCTGTCACTATTTAGACAAGCATTTGTTGATAGGTTCTTAATATACACTAATATTTTCAGTAGGCTTTTAATAGAACATCTTTCTCTCTCTCCAGTTATATTTAACTCTAATCTTTAATATAGGGTCTTGCATCTCTTTTCACACTTCTCTTTTTATTAACTTTCCAGATATATTCAGAAATCCCCTAATTTGCATCCAGCAATGACTTATGTCTTGAAGCATTAAAATGTACATTTAAAAAACATTGAAGCTAATGTAGGAAATTGATAAAATACTATTAAAAGTTCCCAGATTAAATATACGTGATTTCAAAAATATGAATTTTTAAAAGAACTATTTTTAAAAAAGGAAGAAATGTTCTTGAAATTTCCATCTCTTTTTTTTTTTTCTTTCTTTAGGAATTAAAAGTCCAGAAGATTAAAAAATAAAAGGCATGTCCAAAGCTTGGTAGGGAGTGCAGTGAATTTTCATCAGAATGCTGACTTCTATTTGAGCCTTTCAGAATGGCAAAAAAAAATAACCTTCAATTTTTTTCAAAATAAGATCTAATATTTAGCAACCATATTGTTCTAAAGGAACTTAATGGAGGTGGTGAGAATCAAAAGAAGGATGATGTTCACAATGGCTTGCTAACACTGTAGCTGGTAGTTGTAGCTGTCTCCTTCATCCTTGGGTTAATGTCCTCTTCATGTGGCAGAGGGGGCTTAGTCAGTTTGTAACTACTCCTAATTTCATTACAGCAATAGAAGAATGGCCAGCAATGGGGTTCATGTCCGAAACAAAGTGGAGAAGCTTTGGATAGCTGGGGTTTGGTTTGAATATGCAATGGTAACTGGGATTGCATGGCAAATAGCTGGGTGTCTGAGAGTGTTGCAGATTTTGTGAGTCTTGGATGTGTTGACTTTAAAATAAACAAGTAATTTGTGCCTGTTAGGAGCATGGTTAAGGGGATGCCTTAGAATACTTGTTGCTTTTCTCTTACGGCCATGGCTGTTCTTAATATTTCTCCCTTTCCTTTATTTTTTTTTTTAAAGGCCTGGTATGGAATGTTTGATCTCTTGCCAGGTAGCCTAGCGGGAATACTCTGTTCAGTTATGCAAGAAGCATGGATTTGATCCCTGACTCTTGTTACCGTGCTCTTAGGAGTACACTGTTACAAAAATAAAAGCATTAGCCTGCAGCCATACTGCTGTGTGCTGTGCTCTGGTCAGATCTCACATGTTCAGCAAGGTCAGCCCTGCTCAGGACTCACAGAGTTGGGGGTGTTGTGGGGATGTGGAAAGGAGCCACAGAATAAAAGAATGTGTGTGAAATGCTGTCCTTGTCTGTGCTCCACTCCAGGGAGTTTCTACTCTCTTGTTGTCTATTTTTTGTTACCTCTTTTCCCTCATACGTACCATTATTTCAAAAACATGCATTTTTGTCTTTTTTTAAGTCAACAAAGGCAGTTACTGTGAGTATGCAGAACTGTGTGGATGCAATGCTAAGAATGGCATTTTTTAATTCATAGCTAAGAGTCTTCCCAGTGACACTTCGGACAGAGACCTTTGCAATCTGGCTTTCCCCTGCAGACCCGTTCAAGGTGCACCAATACAAGACACTAGTTCGGTGAAGCTCTACAAAAAGATACCATTTTAACCTATGACAGTAATACACAGGTCATTTGATACTCGTGTGTTCACTGAAGAAGTTGCATTATTATTGTTAATCATGGGGTTTTTTTCCAGCACTGCCTGAGAACCAGCCACAGCCTGAGCCCTGCACCAAACACTGCAGCACGTTTGCCCTCAAGAACTTACAGTTTGATGGGCTGTGCAGGCACAGAATGTCAGAAGGGCTCTGGCACTCCTGAAGAATAAGTAATGTGATGCTGGCGAGTGACGTTTAAAGCTGTGAGTCCAGGGCTGAGGAGGAGACTTGGATGACAGGGAAGAAAGTGTAGAAGCAGAAGGGGTTGAGGAGAGGACTTTGACAAGAGCGGCAGAGAAGGCAAAGGGGGAGAGACGGTGCTTCTGTCACCTTCAGGCTCTAGTTTGTTCCATTCCACTGTGTGTTACCCCAAAGCCCCGTCACTAGGGGAAGAGGAATGCCGCATGTTTGGGGAGAAGTGTGTGGGAAAAGCATCTCCACAAATGTGAGTCAGAAGAAAGCTTGTGCAGGACAGGTGGCTGTAGTTGGCCCTTATTTTATGCCCCTGCAGTAAGAACACCACAGAGGTAATACAGATATTAATCTAACACTTGTAGCATCTATACCTCTAGAGGAAAAAAAAATGCAAACCAGTACGTGGCATATTACTTTTGTCTCTCAAATGACAGAGCGTTGTTTAGTTATGTCTAATTTTAACATCCTGTGAGCAATATACTGATTGGTAGTGTGCACTCAGAGGGGGTGCCAATTATCACCAGACACACAGCAAAAGGGACAGATGTTCAAGGAGGATCCTGCCTGTTCTTCTAAGGCAATGCTACCTGCAAAACATTAAAGTCAGACCTAAAGCAAAACCTGAGGTCCAAACACTTCTAAATGTTAGGTAAGCTCAACCCTATGTCCAACTGCAATAGCAAAACATTCCTCAGATCTGACAAACTGCAAATTGAGAGGGATGTCTGGAGTAAGATCTGATCTGTTTTCTAGCTCTCTCCTGACCTTGTGCAAAAGCAACTCAGCCAGCTCTGCCTGAATGTGTGACAAATGCTATTCAACAGACTAAAAGAAATTTCCAGCATCTTCAAAACACACAACCACAGCAGCACTCTGTATTCTCCTCACCTTCGCTTTTTACATTTTCCCTTCAGGTTCTGAGTTTTATGTTATTAAATTTTGGTGTAAAACATTATAATAAATAATAAGTAGCAACATTTTCCATCCTAAAGATATCAAAGATGGAAAAATATTATTGTTTCCATTTTTCTAGTGAGGAAAGTGAGGCACTAATTACTTGCCCAAGGTGACTTTGCTCAGTAAAAGATACTGCAGCAAGAGAAAGCGCAAATTAATTTAATGTTTTGAAGGCTGGGCTTGTTGGTTTGCTTTTTCTTTTTAACTTGAGAAAAAGCACTCTGATGGGAAAATGCAGTTTCAGAAAAGTGAAAATGAGTTCAAATATAATGGGAATCTAAAAAGGCTGGCTCTTGCACATGAATCTGTGGCTGTGACACGACAACAGATGAGTGATCAGTTTGTGTATAGATAATTGCAATGAGTCTAGCCTACAGGAAAAAAAATGTCTTTATGCAAGAGTTCTGGACACGGTGGAAGCGCTTGAATATTGCGGTGATGGAAAAGCTAATAGACAGAATAAGCACTCTAGACAGTTAGCCAGAGAGCGGCATGCAAAAGCACAGAAAACCTGACGTGCCCTGAGCTGCTCTGGATCAGCCCGTTGCTCACAGTGAGGACTGGGCTGGCAAATGAAAGCAAAGCAGAGCATGCAAAGCCTCCGTGCAGTCTGCAAGAAGACTGGTGGAAATATCTGGCTTCATTTATTCAGCGGGCCAAGGGCAAAAGCAGGTTCTGACTGAGGGGGGAGCATCCAGATCACTATCTTGCCCCTGCAGAACAAAGTGACTGAAAGTGGCAGTGCCACCATGCATAAACAGGATCTCCCTGCACCACCCTCAACTAGTGTCGCCCATTGGTATTGACTTGGGCAATGGCTCTAGGAATGCCAGAAGGCATTTTCCAAACCATCAGTTAGCGTGTTTCGTAACTGCAAAGCCTCTGCCACGCTGTCATGCATGACTTGGCACACCACGAGGTACTGCTTTTTGCACCCTGTGAAAAATCATGTCTTACTGACTGCATGGGAAGAAAGACCTCCATCTAGATCTTCCTGTACCTGGACAACAGTGGGAAGTAGTGCTCCTTTTGTTAGGGGAGAAAAATACTGTGCATGATTTTGGTTTTGTTGGTGGGAAATTGCAACTGCAAAGCAGCGGCAGGGCGAGCTTGGCCATAGGTGCCAGTCGACTCCCCAAGAGCAGCCCTTGCTTAAGTAAGAGGATCCTGTCCTCAGGACCACTGCAAATCAGCCAGTGAAAGGTTACAAAATGTAGCCAGTAAACATTGTTCTGGAGAGAGAAGAAAATGTGACCATTATTCCACTGGCTGGGGATGGTGTCGCACCGTCTCCACCAGCCAGTTGAGTAGGTTGAGACGTGCAGCCGGCCGGAGACTAGTGCCTCTGCGGTTGAATTAAACGCTGTGCTAAGCAGCTGCTCTCCTGATTTGCCTCCAGACTCTTTCTGTCCTGTTATTAATACTTACTTGTGCCTGGTTAGATAGGTCTTGTCTGGACAGGTTGATATATGACAAGGTTACACCAGAGTTCACTACGATTTACAGCCTCTTGTCTGCTGCCATCGTCTTCCTGATGCTTTGTACAGTCCACTGCTACCCTGCTATCGCTTCTCACATGCGGCTCGCTGTATCCCTGCTGCTCCAGCACCTCTCTGCCCGCCTGGCCTAAGATTAACTATCTTCCTTTCCTCTGTCCAGTTCTCATTAGCTCTCTTTCTGCCTTGTACTGATGGATTTTGCAAACCTGCTGGTTCCTCTTCTTCAGGGCGGCTGTGAGGGGTACATGGGAAGGGGCTGCATCAGTCTGCCATCACCTCTTGCTTTCTCTTGAATTTTATACATGCATTGAATCTGATTTTTATCCCAGTAGCAGAAAGCATTTGGAGGGCTTTCCGTCAGCAGTATATAAGTAAAACTGGATCAGAATAGATTGGATTGTTGCTTCTTACATCCACTTCCCTATTTTGTTTTTGACAGGTCCTGACACCCACACACACGCTCCTTGCTCAGACTCGGCTAGATCTGCTTTTTTGTCTGCTTTGAGTTTTTGGCAGGATTTTCCATTCCTCATAACCTTCTTCCCTTACAGAGACTTTCAGTAGCTCATACCCTGGTCCTTAGCTCCTGGGCCTTGTGCCCTTACGCTCTCCATACTGACAGGTCTTACCAGGCCCATCAGTAGAACATCACAGGGGCAGGGGCAAGCACTGCACCCTCTTGCCTGCTCTGAAATGGGGAAGCTGCTGCTGCTGGCTCCTGATCTCCTTTGCAACTCCATCAGGTCTAACGGCGCCCCCCCACTTCATTCCATGCTTCCCACTGCAAAGGAGTGGAACTGAGCAAAGACTCTGCAACAGGTAATTTATGTAACGCATTTACCACCCCCACCCCCCGAGTTCAATATGCTTGAGCAGGTCCTGATGTCTTCAGGTGCATTCAGTGTTTGAAGAGGCTTGCCTCATTTTTTGCCTTGTGCACTGGTTTTAATGCTGTGTATCAATCACAAATGTTGCCTGCGTGTATTCAAAAACTGGTATTTGCTATTCAAATAGCATTAAGTTGTAACTGTTTAAGTCTTGAAGAATTGTTTCTGATCCTAATGAACATGCAAATACCTCTGTCATGTGTAGCAGATACCCCTTTCAATTGTGGTTTTAATATTTACAGATGCACTCTGGAAATTCAGTTTTCATCAATATTTGTGCTGGCAGACCTTGGTTGCTTGAATGTGTGCATAAAGGCGAGTATAAAAGCAACACAAGCAAACTGCTAGAATATACTTTAAAAAAAATACATACATTCAGTATTTTATGAAACCAATTTTTAAATTGCCCAACTCTGAACATGAGAAAGAAAACAAGCCAGTGTATGAGTCAGAGATTCCCCCTTTTGCTTACCACGCTCCGTACCAGATACGTGGAAGCAGAACAGCAGCCAGGCGCAGCAGCAGGGCTGAGCGTGGCAACAACAAAAAAAAAACCAAAACAATTTCTGTGGGATTTGCTCTCAAACCCCAACTCTGCGACGTGTAGGTAGGGCCCAGGCCGAGAGCTGTGTCAACACCCCCTTCCCTTGGCACTGGGGCACTGCTCACAGAACCACTCTGCTCCCACGGGTCGGCCATCAGCCGAGGCACACCGGCGGCCCACCCACCCGCCTTGTGAGGCACCCGGCCATGCCCCGAGCCGCTCGGCGGGTCCCCTGGGCGGCCTGTGCCCCTCTCACGGGGCAGGCAGACGGCCCGCTCCCGCCGCCCACCACCGCGGGCTGACAGGCCACTCGACCGCCAGGCCAGCACGGCGACTGGGGCGCAAGTGAGGGTGGCAGTGCCGGGGAAGGCTTCATGCGGGGCAAACGACGCAGCACCGAGCCCAGCAGGGCCGGTACAAAGCACAGAGCAGGCGGCCGGCAACCTCTCCCCCCACGTCAGAGACCGCCTCACGCCTCACGCCCGGCGCCCCACCCTCCTCTGCCGCGCGCATGCGCAGCCCCGCCCCCTGCCCCGGTACGGCCCAGGGGCGTGCCGCGAAAGGCGGGGGCGTCCTAACCGGGCGGAAGTGACGAACGACTAGGGGCGGAAAGGGGTGCGAGGACGCTGCTTCCCGCTCGGCGTCGGGGCGTGGCTGGCTCGCGGCAGGTGAGGGGCGCGCGGCGTGGCAGGGAGCGCGCGCGGGGCTGGGCTGGGCTGGGCTGGGCTGGGCTGGGCTGGGCGGGGGGGCGGAGCGGAGCGGAGCGTGGCGGCGGAGCGTGGCCGGGCCGGGCCGGGCTCTCCTCTCCTTTCCCCCATTTACCCCGCCCCAGCGGTTTTGTGCTCGGTGCCTGGGGCGGGCCCGGTGCGGCCTGGCTGACCGGGCCCGCGGGGAGGGACCGACCGACCGACCGACCGACCGGTGCTGGCGGAGGGCGCCGAGGCGGGCCGGGGGCCGCTCCCTCTCGTTGGGCCTGAGCGGGAAGGGAGGCGCCGGCAGGGCTGCCGCGGGGTCGGCAGCCTGTCACCCACCGGTGGGAGGCTTCTGGTGACCACAGGCTCTGCCCGTCAGGGACCCGGTCAAGTTTTGGGAAGAAGAGCTTGGTAACGTGAAATGGGGGTCGTACAGCACCTGTTTGGGTGGGATAGCAGGCTTAGAAAAACATTTGTTTGCTTCTTACACAGTGCTTCAAGAGTTGAGCCATGAAATAGATTGGAAAACCTGCCAGGCAGGCATGGAGCCTGGAAATCTCAAGTTGGCAGTGACGTGTGGGACATTTGGACTCAACACTGTGCTTTGGGGATTGGGAAGGGTGATGCTTTCTCTCCATGCAGGTTAGGTACGCTGTAGGGACCCATGGGGAGATGCTGCAGCCTGAAGGGAGTCACGAAAAAGAGAAAAAGGTGTGTAAGTTAGAGGGTCGGAGTTCTCTGGGATGTGAGTTAAGTAATTTTGACTCAGAAAGTTGACTAATGGCTTGTAATAGAGTTGGGGGGGGGGGGGCCCNGCTATTCCAAGTACCAATAGGTTACTATTAACTGTCAGCTAATTCAGAGAACACCACAGATTATAAAAAACGTAACTTCTAGTCCATGCGAGCATCAACACAGTTTGCTACCTGGAGTACTAGCAAATCAGTTGCACAAGTTGCATGAGGGCATGTTCCTCACTCCCAAACTGGTAGCGGTCATGTTGTAATGATTTGTCAAATAAAAACATATTGTTAGTGTTTGTAAGAGAACCCAAGTGCTGTTGTGATAATTACATTTATTGGGTTTTTTTTTCTATGTTCAAAATAAAGAATGAGTCAGCACTAAAAAGACCACAGGGCTACTAGACCTAGCTGCAGACATAAAGAAAGGCTGCTGATGGACGTAGTGAACATTGTGAATCCACATCCAGCAGTGATGATCATTGTTAGTATTTATTTTAGTCATCAACAGAAGTCCTGTTCTGGTGAGGTAGGTTCCCCCCCACTGCCCCCCCTTTTTTTTTTTTTTTNGTTGACTGGTTGGAGAGCACCTGGATTTTCTGAAAGGCCTCTTTCAAAAGAGGAGGCTTTTAATCCCTGGCCTAATTCTCAACTCTGCTTGCTTCTACAGTGCAGCTTCCAACAAGGAATGTGGGATAGTGCCAGCTGTGGTTGTGGCATTTCACGTGATTCAGGCAAATGTCAGCTAGGAGTTTGCTTGAGATGACCTATTTATTTCATTTAGGTTGCACAGCGGGTGTTGCTGGCAGTCATTTGCAGACTGGATTTGACCTATCCTGGAGTAGATGAAGTAGAAGCTAAAACTGTCCCTGTTTCTTGCCAGTTCTCTGAAATCCAGAGCCTTCCTTGAGCAGTGAAAGGAAGCGGAGCGGATAGTGCTGCCCTTGCTAGAGGCAAGGGCTGGAAGCAAAGTGACTTTGGCATGTCCTTGTGGAGGCTTTCTGCGTTTTGGTTTTCTGGGGAATTGGAAGTGCTCCAGTCAACTATCCCTTGCTTAGACTTTCTTTTAGAGAAGTTAGCTAAGGGTTGATAAGTTCTCCTGGTATTTAGTTATGTTTGTCTTGTCTGACTAGTAAAGCTGGGATGTAAAGGCTGCCTGGTATACCTCTGTATTCCTGGGATGCTTTGACTTGGGGGAAATAGCCACACCTCCAGAGAGCCCTCAGGCAGAAAAATGCCTGAGGCACTCCCAGAACAGCACAGGCTGTTAGTTTTAGCATCTGCCCTTCTTCTATCACTCTGGATATTTAAACTGAGTGTTTAATCTTCATTCCTTCAGATAAAAAGTGCTGTTCTCTTCTCTCAATTCAGGAGTTCATTGGCAAGAAAACTGAAAGCAGATAATCCCTGGGAACTACTCTGCGGTGTGGCTTCTAGGTTCTGGTAACACCAGGTAACTGTAGTCACTGCATGCTCAGCCTGAGCAGTAAAAGAGAAGGGTAGAAATTGGGGGCTGGGGAAGAATAGTAGTGAGATAAGCCTGAAAACAAGGCAGATTTTTTTTTTTAAATATTTTTTTTTTAGATTAAAGATAGTGTGCAGAGGAAGAAGAGGATTATGTTTGAAATTGTGATGTTTCCTGTGGCTGTGGTGTTTGAGCTTGAAGGGAATCATTTTTATTACTCAAAAAGCAATTTCTATAGCTAATCAGCTCTGCTTAGACCCCTTGACAAGATAACCTTTGCTAGAAAATAGTCCATCCAGGAGTTTTAGTGAGTTATTGATTCCCCAGGTGTCATTCTTTTGACCCAGCTTTTTGTCATCTCCTGTCATCCAGGCCACCCTGTAGGGATGTTTCTTCTAGCAAATGGGAACAGGCTTGAAGACACTTCTTATAATGAGTGAGTTCTTCTCCTGTCGTCTTGCGGAAATGCAAGAATTCTCTTTGCTTTTGAATGTATAAAAGGGGCAGGAACTGGTTTGGTTCCCAGTTTGATTTGGTTTTTGCCTTCATTAAATATCTCAGGATCTCTTGTAAACAGTGCGTGTGTGATATGGGTGCTGTAAAACTCCAGAACTTTGGAGCACAGGGTACTGAATCTGGAGGTGAAAAATAGGACATTGCTAGTGAGGGTTTGCGGCAGCAAGATGTGGCAATAGTTAGATTTGCAGCTAAGGTCACTCTTCAGGAGACTGAAGCTGATTTTGCATCAGAAAATTAGAGGGAAAAGTTAACTGGATTTTTTCTTTTTTTTTTTTTTAAGAAAGTGCTATGTTTTTGGAAATACGTGTTTTGTTGCTGTAGTCTGATAGTAAGATTCAGCAGTTCCTCATTTTTCTGAACCAAATGTTCTGGAGGAAGCTCTATAGCAGCCTTTCAGCTAGCCTGCTTTTGAAACACTTCAGTATTTAAGAGAATTTACTGCAGCGAAATGGCACTCCAAGGGACTTCTGGCATAGCCAGTGGCTTCTGTGTACTTTAGGCATATAAAAATAAAAGTGGCCCCATTTAGGAAATTGAATGAAGAGCTGTGTCTGGATGTTTGGGCTGGGATTCTCAGCATTACTTATGATGTCTGTATTGTAGGTGTAGCTAAGCTATTTTCTTGGACTTCTTTTATTATAAATAATGAGAGGAAGGGAAAGCAGGCAATTAGCACAGTGCTTTGGGTCAGTTTTAGATGGCTATCTTAGAATCAGATCAATTGTTCATTAGAGCACCTGATTGTCTCCATTAATGATGAAAGCCAAAGGTGACAGTTGCAGAGTGGGTTATCTGATTAACTTTAGATATCAACATCTGTCCATCAAAATAAGCTTTATGTATCCAGCTGAAGGAAATCGGTTTCAGCCTGTGCTTGGAGGACAGGGCTTTCTCAGCATGATGATGCAGCCTGCAGCTCGGTGCCTCATAGCAGTGAGGGCTGCTGTCTATGCTTTGCAAAACAGAGCTCTGTGTTGAGAGGAAGGGTTGTCTTGAAGACGGTACTGGCTTAGAGGCCATCTTGGCTTGTGGAGCTGAGAGGGTTGAAGTGCACTTCGAAAGTCTCTTAAGTCTCTACCTTTCAGATTCTCTTTAAAAAAATAATTTGATGTAATAGCATTCTGTCTTCTGGAGATGTGACATAATTTGATTTTACGTGATCCGTCTTTAAATGTCAGGTACTTTGCAATTAGCCAGGGAGTTGCCATATGCTATTGTAAAGCTGGGCTCAGAGATTTCAAATTTTGATTCTTTCTTTTTAGCCTAAGCCTAGGGCAGTGTAGTATGTGACAACTCAACAAATCTAAGTGGCTCTGAGTAGTTTTTAGGGAAAGGGAAGGTCTCTATTTGAGAATGATCACCAGTTGTGTTGATGTATTGGTTCGGGCCCATGCTTATTTGATCCAAAAGGCAATGCTGCTGGTGGGAAACCAAATCCTTCAGTTCACATGCATTTAGTTACTTGTCAATAATGTCTTTGCCTTAATGTCATATTTCTCATAGCTGCAATACCTACTTTTTCTTTCAAAGAGATGTGTCTGAGCCAAAGGTGGTAACAGGCCATGGCTTCTTGAGAGCTACCTTAAATTCTGGGCTCACATTTTCACAAGTAGATTTTTGACAGGCCAGTGCTTTTCCTTTGGTAGCTCTGAGTGCTCAGGAAGGATCATGTACAGGTAGCCTTTTATTCCAGAAACCGCAGGCTAGGGCAAACACTTAAGTAGCAATGGATGTTTGTTGGTTTCTGACCCAGCCCATGGTCCGGGGAGACATGCTCCTATGGGGCACCCAGTTTACAGAAACTGGCAGTAAGCTGCTCTTTTGTTGCAAAGCAACCTATTTATTGTGTTTCCTCTGCAACTTAGGGAATTAACTGGAAAAAAAAAATGCTTTGGGGTTTTGGATGCAAGCTTCATACCAGAGTCTCTCTTTCTGTTTCCAAAAGTGAATAGCATTACTTTAACACCTTTTTCTAGTACAATGTTGGTAGTCAGTAGGTTGAATGAAACATATTTCAAACTGAATGGATCTTGGGTACCTTTCATGCAGATCCCAAGGTAAGTTGGGTTGATTTAAACGGCTATCAACAGTACATAGATTTGGCTAACAAAAAGGCTCATAGCACTGTAGCTGACATCGTGGTGCAACATGATGTTCTTGTGGTACCTGGCTGTGTGAGGTACCACATGTGTGGTAACTGCTAGTAATTCCACACCTTTTGGATATAGACTAGTCAATGGGTAGTTAGGGGCTGCCTACCAGTGCAGCAGAAAATGCTCTTCCTTTTCCTGCATTTGCTGTTAGGACAGATGAGGTGAGACTGCTTCAGTGATGGAACCCACTCCTGCAGAGATTCAAGCAGAACATTGCCCCACAAGGCCGGGATGTGCAGTGCGTGAAATGCAGTGTGAGCCCTGGAGTCCCGCTGAGTATTAGGTCAAGCTCCTCAGTGCTCTGCTGTTTCTGCAGGGCCATGGTGTGATGTGGGAGGCTGACTCCTTTTGAAAAGATCTTGGCTGTTCAGGCAGTCCCATATCAATGGGCGACTTTTGGAAGTATCAGCATGTAGCTGGAGATGCCTTGTAGGATTTATTTTCTACACATACGTTTTTTTGTTGTTGTTCTTCTGAGGTAATGGTATACTGTAAGGACAGGCTGAAAGTATGAGGTTGATGAGGTTGCGTAAGTATCTCTTCTAAAGCTGCAGCAGAGGAGCAGAAATGGCTTTTACAGCTGTGGCTTGGTTAACTTTGTGATGTAGATGTGGCCGTGATGTGCTCCTGCTGCTCTGAGGGGGAAGGAGAGTGATAGCTCCTAAAGTTTTTCACTTTCCTGCACCCCTTGCCCATCTCTGTGCCTGGGGAGCTTCAGCTGCCCAGTTTAATTCACTCATTGACAGTAGGCAGGGTGGGACAGCTGGAATGGAGAGCTCTCTTGCTCCAGAAATGGTACTGGGAAGTAAAATCCTAACTGATGCCAGGCCCTCCAAAGATGGAGAAACCCCACTCTTCATAGCTTTGTCTAAAATAGCTACTAGAGGTCTTGAGGCCCAAAGCAGTAATGTCTACAATGGAGTCTGAGGATGCTACTATAAGAGACGTCTAGTAGCATGAGCACCCTGGTGGAGTACAGCCTGCTACAGGGCCTAATTATGGTCTTATTAATGCTTTCTTTCATCACTGCCTTCCAGCCTTCAGATGGTGATTAGACCTATTTATAGGGGCAGAGTTCCTTAATATTCAGCACAGTGCACCTCTTGCCAATCAAATCAGTACCATCTGCATCTTTGATTGCTGCTTAATAACACTGTAGAACATGGTTAATTAAAAAATATAAATAGACTTTTCATCCTCTTAACTGATCAAAGTGCTTCTCTCCTCCTCCCTTCCCCCCCTGCACGCTCCCACCCCCATCTCCCAAGGTAAAGTTGGCTTAGCACAGGGACTGTGGTGAACCTCTCATCTCACTGCTGGAAATACATCCTGCTCTCCTACACAGGATAGTTACCTATTGCGTGCTCTGCTGGAGGACTAAATTTCAACCCCTCCAGTGAATGTCAACACAGGGCAGAACAATCATTTGCTGCACAATAAAATAGGACTTACATCTAGGCTCTTGTGCTGCATTTACCACCAGAGTGTAAGAAACTTCTAGCTTTCATTTCAGTTGCTTGTCTACACCTGTGTGAGTGCATGTGCACACACTGCCTTATCCTGTCCCTTACAGCACGAGCATGTGCAATGACGTGTTTTGCTTTTCTAGCATTTTAATTCTCTTTTTTTAAATACAGTCCCCTGGCTTTGCAGCTGGTAAACTCACAGGAGTGGGCCTTACCTGTGGAGGGCAAGGTGATACAATTATCTTTTTTTTTTTTTTTAATTTTTTCCCTGGAGGAGTTCATTCTGATATTTTGTTGGAATGGCCTCTAGACAAGCTTCTAGTACAACCAAGGTATGACTTGAATATGCCAGCAGATTTGATCATGATTTGAAATTCTGTGGGAAGCCTGTGCCGAAAGTAGAGAATAAGGATGATATTGTAGTATATTAAGTACAGTACAGAACTACAGAGTACCATAGTTTAGTGTACAGTAGTAGAAGTTTGTGATGAGACACACAGCAGACATTGTAGCAGCCGGGAGCTCTAAAAGCCACATTTGGGCATTGTGAGCAATGTGCTGATGTAGTATGCTAGATTGGAGCAGAGGAAAGTGAGAGTAACAGAGGTCTGTTATTGTCAGCTAGGATGGGACAAGGTTTGTCCAGGTAAACATGATAGAAAGTATTATGTGTAAGAATTACTGCCAGAAAGGAATTTGCAGTGACTTCTCACTGTGAACCAAGTTACAGATGTGACTTTCCTATATCAGAGGAGACAGCACCTTTTGATAGGCTATGCCCAAAGCCTGTCTCTAATCCATCTTTTGAGTGTGTTTAATCTTAACCTGTAGTTCATTTGTGACTTGATCTGTTCTGCTGTGGATCCATCCTGGGGGTAGTGGCGTAGTGGTATGTGGTGAAGGATATGCAGACTTGTGTTTTATTACATGTTGCTGGTCTCTGCATCCTTGCAGGTGGCTACAAGGCATTGATCTTTTATTAGGGTCCTACAAAGGAGAGACATAGGGCTAGGCTAGCTTGTCACTTCTTCTTGGATATGTTACTGCATGTGGGAATTAAAGGCCTTTTAGTTCATGCTGCCTTTCCAGTGCAGTGACAGAAGCAGCAGCACAGTAGTTGCTGAAGCAGCCTTTGTATCTTTGAAGAATACACACAGATATTTTTTTTTTCAAAATATTTAAGCCCTCTTTTCCCCTGAACTCCTTTTTTTTTTTTTAATTTCTTGAAGCGTTTTTAAGGAAGCAAGTATTGTTGGCGGCTTGCTTTATTTTCCCTTTATTTTCATAGCAAAGCATGCACCTGGCAAGTGCTTGTATGTAGCTTTACAGTCTCAGCTTGTGTTGAAGGCAGCCAAATTGTTTTCTTAATATTGCCTTTGTTTATGTTCCCTTGAAAAATTAAGATATTTTAATGTTGTGTGGAGGGGATTGTTTGTAGATAATCATCTCGGTGTTTGCTCCTCCATAGAGCAATATTTTTTAAAGAACGTAGAGGAGTGTTGCTTCTTTTACAGACTCTGTTTGCTCCATGTTCTAGTCCATTCTCTTGGGCTTAGCCTTGACATAAGGAGTTTTATTCTTGGGTCTAGGGGGAAGTAACCCAAAAGGTGAGCAAAGTAGGTGGAGTGTTTCTCTACTTATCCAGAGCAGTGAATTGTATACTTCATTTCTGGGTTCAGAGCTGCAAATGTCTATATAGCCATCAGAGCTAGACTTGCCTGTGATGATTGAGCAGTATGACCAGTTGTTGGTTCCAGATAGCTGAAAACCCTGGAGTGCTCAGCCTGTGTCTATCCTGGTATAAGTCTTTTGGAAAGGTGAGACAGTCTGGTCGAGGCTGATGTTGCATTTCTCACTGCTGCTCTTTTGCTCAGCTTTTGCTAGTGTGATGTTGGAGCTGAGAGGGAGAGAGCAGCTTTGGGTGCAGAGGGATAGCTGCCAGCCCTGACAAGCTTTGTACAAGCTTGCTTGAGGTTAAAGGCATAGACAGCTTAAGGCAAAAGTGCAAAACTGAACAGTTGCTAGCTCTAGTCGGAACTTCCAAATCACGATATAGCACTCATAAGCAAGCGGTGCAGTGAGAAAACAACATTTTTCTCTTCGTTTGCAATGTAATAAGGCAAATTAGGTTATTATATAACACCAGAGCACATCCGTCTTGATCATGAAAGTTGACGTAGAAAAAAAATTGAATAAAGAGTGGCTGGAGCCCCTAGATGCTGCAACTCTTTTGCAGAGCCTCTTTGATTGCAAAAAAGAGCTGTGTTGCTGTTTCTTTTGCCTTGTGTGACCCACAGGTGGTCGCACCACTAATGGTTAAATCTCTTGGGTGATCTGACATCTGCTCTTCTGAACTATGATTGCTTTGGGTTTTATATGCCCATTTCTCACTGTAGCATCCTGAGTATTTCATGTTGACCATCATAATTCCAGAATGCTGCGCTTTCTGCTGAAACATGCCAACTCCCTCTAAGATTCTGGAGTTTTACTGGAACCAGTTTGTTGCTTTGTGGAAGTCACTTCCATGTGTAAGATACGAACAGTTTATTTGCACCTTTGGTGTGTGTGTTACATGAAGGCTTGGCATCCATTGGGCAGGATGGAAGAGCTGAGTTTTCTAGTCTTCAGAACTTTGTTTTTATGCATTGCCTAATTCTGATAATGGAGCATGGCAAGGAAATGTGCTGCTTCCTTTTCAGTGTCAGAGTCAGTCTTGCTGAGTGACATTCAGTCTTTGCTTTCCTTCCTGACTTTTGTTGGGAATATTTTGAATTTTCCCTATTAAAATATTCCTTGTTCCTGCAGTTACTGTTATGGGAAGCAGTTCTGCTTTTATTCTAAGCATATGGTCAGGCCTTTGCTCAAAGTGTTTGTAAAACTGGCTTGTAATAAATAGCAGCTGTAGCATGGGATTTTGCCTGAGTCTAGTAATTTAAAAGGCTGCTGCTGTTTTTCCTCTTTCTTGCTATAAATCTCTAATTTGTTACCTTGCACGGAAATAATCATCTCTTGTATCTGTTTCTGATAGCAGTTCCCACAGAGTCTACCATGTTTTTCTAATGTGGTTTTTTTTTTTTTAGGAAAAGTGAGAATCTGGAGCTCGTGTGAGAGGCTGCGTTGAGAACCTGTGAAACTGAAGGTTACTGACAGCCAAACTGTGACAGTGTGAGCAGGAGCACCTGGGGCTTTTTCTGCTTTGCCCCTCTCCTGTGTGTTCCTCGCTTTTCAAGGGACCAGTGGGTCCTGAGGAAGGCTGCAGCTTCTCACTGCGAGGAAAGAAACGGTTTGGTCGTAGCTAGGGGAGTGCTGCTTCTAAGTGTGAGCATCTGTCAGTCAGCAGCTGAACTGAGCTTGGCTTTAGAAAGGTCACTAAGAAAATTAGGATTGGTGAGAGTCTGGGAAATCATACTGGGGCCGTATAATCTCATCTGGCCTCAAGAGGTGAAAAGCTTGGCCTTCTCGTCCTGCGTGGCAGGATTACTGTTACACGGTAATGGTTTTGATAGTGAAGCAAGTTTAAGAAGTCCCCTTCTTGCCCCTGCTTCCCACTCTGTTTCATGACTGGGCAATTACAGCTGTTTATCTGGCTGTGGTAAATTGGGTCATTGAACTGATCTCGGTTAAAAATAGGCATCCCAAACATCAGCAGCATTGATGCAACAGAAGAGTTGTGACCAGTGGCAGAGAGAGGATAGTAAACTTGTTTTGCTGCCGATGCCAAAGTATCTCATAACTGCACACTTGCTGTGTTATTTGGTCGCTTTGTTCCGAGTTGTCAGTCAAATAGTAGATTTGAAAGGAAAAGGGTTCAAGCTTGGTTGTGGTCAGCAGATCAAAAAATGCCATCTTAAAATTAGCTGTACTCCTCTCAGATTAGCTTGTATGCTTTACAACTCCAAATAATAATTTCCTGCCTGCTGAATAGGCCCGGTCAAGAAGACTAATCAGTGTGCAAACATTGCCTCTAAAGAGTCTGGCTGCCAGTGATGCATGAAGTGAAACAGAATAGGTCTAGGCTTCCTGCAGCAGAGCCAGGTCTTCTGATAGCTGGGCTTGATTTTTGCAAATTTGTTATTTGTGGCAGGCCTCGTAGGTTTCCTCCTTCTGTTACCTCTGATATGATTGATTATTAAACACACCCCCAAAAACAAACAAAAAAACCACCAAAACAAACCCCAAACAACCTAAATCAACCCCACCCTCCATCCCCCCAAAAAAACAACCCCAAGCCAACAGCCACGTGGTATTTACAGAGTCTTTCCTAACCTGCTATGCTAGGATCAGAAAGGGCAAATTCGGAGAGGGTGGATGACGTTTCTTAAACATACAGGAATGGCTGCAGGCAAGTCTAATCTGTTACCTTTTCATTTTGTGAAGCAAGATAGGGAATTTAAAGAACGCGTGAAGACTCCTCTAATTTTCACCTATTAAACAGTTGGTTTATGCTGTAACTATCTATTCAGGCTCTTGTTTTGTGAATTTCTCCAGTATAGGCTGTGTTTCTGTGTTATTCTCAGCCTGCTCTGCTGTACAGGCTGGAATACAGTTTACACACAGCGGTGCTCCCTGGACTAGCTCCTGCAGACGTCCAGGTACCATGGAGGGAATGTTTTATGTCCTGAGATATCTCTCTCTGTTTCTGGTAACTTACTTTTTTAGCCTCTTTTGTTTTGCTTCTCTTCAGCTTAATGAATATTTTCTTGTACAGATGAGCACTTTGCGTGATGAAACCCTGTAATGAGCAGCTGTAGACTGTTGTTTGTTTTTTTTTACAGTCTGAAAGAGCAAGACAGAGAAAACAAGTTTGAAGGGAGTTATGTAGGCTTAGTGGCAGAGTTTGGGCTAGGAAACTGTACAGACACTCTGCTCTGTTCATTAATCGGGCTATCCTAACAGTAATGTGTTTGTAAGTTTACAATTTCTAATGTGCTCAGAGAAATTGATTTCTTCTCTATATCCTCCTCTGTGTCCCGGGAACTTTTTTGTTATTTTTGTGACCAAAAACATGGGAGGCAGACTCTTTGGGAATTGCTGAGGGAGAGGTGAGCAAGGCCAGCAGGATGTAAACATGGGTGATGTTCAGCCAGGAGGAGGCTATGCTGTAGAGCAGTGGTATTGGCCGAGTGGCATCCAGGAGCACACATACTGCTCTGGTGCATGTGTTGAACATGACTGAAAGATTTCAGTGACTGTTTAGGTTTTATATGTGAAAGAATCCTAAAATAAGGAGGCTTCTTTCAAGATAGTCACTGAGGAAAAATCCAGTCACCAGGAGCACTCTGGGAGTCTCAGGTTGGAAGAACTCTCATTAACCTATTTAGAGCAAGGGCGTGTGTGCACATGCATGCCCTGTAATTTCATAGCGGCTGTTCTTGGAAGGGAGCAGTGGTTGTGTTTCTTGGAGCAGAAGTGTAAGATGAAATGCTGCGTTTCGCTAATAGGATTGAATGACCTGAAATATATCCATCTGGAATATGAAGATGGGAGGAGGGGACGGGGTGATTTCTGACGAGTCTTATCGCCACCCTGAACTGAGTTTGCTCCAAAGCGTGGTCTTTGTTTTCAGCACAGTACTGAGCAGAGATTTGTTACGTATCATGCAAAAAAATAAAACTATGGTTCCCAAGAACATTCAGATAAGCAAGAAACTCCAACCTCGCTTCAGCTGCATGATTTATTAAAAATCCAGTATGCCAACCTTACTACTTGTGCCTTTCTTCTCAGCTCACCTATTCCGTTGCAAATGCTTTCCTAAAATAATTAGGGGAGCAGAGTCTCTGAATAAAAGCTGTGATAAAATGGAAGTGTGTTTACTGTACTGATCTATTTGCTCTTTCCTTTAGGCACAATGGCTACAGTAGCCCAGAAACACTTTTTGGAAGGGCAGAGGTACTCAGTCCCCCTGATCCAACCAGACTTGCGGAGAGAGGAGGCTGTTCAGCAGGTGGCAGATGCACTTCAGTATCTGCAAAAGGTATCAGGCGATATCTTCAACAGGTATGGTGCTTTCATATGGGGGTTGGGAGCTTAGCATGCAGCAGTAGAAAACAGTGCTGTGATAAGGTTCCAGCAGTGAAAGGGCATTGCATTGGCAAGCAATGGAAGTTCAGAAAAGGTATAAAGAAGGACCAGATGCACATCAATAAAAGTTTATTGGATTTGGGTTTGTCAAAGTTAAGCATAATGAAATGGCTGCAGTTAGTCAGAGGTTGTTTGTTATTAATTTTTTATTCAGTGGCAGACTCCCACAACTTGCATTACTGCTTCTGCTGCAGTTATCCTTTATTCCTTCTTGCTCATGTTTTAAATGGGAGACTTTCTTACTTAGAGTATCTAGAAGATGCATATTTTTGAGTCTTTATACTTGGAGCAGTGGAGTAGAAAATGTCTCTTTGTACTGATCTATGGGACTTAAAACTGTTCTCTCTGGGCTTCTGGTGGTTTGCACTTCGCTTTTTGTATGTTGGGAGGGGTGAGTGCATGACAGGGTCTGTTCTTTTCAACAGTCTCATAATCCATCTAAACTGATCTTTTCAGGGATTCAGCCTAGGCTTGCCACCTCTTGCGTATCTTTAGGATTGGATCTATAAGACTACCTGTATAGCCGATCAGAGAGATTCTTGTGTTTGCCTGAAAATGATGGTAGATGACATGGTGTCTTTTTTCATCCAATGCTATGTTTGATATCTCAGTGCCCTGAGATGGCGTATCGTATCATTTGTGCAGAAACAGATCAACATTTATCTTCTCATAGCCTGATTAGCAAAAGCACTTGCTTTTGTTTCAGTGGAGATCATGACTACGTAGTTTGATTTTATTTATTTTTATTATGGTGTGAGCAGGACCATGGCATTGTTTCTTCTTTTGAGTTTTTTGGGTTTTATAAGGGCTGACTGAAGTTCTTAAATTTTTTTTATAGTGGTACTTTGAAGAGCAGCCTCTGAGGAAAGGGTAGTCACTAAGGCTGAGCTCAGGTCATTGAGGCAAATAAAGGCTTTTCACTGGAATAGTCTTTGTTTGGGCAAGGGCTCCTGGGCAAGGGAGTGGGAGTGTGTGTAGGCTGGATTAGGTTGAACACAAGGTCTCATTCTTTTGTGTACTTCTCAGTATGGGAGCTCTTCATACTATAAGGCTGGGAGAAGCCTTTCTAGAGCTGCCAGAAACATGTGGAAGGCACTTCAAACCTGGGACTGGTTGGCAGTGCTGTTGGCATTTGCTGTGGGGCAAATAAAGCTATTGATAAAACAGAAGTGGTTCCTGCTCCAGTCTCTTTTTTCTTTCTTTTTTTTTTTTTTTCCTCCTACTCACTGCTTTGTAATGCAGTACCCTCTAATTTCCCCAGGGAGACAAGCCTGCTGTTTTGTATGCAAGTCACTCCTGAGCCCTGAACGGTGACTGTGATGCTGTTCCCTTGCTCTTTGGTGCACTCGTGACTTTTAATTACCAATTTTTTCCAACAACAGAGGAGGCTTCATTAGGCTCTTTGTTTGCTTTGCCTTTCCTCTGAGGTCTTGGCTCTCTGATATAATTAATAACGTTTTAGTAATTATGCAGGCGTCTGATTAAAAGTTCCATGACCTTGGTTGTTCCATGCCAATCAAGGGGCAAAGCTTTCAAGGTGAGAACTTTGTCACTTAGTGAAGAGTGACCTTTTATCTTCCCTTTCCTGAGATAAGGCAGCTCTATCTTCCATTTCCAGGAAGGAGCTGCCTTATCTGGGGAAGCTGACTGTTCTGATCTGCAAAACAGCAGCTTGCAATGTTGACGGAGAGGAAACTTGTTCAGTGTGGCAGACTCAGCTGAGTGTGTCAAACTCATTTCTTCAGTACTACAAAGATGCAGATGTTCTGGGGTTGTTTTGTGGGAACAGTTGGATTGGTACAGTGCTTTCGAGAGTGGCACACTGATTTGTAATTTGTTGAAGGTGGAGTGAAAGAGTCTCTCTTACTTTCTATGGAAAGAGGAATCTTTCCACAACCAAATCTTTTTTTCCATGATAGCTGATGAAAGCTTCTCCTGTGAGTTGTTACTGACATGACAATTGAGTATGAATTGTTAAAAGGAACATGCCCGTCCATTGTGTAAGGAAGGTGAGCTTTTTCTTCATTTATTTGGAAACTGTCTGAAGAAAACTGTGGTACTGTTGTGATTGTAGAAGAAATATTCCATGGGCTAGTTAATGGCTGTGCAGAAGCAGCAGTGGTGAAAAGTGCCTGTGGATTCAGTCTTCTCAAGGGGACACAAGAAAGACACCTTTGCATTTGGAGAATTGGGAAGAAGAAGATAAGCAGCTTTCATCCCCTTCCCCCTGGTTTGGGGAATCTGGGAAATAACCCATGAGACAAGATTCTGCCAAGCTGTCTTCTTTCCAAATGCAGTCAAACAAGCTGACTTGCTATTAAGTTTAACTGTGGCAAGGTACGTGGTGAATGAGGCATTTCACAGAGTTCTTTAGTTTGTAGAGAGTTGAGGGATGTGCAGGTGCAAAAAAAAAAAAGGTAAACTGTGTCTGAGACCCAGAGCAGACCCACTGGGAACAGCCTTGGAGAGTAGGTCTAGCAACCCACAGCAGCAAAACATCCTCTGTACCTTGCTAATAGTGTACCCGCACTGCGATCTGGAATCACTAAGAAAGAGCATGGAGTAGCTCAGCATCCCTCTGTCATATTCCTAATCCTTGGCAGCAGGGACGCATCTGGCCTCTTCCACATGGAGAACAGCAAAGTACCACCATCTTGCAGAGGTAGAGCACTGACCTGGGCACGCTCTTGACTGCTGGGCAGTACAGGTTGATGTCTTAGGTCAGTACTGTTAACAGTCCTGTCCTCTTAGGAAGTCCTGTCCTCTTGGTGCTGATATCAGTACTGTGAGGAGTTCAAGAGGCTCCATGTACTTTTCAGGGCTCTGTTCTGGAGTCACGGAAGTTTTAACCTTGTGTATGTTAACTAAATTTATGTAATTAATCTGCTGCGGAAGCTGCAGTAGAGATCAGATTCATTGCCTGTAGCTACTGAGATTTTGGTACATGTGATTACTGCTTAAAACATAAATATTTTAATATAGCCAATCTGACATAATATCTATATGAGTTTAACTCCTGGACTTTTAAGGAAGGCTTTTGATATAGGTCACAGGAGGCAGAATGACCAATTTAAACACTCAATTAATCAGTCTTTCATCTATTTGTTTCATCATTACCAGCATTTTCTGGTTGATGGCTTGTGTTGGAATCATGTGCTATGGAATTTTTTTTTCACAGGAATGTTGTTGTGATAAGTACTTCAGATAGGTCGTAGGTTTAGCTTTCCTGAGATGCCCCCCTGGTTAGCTAGGCTTGCCCTTTGAGATTTCTCAATTTCTGAGGAGTGTTTTTGTTGCCGGGAGATGTTAATAACCTCTAATATGTCAGTTCATTATTCAGAGTATACACTCTTGTATAACAGATTAGTGGAAAATTGCCTGTGCAAGTTATCTCATGGAGAGTTATAGCAGTAGAAAGAAAACAAATACTTGGGGTTAGAATGTTGTCATCAAGGTTCTGGTCTCTTTTCCCTGTGGTCCAACCACAAGTTGTCCAGTATACAAAATTTCTCATCCTTGTGCTTCTTTTTTTCAGTTTAAGGAAGAATTTCTGGGTTGATGTTTTTAAAGATCATTATTCAGTGTCTTTTGCTTGTCTGGAATAGTATTTTACTAAACAGGCATATCCTTCTTGTTCCTCCCCAGTTGGATTCAAATTAATTTCATATTAAATATTTGAAAAGGGCTTTAATATTAAACAAAGATTTAACTGAGGGCCACACTTCTGAAAGCGGTAGTTGGAAAACAAAAGCACTGTGGAAATGTTGTTAAGCATGGGGAGGAAGTCTGATAAGTGTGTGATTAAAGAAGGTAAAGAGTGGCTGTCTAGGCAGCAGAGCCTTAAGGAATATTTGGGACAGGAGCAGGCTTGATATACAGGTAGTCCTGGAATTGAAAATGCAGACAAAACCTTAATTGTGAGGTACATTTGGGTGTTCCTCCTCTTGTTTTAAACTTATTACTGTGATTAGTCATGATGATTGGGAGTGGAAATGGGTGACTGAATATCTCCATAAGAATATACTTGATTTAGGAGGGCTGTGAAATGTATTATTAAACATTTGTGGAAACTTGCAAAGAAGGGTCTTGCTGCAAGCTGTGCTGCGTCCTTTGTTGTGCACTGTGGCTCTGGGATGAAGCTTGGAGCTTGGACACTGCATTGTTGGCTGGCTGTAAGGGTTTGATCTTACTAGGAGGAGAGCTGTAAAGAGAGCTCCATTGTGATGGGTCGCCATTCAGGTGAGTTTACACCAGGAGACTGGCTGTAGCACAGGGAATCAATTTTTCTCCAGTTAATTTGCGAGTAATATGGCTCTTGTTAAGCAACAAGTCACCTCATGGTACTTTGAAGTTCTCCCAGAGGCCATCTGAGAGAGGATGCTAGGTCTAGTTTAATTTCTGATACCTCTCTTGAGGGGCTGTAGGAGCAGTCATTCGCTGCCAGGAACATTAGGCAGAAATGGTGAGGTAAAGAAGTGAGAGGGTGGTCCTGCAGACGTGAGGACAGGAGCATAGGGAAGCCAGAGGAGGAATTTTGCCTGCAGATATTGGTTATTCTTGTAGGGGCATGTTCAACTACTGTGATTTTTTTTTTTTTTTTTGAAGTGTAGCACACACTTTGTAAGAAACTGCTTGTTTGTTTTAGTTCTCATGGTCCTCTAGAAGATACATTTGAAAGCTTGTAAATGTGTAGCTTGAGAGAGGTTCCCAAACTATCAGGAAGACTCTAGCAGGCAACATACGGGGGTCAGATCAGCATGTCTGGAAGGCTGGTGGCAGCAGGCAGTAGCAAGCATCCTATGCCCTCAAAAAGTGATGAAGGAATAGTGACGGTTCTGCAGGAGTCCAGATTACAGCTCTTTCTGGATGCTGCTAAAATCCCTATACTTAAAATCTTGCAGGATCTGAGGCCCAGGCTCAATTCAGATGCCTTGACAGCACATGGAGTGGGGTAGTGGGTGGGAAGGGGCACAGATAGAGCTGTCACAGCTTGAAATAAAATGGGAATAGTAGGAAAGAGGAGACTGAATGGTATTAAGTCATTAAAAGATTATTCATTCAAAATGAAACAAACATCATGGAGAATTAGCAAGACAGGATTCTTGTTCATCTCGAAGTGCTGAAAATCCGTGTCTTTTCGACTTCCAGAGATTAAATGTGTCTTTTGAAGGAGAGGAACAGAATGCTAAATTTGATTCTCTGAGATGCTTTTTATGGCACTGTCATTGAAATGTAGTGATGGTTACTTAAGCCCTTGCTCTAAGTCTACTAACAACAGCTCTTCCACATCAGTTTCTTTCACTAGCAGTCTGTTTATCTTTGGATCCCATTCCCCCCAAAGGAGGGTGATCAATCTGTTCTTAAGTGATTGAAAGGCAGGCTTGAACTTGATAAGAGAGCTGTAGCCTTCTGTACACTAACAAGGCCTTCAGCATCGTTTAAACTGAGTAATTTAAAGAAATGATTGAAGTGCGTCACCTTCAATATCCTCCTTCCAGCAGACCTAAACTTTTCACACCTAATAGCAGGTCTGCAAATAGAAGTACATTTTAATGAATAACTAAAAGACTCAGTGCCAGCATTAACGCAAAATGTTTCCCGAAGCCTGAGATGAGTTTGCATTAGCTACAGAAAACATTCTATGGGGAGGAAGGGTTCTTAATGCTTGATGCTATGTCTGAAAAGAAAATGATGGAATATTGTGTCCAGAATGCTGAAATGGCCATCCAAGAGCAGAAAGGAAATACCAGCCTTACCCATATACTCAGTCACTAGTAATAAAATGACTGGTTTAGGGGCAATCATGCTAAACTGCTGATATATCAATTTGCTGTAAGTAGTAAAAAAGTGAAGGAAAATGCAAAAGTTGCAGGAAAGGTGTTCTCCCACTTCTGTATTGGTCTCAAAACTGTTTAGCAAAAGAAGGCAGGCAACAATTTCAGACTTACTGGTGCTCTTGAGAGGATTCTCTCTACTCTGACAGGGCTGTTCATGGTAGTGGAATATATAGTGGAAATGTGAGACAATTAGATCAAAACAGATGGCAAGTACAATAGCAAAGGCAAACAGTAGGGAGAAACTTAAGTAACTTTGGTGCATATGGTTTGTTGTTTTATTTTAGTTTGTGTTTTCCTTAACCCTGACAGGGTAGTCTCTTGTTTGTACTGTGTGCCTTGTTGGAGAAAACTCAATATTGAGTAGCAGCTTTCAAGTTCTGGTGAGGTACTTTTCTCCCTGGTCCTTAAAGATGGTAGGAAGAAGTGTAAGATGCACCTACCTACATTAGTGCAACTTGGTAGCTGGAAAAATGCCCAGTAGGGTGTGCATTGCAGCTTGAACATCCGGAGGCCTGAATCTGTGCCTTCCTCTCTGGACAACTTTCATTCTGCTTTTGCAACTCTGGGGAGATCAGATCCATTCTCAGAGGGAGGATTTGCTGATCCTCAAAGGGTGAAGGAGTGATACCGAAAGAGAACAGAGGGAGGCAAGACTACTGTTTCAATAAAGGAGGGCTTTACTTTGAAGGTATTTGGGTTATTTTCTTTGTTTGGTCATGAGCAAGGGGAAATCCCACCTTAGCTTCTAAAGGATTGATTATGGCAGTGCTGATCATTTGTAATAGGGATGTTGCTGTCTACAACTGTTTGAGTTGGATTTCCTGAAAAGAGGTGTCCCAGAAGAGTCTGTGATAAATCTTAACACAGTAAATAAAAATAAGTTATTGATAGGATAGGAACTTCTTCCTTTGTAGACTGTTCATGCAGCAGAACTTTGCATCTTGAAGAAAATAATAAATAAATAAAAACATTTGGTCCAATCACATGCAGTTTGTAGTGGCTTTCTGACTTAATTTTCTTTGCTTTTTGTTCATATTTTTATGTGTCTGTAGGCTAAAAGCAATTTGCTACTATCTATGGACTCCCTATGTTGCAGCAAAACTTTTCTAAAATGTTTAAAGAGCTGTGATTTTAACAGGAGAGATGCCACATGTAGTAGCTACCATTGTTTATTATTCAAAGGCTGAGTTCCAAAACAGATAGTCAGTTTCAAAACCATCTATGCAAATAAAGCCTGTAGGAAGAGGCAAATGAAACAAATGTTAGACCCATTTGTGGAGGTGAGAAGTAATTATCTTGATAAACTTTGCACCAACAATTAATTTAAAGCACAGTCAATTTGAGGACAGAGCTGTGACTAAGTTGAAGGATGGATCACTCTGTATACCCCCACCTGCTATAAATTGGTTTTAATTTTTATGAGCTATCTTACAACAAAAAGTACAGAGGTATAATTACCCTTGCTCTGTAGGTTAGTGGGATGTCAGTGTCAATTCAGGGTCCAGGCAGTCACTTTGGCCTTGAGGGCTGCCTGGAGAGCAGAGGTGTGACTGACCTCCCAGCCACAGCTGTGAGCGGCTAATGCAAAGAGGTCTCATGGCTGCAGTACTTTAGCATGGAGTGTTAAGTGTGCTTCCATAATGTCTTCCAACAGTTGTGATGCCCTGAGAAAGTTCTCCAGTAGAACTCTGAAACTCTTCTTGTTGTGCAGCTGAGTAAACTTCCCTTCCTTGAAGTACTCTGTATGGCTGTGGGTTGGAAGGATCCTGATCCACCTGAAGGGAGATGCAGTAGCTGAGATTTTGTCCAGCAATAAGTCATGTTTATAAACTGCTAGGGCAAGAGGTGGCTGTTAATTTACAGAGATTTGGAAAAGATCATATGAACTTCCCCATCCAGAGAGGCAGTCCCTTCCCCCCAGCCCCTTGCCCCAAGTGGCTGTAGCTATTGCGCTCTGGAAATATCCAAGGAGAAGCAGATCATAACAATAAGTCAGTGTGTGCCTCACAGCGAAAGAAATGTTCCCTTTTTTCTATTTTCATAGCCTGGAGGTTTGGCAACATTTTCAGATTTTCCCACTCTTCTTGACACAATTGCCATGTCGTTCTTTTTTTATACAAAGTGATAGCTCTACCTTCTCAACCAGCTTCAGACCCTGGACTCTGACACACGTGTTGGAGTCATATTCTGTTCCTATGGATGAGTTTTGTCTACTCAGTCAGCCCTGGAGGAAGAGATTCAAATAAGTCACTTTGTTTTACAGGCATGACTTCCATCAGGGATCTAGTGTGGAGAAAACTGTCTGGAAAATAACACTGAGTGGTTTGAAATGTGTATTACAGGCTCCCTCTGATATAAGTGGGAGTGTGCGCACTGCAGGGAGAGTTGCGGGAGGAAACACAAGTGCCAAAGGCCTATTCTTCACAGTTGACTGGCAGATTAAATTTTCTTTCCATGGTCCTTCTTTCTGACTATAGTTGTGGTGCGGTCACTGTGCTTCTCCAAATGGGGTAGATTAGAGTTTGGGTGTAATGTCACTGACAGTTAAGACAGAGCAGCACTTTTGGAGACAGCAGATCCATTTGCAGATGGTAATGAAGGAGTTCTTGTTTTTCTTCTATCTAAATCCTCCAGATAATCATTTTATTGAGGGAATCCACCATGCTGCGCCATTAGGTGGAGGAGGGGATAAAAATTATTTTTGGAGCCAGGGATGAAGAATTTAGATGGTAAAATGCATTAAAGAGAAACCCCAGGTGGGTAATTTAGTATCTTCTGAATTGTATTCCATTCTTAATTTATTCAAGAATATCATCCTTATTCTGGATTAATATACATTTTAAAATGCAAATACCTGGTTTTATTTTACTTCTAGGACTTTCTTTTTAGATCTACCATCAAAGCTGAATAAGAAGACATGCTTCATGAGCTTAAGAGGCATAACAGGACATTTCTTTTAGAAGAGAAGGTAAAGCTATTGCACTTCTGATCTGTGGCAGTGCACAGGAATAGCCTTTCTGATTATCTATGAAATACATATAACATGCGAATCATTCCAGTAGCTCAGCACCAAGAATCTAGAAAGTTCATGGTCTCCACAGTTCAGTTCTCTCTGTCACTTTGGCCCAATGACTGGGTTTCTTTGTTTTCACTTCAACAACAATACTTTTGACAGTGGTATCCTGGATTTTGTTGATTCCAGAACAAATTCAGGCTTTGTGTGACTTTTTTCAGGGAAGGAGAATGAGAAGCTCCCAACTCCTGTTTGGTTACTGAGCACCAGGCAGGGTTTTTTTTATTCTTTCTAGCACAGAGGCGATTTGGGGTGGGGGAAATCCAAACAATGCCACAGCCAAAATCATGCCCTTTGTTATGCTTCATGCTTACTTTTAGCTGGGATGAGGTGATTAGCTGCTGCTAAAAGCATTGGTCCGTGAGAACATTTATTGTGTGAGTATGTCACAGGGTGAGTGGTTAGGCTATTAAAATTCATGAATTTATGGTCCTGGCAGTTTTGGGGTGGGGAAGGAGGTTTGAAAAGTATACTGTACAAATTTCTTCTGATATTACTGGGAAGCTAGTATTTCCATTCTTAATGACTGTTTGCAGGTCACTATGGGGGCGAAGATGAGTTTTAAAAGGACACTGAGGAAAATGAAATCATGTGCCTAGAACTGCTCTAAACGTGATGTCTGATCACTGATGTGCCACAGACTGTTTCACTGAAATGACAGAGCAGCTGTTCATCCAAGCAGAGAGGCATCTGCTCTTTATTGTTAGAAAAATCTCTCTCTGGGACACGAAGTTTTTTGGGGGAAAGTAACTAGAAACCCCTCAAGAAAGTAAGAAAGTGCTGTAATCACTCAGGAAAGGTGTTAGATGGATAACATGTCATAAAGAGTTAGTCTCATTTGTTGAAGAAGCCCTCAGCCTCAAATTAGCTTGTTGATGGGTGTATCATAGAAGGTGCCTTTTGAGATTTGAGTGTGACTGCAATTGATTGTAGGGAAGTGAAAAAGTAACACTAAACAACCTCTGTTTCTGAAAAGCAAATATTTTGAAATAAAAAGCTCCATTTGCAAAAAATATGGAAAGAAATCTTTAAGAGAAGGAGACCTGTTTTGAAAGAGAAGCATCTGTTATGAGAAGTTCAAATTGGAAGCATGTGTGAGAAAGGCAAAAGATGTAGTTAGCAATGAGGTTTTGTGACTAGCAAAGGGCTGATAAATGTTTCTGAGACAGTGTTTCTTAAGTGGTTGGGCTTGTTTTCATTGTAGCAAGATTTTAGGGGAATCTTGGGGATTGGCACTGGTCCTCACAGGATGCTGAGAAGGCTCGTGGGCTGCTAAACAGAAGCACAAAGTGACAGTGCTCACATGGGCTGAAGTATCTAATTGAAGGAAGACTGGAAGAAAATAGAATAAATTTGATTGAGTTGTAAGCTACTGAAAGTACAGTGATCACTGCAGCGAATATGATGAGCAGAAACACAGTATTGAGAGCAAACCAAAACAACTTGGATACTCCAAGTCATCCTTTGAAAGCTAGTTAGGTCATTTACCAGGTATCTGACAACAACCTCAGAGGGTCAGGACAAAGTGAGGCAAGACCACAGAGGCAGACCCTCATTACGTGGTGGAAGTCAGAAAGGAACTAAGAGTTACAAGAAGAAGAAGAGATGAAGTACAGGTGTCTTTGAAGGTTTCTCAGTTGATGAAACAGACTGCTTTATGGTAGCAAGTCCTTTTCCTTGGTTAAGCTTTCCTTCTGAATATGCAAGTCCAGTTGTGCAGGAGACTAATTTTTAGTTACTAGCTGTTGTGTGAGTACTAGCTTGTAAATGATAGCTCTTAAGTGTCTGTTATTGAAAAGGGAACTGAAGGGTTCAACTTGTGATGCACAAGTCAAATTCCGTGTGATTGCCACCAGCTGCTGGGAAGTGGGGAAAATTTAAAGGCAGTGCAAAAAACTTTACCTTCAAACTTGTGTCTTAAATATGTGGAGAGGGTATGTTTTGGATCCAGAGAAAGAAGTGGTGATGGAGAGAATGGTGAGTGTTTTGCGTCACTGCTTGCTGGCTGTAGTTTATTCTAGAGAGCAGCAGTGGGATGGATTTGGCAATGGGGAGGCACTGAAGAGTGTAGAAGTACTTGCACAGGTGATCTTAAACTCAGTAAAACTAAAAATTAATCAACTGCTGAAATGTATGTGTTAACTCCTGTGAGTTAAAGAAAAGATTTTTCAAATTAATGAATGACAGACTGAAAATGTAGTCTGATGGGACTCTACTGTGAATTTCCCCATATTTCCTTTGTCATAAACGTTTCCACTCCTTTGTGTCACAAGCAACCAAGACTTAATTAACGCTTGGAAATTGCTTTGAGATCTTTGGGTGAAAAGCTATGAAGTTCTAATGATATTTGATTACATGCAAAGAAAAGCAATGCTTTCCTCGGAGAATGATTAGAGTTTGAATTTTTATCGCAAGGAATCATTTTCTACTCCGGAGGCGGGCGTGTTTTGATCAGTATTCTTATTCTTGGTGACAGTGGCTTGTTTTGGTAGTGGAGATAAACAGACTAGGAGCAGCACTTGTGCTATGTGTCATGTTGGTATAGAAAGCCTCCATCGCAACGAACGAGTGGGAGCTCAGCTTACCTGGTACGTTCAGTGTTACATTAGGGTAAGCCCTGTAGTAGAACCTTTAGGGATGTTCACTAAATCACTTCTTATAAATCAGTTCTTATCACGTGTGTGCAACTGGGTGCTACTTACCTCGGTCAAGAAAACTGATCTACAACCACTTGGAAGGTATGGGGGAAAGATAGACCACAAAGTTCCTCTTTATTCCTTCTGATATAAAGCAGGCTGTACTCTTGTTCTTGAACATTGAGTTGGCGTGGATTGCCTTGCCGGTGAGGAGGAAAGCTCTGCAAATGTCACTCTTCCTTCCCACATTATCATGGTGATGTAGCGAGGTGTCTTTGGCTGAAGTGAGACGCAGGCTAGATGGCTGGGGTGGCTGCTGTGGACTTGTTAGTGCTCGTCCCTGCTGTTGCTACCCTCAGGTGAAGCTCAGAAGAAACACCAGTTTTGGCTGGTAGCTCATGCGTTTCTCTTGCAACCCCACCTGGGAGAAGGCACAGATCAGATGTTTAAATCCAGGCTGATCTGTCTTCTGTGACTACTCCTGATAGGAAATGTAGAGTGTAATGTTGATTAAGACTAAATTGTATAATAGAAGTGTTGTTTGTGTAGAATCCGACATGGTGTCCAAATGAAGTCTGGGAAGGGGTTTCTTCTACACTTAGTCTTCCAGAGGAATCTGAGACCTTTTTAAAGGTGTTAGCTCTCCCTACCCCCACATATCATTCACCACAGGGTCACCTGGGCATTTCTCCACTGCTTATGTTTCCTGTGACTCTGTGCGGTGATACACTCTTTCTGTTTTGTGGGGACGAGGAGGAAGATCTTTGGCTATTCTAAGAAAGGAGCTTTGATGGGAGAAAAAGAAATCTAATGTTTGTGTACACAGTTGATTAATTTAAGGTTAAAAGGTGCCAAAACACCTTCTCAAGCTATCTGCCAAATATGATCCATAACTTCAAGCAACATGGAAACAAAATTTACTTCTGACAGTCTCGTAAAATTTTGTCCAAACAGGATTAGCCTTCCTTTCAATAGTGATTTTTTTTTTTTAAAAAGAAAACCCAACACTTAAGGCTATTACTACAAAAGATTGAGCTTCAGTGAATAACTGCTCATGAGAATTTTGCAAGGATGAGTGAAAACTACATAGATAACAAACCAGTTACTAGTACTTACAGCATCTGCTGCCTAATATCTCAAGACTGTGTCTGTGTCTGCTGCTCTGGGAAGCAGCTCCGTGGTGGTGTTCAGTATCTGCCCCCACACTGCCAGTGGAGGAGCTCAAGAGATCATGATAGAACTCCAGCAGTACCAGTAGAAGAGCCATTTTTTTCCCCATTACTTCTTTCAGACCATCCTTCTAGAAGTTGTCACCATGGTGGTAGAACCTGTTGTGTTTATATCTTAACACTATTAATGGAGAAGTAGTTTGAGCAAAAGTAGCCTGTATAGTTTAAATAGAAGGTCTAATTGTGTAATTTATTTACAAACACAGACTTTCTGCTTAGTATACACAGACTTTCTGCTTAGTATACATTTCTTCTAAAAACAGGAAAGCCTGTCTGCTTTCAGATTAGTCAGTGGTGGGAGGCAAGTAAAAAGGTTGGAAGGTTAAGTAGAACTTGTTTGTGACCTTAAAAAAAAAAAAAGCAGAGGAAAAAAAGAAAAGCTGCTTTTCTGGGGAGAAGAACAAGCTTCGGGGGGAGAGGGGGAAGGGTGCGGTGATGATAGGTCAAAATTCTAAGTTTCCAGTTTTACATAAACTTTATTCACAGTAGTGGGAGCACCTTGTGAAATGAGATATTAAAAATCAAAACGAAATTATTGTGAGAACATGACCTGTGGAAAGTGATGTATGCCAGATCCTGCTGAGGATAACCTGGGAACCTTGATCACCCTCCAATCTGAAAAGCTGTTCAGCATCACAGGAGCAAGGCAATATGTGAATGCTGAAACACCTGCAAATCAGGCTCAAGGAGCAATCAAAGTGTGATAAACATTAATTAGTATAATACCCAAACCCTTAATGGAGGAAGGAACATTGATTACACTATCTCACTTGGGATTTCTTTCTATCAGAGTTGGTGTATGATGACAGTTTCTGATTACACTTACTCAGACATGAAGTAAGACTTTAAAAACTGCTTAAATATGGAGAGAGAGAAGAGCAGAAAGCAAACAAGTTGATCTTTCTTTGAGTGGTTGAATGTATTTGGCTTTTTATAAAAGCATGCATTTTTGCTTTTTGCCTTTCAAACTTTTGAGGTGAATTGGCATTGTGAACTGGCTTTGAATGATTCCCTGGATCGCTGTAAACCGTAAATGTCTTAGCAGCCTTTCCTTTGCTCTCTCCATCTTGATCCTACGATGTTGCCAACTGCTGGGGCAGAGGCACTGCGTTGGAGTGGGGAGAATAGAGCTTGGGCCATTCTCACAGGCCATTTCTGCACGTGCCAGTCATTGCTGCGTGAACTTCTGAGCTGGCCCACCGCAGTGTGCAGCAACATCCATATGCAGTAAGGCTGTTTGTAAAGCACACTCTGGTGCCTCATAAAACATTATCCTTTGTTAGCCAGCCAGAACACACTTAAATATTCTAGCCTAGCTCTCTAGGCCTGCTTCAGTCTAGTGGATTGTACATCAAAGCCCTGAGTTATGGGTACCGGGGGCGATGCATTGATGTTTCCCCATCACTTCAGCAGCCTGAGGAGCCATAAAAGCCCATGGCCTTTTTTCAAGAAGATTCTTAGACAAATTAAAACTTGAAAAAGTTTGAGATTTCTTCTCTGCAGCATACAAATAGAAGAGACCAGTGGTGTGCCTTTGGGTCCCAGGAAAGAAGCAAGTGAAGAAGGCCTGAGAGGAAAAGTGGACCTTTAGCTCTCTCCGTACCACCTTCTGCTGCTGCTTTCACCATGGGATGATGTCTCCCATCCCCTGGGATGTAGTCTTTCCTCTCCTCATGAGTGGTTCTCTCACTTCTTGAAACCCACTGAAACTTGTCCTAGGGGTTTAGTGGTATCTCATTCATCAATAGTTGTGTCATGCTGGTTTTGGCACTGGTGCTGTGGAAGGATCAACAGCAGTCAATACTGTTATCTTCCCCTGTTACCCTGCTCCAGGATCAGCTACCTGGAGAGTCTGGGGATGTAATAAAATACAAGATCCATAAACTCTGTCCCTTCTAATTCATGCCTCCTGCAGTAAGGGAGGAATTTAATAAAAGCATGCTTTGTTAGGGTAAAAAAAAAAAAAAAGGCAGCTTGACTTTTAGGCAAAAATGCAAGGTTTTATGGAACAAATTTATCCTATGTACCCTGAAGTTTAGCAGGGAGGATGCTTGGCATTGCTGTTCTATCTCTCAGGAGCTGGAGTCTGGGCTGGGAGGAGACGAGAAGCCTGACTTTCTATGATGTGTACAGTCCTCATTTAAGGAAAAAAGTCATTTAATATTTTGGCTGCCTTATCCTCCTGTGCAACTTAATTTCTCATTCTGCTCTGTAATGTTCTTTTTCCTTGGTTGATCGCTTACTTTTGTACTTCAGACATGAAATTGAAGTTCTTTGGTATTCCAGAGATGTTTGCTCATGGCCTCTGCTGCCTTGCCTTTCTCATTCACCTTGGTGTGGAGCTTGCCTCTTCTTTCTCCCACTTCCCAAGTTTTGTCATTCCTATCTCTTTAGGGTGATGAGTACGCTCAACAGGGACAGCACAGGGTCTCCTGCTGCTGTGATGCTTCCCTTCAGCTGAATTCTGTCTTGCTCAGCCACCTTTCTGGGAATCTGTCAGCCTGTCTTTAAACCTGCTCTGATTTTAAACTTTTTTCTGATGCTGTCTGATCCCTAGCAAAAATAGATGATAAAAATCACAATTCTTTTTTGGCATTGTGGAGTGCTTAGAGAGTCTCATAGAAATACAGTATTATCAGTAGTGCTGACAACTGGCAGGCAGTGTCCTGGATGCTGTTTTCCTAATGCCTCAAATCTTTTACCTATGGAAGTAAGAGAACAGTAATTTTTCCCCATGAGTAGACACAGACGCAGCAGAGGAGGTCTTTCAGTAGCCAACTGAATGTGAGATTTATCAGAGGAGTTAAAAGGAAATAATGGGAAGTGATCTGCTCCATGGCTGCAGATGGGACAAGAGGATACGGGACCAGCAAGGGAGGCAGTGAAGTGGGAGGAAGGATTCCTGGGACCTGCTGTGAGTGTTGAAGAGAGTTGCCTCTAAAATGGAGAGGAGCTCAAGGCAGCAGGATGAGGGCTTTAGGGGAAAGGAGATCTGAGTTGGGGGTGAGGCACAGGGGACTTGACTGCAAAAAGATTTCAGAGGGACAAGAGAATGTGAAAGCTTGAATCAAAGCAGCTGAAAGATTGGCTTTAATATCTGCTTAGATCAAAAAAAAAGTCTGTATGGATTAAGAGATAATCCACTAGATAGATTTAATCTGCCACGTGTACTACTTTTGCAAAGAAAAGCATTGGGAGGGGAAGGTTGGCTTGGCTCAGTGCCCAGGATTTGAAGGCAGGTGATATATTCTCCTTTCTTCTGCAGGCCCCCTTTTTGCTTGTCCCAAAGCGTTCATCCTGCCCAAAGGGAGGGGCTGTCGCTGTACGCCTCCTGCTTCTTTGCAACTCCCAAGTCACATTGAATTTATCTAAAGGGGTTTCTCAAGCAGAAAAGAGCACTGAGAGCAAAATAACACAGCAATGTCTCATAGGATAGGCACGGGGTAGGTTCAGATGCTGATGGTGGTTTTGGCTGTCTGAATGCAGGGTTTTGAGGGGCACTAATGGGCCTTTTTATTAACACTTAGCCCTCCTGTCCTGATTGCAATTGCCTTCCAAACAAATGCCACTCAGTAGCACTCTCCTTAAATGGAGGTTGAAGTCTGGATGCCACCTTGCTTCAAACACTTTGCCCCTGAAAACCTCGGCAACAGCCCTCTCCATCCCTTCCTGTTTCCTTTCTTTACAAACAGCAGGTTGATTCCTTGGAGCAAATTCAGTTTCCACAGCAGTAGAACTACTAAATACTAAAGTTGCTGGAGGACACTTGAACATGGTTTTTTTTTCCATGTATTTTTTCAGTATCAATATTGTCTCTTTTAACTAACATGTGCAACTGTATCTTGAACTGTACATGCATAACGGTCATGCACTTTTAGAAGCCTGTACATGTGATAGAATTTGGATTAGTTGGATTGAGGGCATTTAATAATTTTTCGTGTTATCTTGCTCAGCAACAAATAAATTAATTCTGTAGACTTGTGCGTATTCCTTCTGTGTTGTGTGCCTCCCTCTGTACCACCTCAGGTGAAGGTTTTTGGCATATCTTCTGAGGTCAGTGGGATTTGGCCTGGCAAATCCTAGAGTAGGAGATCACAGGACAAAGTATAGGATGCCTCAGAGAAGAGCCATCATGGTTTGAAATACCTGAACTGGCATTGGACAATTTCCCCAGCTTGTGCAGGGAGCAGGCTGCCTGACTGATACTGTCCTTTTATGGGTGAATATAACCACTTTCGGTTATTTTTGGTGGGCAGTAGGAATGGATGAAGCTACAGATGTCTTCCCTCTTTCCCTTCTGGATGCACCATTACTGTTGTAGCTAGGGAAGCATGGGAAGGGAGAGGAAGAGGTAATACCTGGTGAAACTGGGAATTATGTGTAGCAGAAAAGGGAGTGAGGGAAGCATTTGACTGCCTCGCTTGACCCACTCACATTCATGGAGTGGGAGGGAGGAGAATGGTTACTGGTTTCTAGGCCTGAGCTTGCATAACTAGTTGCTTAACATTTCCTTCTGGGAGAGAAACACGTGCCTTGTCAGCCCCTGATAATTGTGTCTGGGAGTCAGCAGGGTGCTGGCCTAAAAGGCAATTGATACCTTGCTTTTATTTGAAGCTTCAGGAAGGATTTGTTGAGTTCTTCTAAGAGAGAGGTTTACTCTCCTAGAAGGTAAGAAGGTGAGAAGGTCAATTGCATCATTGATTTGAGGGAGAGAGGCAAAGCAGAAATAAATGACCATTTTTTTTTCAGCTTTGAAGGAAGTAAAAATAGTCAGATGCCTCCAGGAGCAGTGCTGGAAATAGTGTCAGTCAATACAATTATGAGACATCTAGAAAAGAGGTGAACTGTGAGGTGGGAAAATTTGCTGGGGAGAGCAGTTAGGGAAGACTTAGGTCCTTCAGAGGCATCTCACACTTTAACAAAACAAGGCAATGGGACAGCCCTGTGACACGTGAAATTTGCTGCAGACAGGTGCTTGGAAATGCACACTGAAAGGAACAACAGAAACTACTCTGAGAACCGACCAAGTGTATAAGTGATGTGGACTTACTCCACTGAAACAGAGGGGGGGTGTGGAAAGAAAATCATGAACAGATTTGTACGTAGTGTTGGTACAAAATACAAGCTGTTAGGATGTATTTAAAATAAAAGGATGGGGAAATGGAGAATAATTCCAAGAGGGAGAATCTCATGAGATTCAGTTTTGCTCATCTCCCACTCCAAAAAGAATAAAGTAGAAACAGGCTGTGCGCTCTCCTGCCATATGCACAAGGAAGGATTTTGATGCCTCCGGAAGAGGGGAGCATGGCTATAAACAAACAGAAACACTTAAAGCTATTTAGAGAAAGAAGTGGGGGTCTTTCAGAATGATACGAGGTGAATAGGCTATGTGTACTTGCTGTTTTTTCACTACCTGCTGTGAGGGGGGCTTCAGTGGAGTCCATTTCTGTACTGTAATAGGGAATGTGCTGCACAGAGTGAAAATACTTGAAAAGACGGGTTTGGTACAGTTTGAAAATGGGAATCATGGATCACTGCTGATGTCAAATTTGTTGCTAAAAGGAATTCTACAGACAGAGTGGAAAAAAAGCATGGGAGCTCTCTACTAAAAAGCAAAGAGGGACTTCTGGTGAAATTATAGACAGTGCTTGAGATTGATTTTTACAGGCACAAAATGATCCAATGGAACTCATTGCTACAAAGCATTGCTGCAGTGGAGTGCTATCTCTCCTAATGGCTTGTATAGCCATAAAAATATTCTTTGCTGGTTTCATTAGAGGGATGAAGATTCAGAACAATTTTCAGTTTTTGAGCTTGAAGCCAGGGAGAACCTGCTAGTAGTTCATGGGGAAGGAAGATCTCCTGAGGAAGCGACTCCATAGTTACCCATGCTTGGTCCCTAGGTCCCTATGTCCCTCCTAGCCTCTGGTTGAGGTGTGACAGTTTCTGCAGCGTGGTAGTGTCTGTGCATGGCATGCTGGCAATTTCAGTCGTGCCCCTGGCTGCAAGGCATCTTCTGCGAGCTTTGTGGGAAAGGAATATGTCCATGTGGTGAATGCAGAGATACTTAACCAGTGGCCTCTATCCCCTGCTGCCACAGAGTGCGTTTCACTCAGTCCCAAAGCGTTTTGGTGCTCATCTGGTTATGCAAAAATTAGGCAAGTTAGCATGCTTTATTGCTCCAAATGAAGACCTAATGTTGTTTAACTGATGTAGAAACCAAATCACAGCTGCGAAGCAGCATGGAAGAAGTCGTGCAACAAACTGCTGGTATAGTAAAGGACAGGATAAGCCTTGTGAGTCCTGAACTCTGCTCATTAGCATGTGTTGCCTTTCATTTTTAACAAGTAATTTTTATTAAAAATGTGTTGGCAGTTGATAACTGGCTGTGGCTTTCTTGTCAACAGTATCTGCAGAGAGGTGTAGGGCTTGCGGCACTCCAGTGTCGCAAAAAAGCTCCAGTTCTCCATCTTTCTGTGCTGTGCTGTGCCTCAGACAGCCGTGGGAACGTTGTGCTGTGAGTCGTGGACTAGGTCTACCTTCATGTTGGAGTGCATAAACCTCTCAATGGGACCGAGACAAGCATATCTCAACCAGCACTATTTTACCCAATAAAACAGTCCAGTCCACTGAGATTCACATCCTTCCCTGAGGGCCTGGGCCCTGGCTGTTGCTAAAAAAATCTCTGGCTCTGGATTCTTCATCTTAAGAAAGGTGCTTGCCTCCTAGGATCTCTCAGCGGGTGGAGGCCAGCCGGGCACAGCTTCAGGCAATCGGTGAGAGAGTCACGCTTGCCCAAGCGAAGATTGAGAAGATAAAGGGCAGCAAGAAGGCTATTAAGGTAGTGACTTCAGTGAAGGCTGCATGGCCTCCCTTCTTCCTTCCACCTTCTCTTTTTACTGCTGATGTAAGCTCTGCAAAAGAAGAGGTGCTCAGCTGCCTCAGCTGCTGCTCACTCAGCTCTCCATGCCTTGATGCTGAGCAGGGTTGTGATGAGAATCTTCCTGACTTGGCCAATTGATGATTTTTAGACGCATGAGCCACACAGCTCCTAGCCTTATGAGGCCTAAATAAGTCGCTGCCCCAGCTTCTCCCTGAGAAAGAGAAAAGGCGTGTGCTGAGCTAAGCCCAACACCCTCTCACTTCAGGCTCGTAGACACTTTGGCTATTTGAATGAAAACTGCTGTTAGAGAGCTTGCCCTTAGTGCATCTTAATCTTGTTGAGCTGTGTAAAACTGGTGAAAACCCTTCTTTCCCCATTCTTCCTCCATTTAATACAGTGTTTGAAATTCCCTTATTGCTAGTGGAAGCCTATGATCTGCTAGTACTTATATATAGATAGAGGTTCTGGCACTTCCACTGTCTGAAGTGACAGCCCATGCATGTTCAGGTCCATGCATGTAGCCCGTACAAGCCTGTGGACTCCAAGGCTGTCCATTCCTGTTGGCAGCACAAGTTGTATGCCTTACTCCACTCCATGTGTTTCTGTAGTCTAGCATTGCCCAGTTGTTGGGATTTTTCAGTCCCCCCCCATGTCTCTCTCCAGGTGTTTTCCAGTGCCAAGTATCCAGCCCCTGAACGGCTGCAGGAGTACAGTTCAATTTTTGCTGGTGCAGAAGACCCAGCTAAACAGAAATGGCCAAGACACAAGATTCAGAGCAAACACCGAGTGCTGGATGAGAAAGCTCTGCAGGTAAGGAGGAGGAGAACAGACCTTGAGATGAACAAGCAAAGAGAAGTTGGGAGGCTGTTTGTCTCTGATGAAGTAGACCAGGGCTTTAAGATATAGGCTGGGAGCACAACATCTTGTCAGCTTGGACTGTTGGTGGGGGTGTGTGAGGTCAGGCTGGGAAGCTTGCGGAGCTGCTGGTTTAAGAGAGCCATGTCGGTACAAGACCTTGGTGCAGTGGTTGAGTGCTCTGGGTGGCTGTTGGCTGCCAACTCTCTGGAGCAGTTCCATCTCCTGAAACGCCACCATTTCCCACAGCAGTGCCTGTGGGTGCTGCTGGCTAAGCGTAAGGCTTTGGCTGTGCATAGCAAGGCAGCTGGCATCAGGGTCATAATTGTTTGAAAAATGGTTTCTGAAGGGTCTAATATAGGCAATGGTGAGAAGGGAAAGGTGGAAATGCTTGTTAGTGTGCCAGGTGAAAAAGGACTCATTAAAGCATTTTTCTGACCCAGAAAAGCATCGTGCTTGGGTATTATGCCTCCCTGGTTCCCAACAAAGAGATGATCATTTTGCTTCGTTACATCTTTTGTTTGTTCTTTGCTTCTCCTTTGTCTTGTGTTCAGCTGTTGTGGGGTGCAAGCCCTTCAGAGAAGGGGTGAATCTCAGCACCCAGCACAGTTGGGGCTTCCAGGTGTGTGCATAGCGCAGATGTCTGCAGCTGGTGGTGTTGAAGGAGGTCCTGAAGTATTGAGTTGCCTTTTAGCCCGTGGATTGGGAGGCAGAGAGGGGCTTCTTAGGGAGGTCTGAGAAGTGGTGGGTTTGACAGGAAATGCTACCAAAGGAGTCTCCAACAATTTGGGTCAACATTCCCGGGCTGGAAGGAGGGGAGGAAGAGTTGCCGTGTTTAAAGTTTAAAAGTTGCTGTGTATGTGCTGTGCCAGGAGCAGTGGATGTACTCTTCCTGGCAGGTTAGGGGTCAACCTGACAACTCCCCTGCTCTCCACCCCTAAAGACACTTCCTTCCTCATCCTTGTGTGCCGTGGCCCAAAAATAAAGCTGCCACTGAATAATTTATCACAATAAATTTCCTGAGTTTTGATGGAGTTGAGACCTCACACAGTGAGGTAGTTAATATTTTAGCCAGGCCAGGGAAGCAGGGTTGCTGGCCAAATGGACAGCTGGCAAACTCCAGCAGGGTTCGTGCTTCTTTTGAGCCCTGGCAGTAGTGCAGGGCAGAGTTGTGTGGGACCTGCTGTTGGCTGACCAGGGGAGGCTGGTTACGGTTGTGCTGTCTGGCTGGTGGCCCCATTCCATCAGAGCGTGTGGGAGGAGAGAGGTATACGGTGAGTGGGCAGGGAAGATGCTCTCTCGTGTTGAAGGGCTGGTCCCCTTGCACAGGGAGGGGATTGAGAAGAGCATCAGCTGGTAAAAAGCAGTGTCCTGCAAAAATGCCATGCCCATCCAGCCGGCCTGCTGGCTCTAGTAGGCTCTGTGTGCCCTTCCCCACAGCCCCTGCCATCTGCCTGCAACGTCACCTCCTCCCTGTCCCAGGTGGTCTCTGTACCATTGCCATGTTCTGCCCTCCGTGACCCAGGCTGCCATCACCACAGGGACTTTCTTGCAGGCTCCGTGGGATGTTTCTATTTGTTCCACCCCTCCTGTGACCCATCTTTCGATCCTCCCTTGGGATTGTTGACCTTTGCCTGGCTTTGCTGACCCTGCCTTATGCAGTGGTCTTGTTATTCTTGCCAAGCTCACGCGCACACTAGCATCTGCAGCTCTTCTGTGGGGCAGGGGAATGCTGCTGTGCTGGCGAGTGGCTGTCAGCTGATGAGTGATGGAGGGGCCTGCATCAGGAGCAGCTGATGTGCTTAGTGGGGCTCCGCGTGGCTGAGCTCTGACCACGTTCCAGGGGGACTGGCCCTGCTCGGCCATAGCTGGGCACAGAGCCTGACGTGGCTTGCAGTAATGAAATGTGACAGAGGGAAGTCTAATGTTTGCATGTATGCCCTCTTCAATTATTCAGGGCTTTCAGCAGAGGCTCACTGCCTGTTTTCACTTCTAATGAGGGCCTCTTTGCTGGGAGCAGTCGCAGTGGCCTTTGCTAACTTCACTCACACACGCATGCATATGCCTCACCAGGAAAGCAAGCTCTGCCTTTGTCAGTTTGAGGGTAAGTGGTGACAGCCTGTGCTCAGCGCTCAGGGTTTGTGCTCTGCGGGGCACGCAGCTGAGTTAGAAATGTGCGTGGTTCTGCAGTTTATTTAGAAATTCTTCCCTCCTGGGAAATTCTCCTTTCCCCCTCCACACCCCAAGCAAGTGAAAACTCGGCTGTTGAGAGGACGCTGTTTAGGCTGTAAGCACTGATGGGTAAGAGTGCCAGAAACATGGTCCCTGTGGTAAGCCTGCAAAGCCACTTGCTTTGCACGTTGCTATGGTAGCAGCTAGGCAAGGTTCAACAGTGAGTTGACTGCAGCCCTGTGGGGCTTTTAGTTGCTGGGCACTGCCTTTGCAGTGGGACCTGTGTCCAGGTGGTGCAAGTGCCCCTCAGAGGGCTGAAAAATGGGCTAAGAGACATGGTCTGCCTGGGCCTGGGAAGAGGTCCAAGAAAAACTTATGGTCCACTGCTGGAATAACCTCAAAAGGCTTCAAAAATGTCAGTAACTGGGCATGTCCTTGTGAATTCCGCCTCTCTCAGAGTCCACCATGGGCATGGGGAGGCTAAACCAGCTTTTTGGCCCTTGCCAATCTTTTTGAGCTAGCCTCAGCACACCATTGGCATGGGGGTAATGGGGTTTCTGGTGTTTCACACCAATTCCCCTTTGTAATAGTGTGTGCTTAATTAAACTTAAGAACCAGGGTGACTTAATGTATTTTTAACTGTAGGCTCTTAGGAAGAAAAATGCCTGGAAGTGCAGCATCCTTAAGGGTGTGATCCTGCCAGGTGCCAAACCCCAGGTTGGGGTGTTTGAGCATTCAAGCACCCTCTGTGACTTCAGTATGTTGAGGTTGCTGAACCTTTGGCTTAAGGCCTTAAAGTCCCTATAAGAAAACTAATTTTTAAATAGCATGTTAACTTGTGGAATTCACAGTTGCAGGTTAGTGTTGACGGTATGTAGCTGTTCGAAATTGCAAAACAGATCTAGGTACTTGAATAAGACTAGCACTTTGATGGCATTTAAATTAAAAAGATTATGTAGACCCTCACATTTCAGAGCAACACTCACGCTTAGTGCTTTTATAACTTCCTTAGATGAGACTTATAAGTAAATGTAGGTAATGGTTGGTTTCTCACTACGCCCTTAAAGTGATGCACAGTCTTCCAGTGCTAATTGAAATCTACAAAGAGAGAATTAAAAAAATATATATATATGACTTGAGGGCTAAGTGTGTGTGAACAGTTCTAGCAAAAACATCAGTACTCCCTCATGCTTAAAAAATTAAACATTGGGAAATGAATATTAATGATCAAAGGAACCTTTATTTTTGAATCTCTGCTTCTGCAGTCTCTAAATAACAATTTATATTTTTTTGCCTATTTGCTTCTGTAAAAATTGAAGATGTTTCAGTGTATTTTTCACAAGTTGGAATGTGTTATTTTTTTGGGAAAAAAAATTAAATTAAAACCTCCCAGGTCTTTTCTTATAGCATTTTATAGACTCAGAGCATCGTACAAACTCTTAGTGGATTAACTGAGCTGTGACTAAGCCATTTCCCAGGATTTCTGGCTACCATATTCAAGACTGAAATTTCGATCAGCAAGAACTGCTTATGTCTCTGAGATGTGGTCTTAAAACTGATCGAATGGTGGTCTCCATTTCCCTCATACAAGTACGGAGAGGGAAGAAGGACTCAGAGAATGGGATAGAGCAGGGATGCTGGAAGCAGTGGGGCAGTAAGAGGCTGTGGACAGTATTTGGAGTGTCTCTTTTGGTCATCTTCTGGTGACAGAAGAAAACCTCAAGAGTGTGGCCAATTATTTAATCTGTCCTGGTTAGTGTTCTTGTTTCTTCTGGCATGAACACTGGCATGAACACTTACCACCTTACAGCTGCCAGGCTGCTGCTTGTCCTAGTTCATGAAGAAAGAACAGGAGCTGTGAAGGGGCTGAGGAAAGATGTGGGGAGGGATCTGAGGTGGAGGTTTGTCCATCCTGGGCTGTCTCTGGGTTCAGGAACTGATGCTGTTCCTCCTTCTACAGCAAAGCATGCTGTGGGCACCGAGCTTCATCCCTCAGAGCATCTGGCAGCGGGCGCTGTCATGCTAGCTGAAACACTGGTCTGATCTGGGATGGCAATTCCTGTGCTCTATAAAAGTCAAGCAGTTCAGATGTAATAAGTCCTTTTCTAAAGGGAGCTCTATTTATTATGCATGAAGTTTTAGAACCAAGAGAGAGGAGATTTCAGTTCATTAGAGTTGAAAACTCCTGCAAATCCCTCAGGCTTTGCAAAACCATCTGGCACACGTTCCACCCTGTGCACTCCCTTCTGCCTCATCTCTTGCCTAGTGCAGGCACTCTGTTTTTTGCTAACCTCTTTTTCCTTTGCCTCCCCTGCATACCCCACCGGTGGGATCACAACTCTTAAAACATCAACTGAAGGCAGCAGAGGGGAGGTAATAGAGATGTTTGTGGGACTCTGCCTGCATGAAGATGTCTAGTAGTTGGAGACACTGTAACAAATGCCTTTTAGACTGCAGTGCTTGATGTCTGCCTCTGGCTATAGAGCCTGAGCGGTTGTTTTATTTTGGTGGATCCTTGCCACAGCAACACCTGTTCAATATCACCCATCCGTGGCACCAAAAGCACATGCCATGAGTCTGAACTGCTGAGATTTGTCACGAGAGTGGGGTTGTGATGTTGTCCATGTGCTTCCTTGCTCAAAGAAAGGGAGGTGGAGACGGAGCACTAGACCATGCAGTGGATCCAGCAGCGTGGGTTGTGGTGGCTGGGGAGAGCTGTCTCAGCAGCTTTGATTTTAGTGTCTTACCACCTGTTATCTGTCTTCTTGCAGGAGAAGCTCAAGTACTTCCCTGTGTGCGTGAGCACCAAAATTCACCAGGAGGATGACGCAGAAGAAGGCCTTGGCAGCCTCCCCAGGAACATCAGCTCCCTCAGCTCCCTGCTGCTCTTCAATACTACCGAGAACTTGTGAGAGTTGGAGCAGCACTGTGCTGCTCCCCTGCCCCTGCTTCTCCTCAGAGGAGCTTTCCCTTCCCCAGGGGCAGCAATAACTACTTGCTTTCCTGGGCATCTTACATACCAGGCTCCTGATACGACAGGGTTTGGTACCTCTCTGTTGGCTTCCAGCTAGCCACCCTTTCTTCCCCACTCTTCCCCTTGGGTGGAAGGAGTTGTTTTGTCTGTACCTCATCTTCCACTCACCTGCTTTCAATGCAATTTTGCACTTCCCTTCCCTGACTTAGTTTTTCCTGTCATCCCACTGTAATTTCTCCCCAGCCTTGAGAGCTGTTCTCACTCCTGCCCTTCTCTGCCCGATGTGCTAGCCTAGGTACTGATCTGTCTCCTCATGATTCCTCACAGCAACACTTTATGGCTCTCGCTGCTTTAATGTCTCCACTGTCTCCCTGACTGCAGTTCCCTTTCCCATTGAGCTTTGCCTCATGGTTCCCTCTTCTGCTCATATTGAAGAGCTTCTTTAAGCCCTTCTAGAGCTTTTTTTTTTTCAGCTGCTGGACCTCCCCTTTCTTCTCCTGAACCATGGATTATTTCCCCTTTGTCTTTCCTCCTGGACCCTGAGTGGCAAGTCACCAGGAGAGACTGGTGTCCTGCTGCAGGCTGTAGGACAGTTTCAGGCCAGGTGATGGGAAGGGGAGAGCTTGATGGTGATGGCAGTGCAGTGGGGCTTTGCTTTAGGAGGAATGTGGAGGCTGCGCTGGCAGGGTGAGGAGCTGATCGCCTCCTGGTTGTGGAGGGATGAGGCGGGAAAATGGGGCTAAAAGAAGGAAACTGGAAAGCCCAACATGTTCGTGAGTGAGTCAGGAGGTCTCCACCTCCAAGGCTTTCTTGGGTACGCTGTTTCTTTCTGGCCTTGGCTTTTGGGGCAGCATTACTGAAATATTTGTCCTCTACCCTTAGGTACAAGAAGTATGTTTTCCTGGATCCTCTGGCTGGAGCAGTGACCAAGACCCATGTGGCTCTGGAAACAGAGACAGAAGAGAAGCTCTTTGATGCTCCTCTCTCCATCACTGAAAGGGGACAGCTGGACCGACAGGTGAGATGCAGCTGTGGGGATGCAGCTGCCTCCCCTTCAGAGGATTGTGCTCAGCTCTGTAAGGGGACAGGCCTTCTGTAGGGTGGAGAGCAGGTAGGAGAATGGCCCCTCATGGGGCTGCAGTGTGTCTCACTTCTCAGAAGGACCTTGGCTGGTTTTGTGCTTAAAGTCCTGGTGTGAGCTTGATGGGTGAGACAAAACCCTCAAACTTGGCAGGTGTTTCTCTCTGTTCAAGCCTTTGCTACGTGGTGTGAGAAGAGTAATGTGATATCAATTCACCTTGCTGCTAGACCTCAGGGCTGTAGAGGAGTTTGGAGGCTCCATCACCTGATTATCCCCCTTGTGCTAACTCCTGAGCCTTGTGAGGAGTCTGAGGGTGAGGTGCCACTGCTAGAAGATGCCTGGGAGGAGGTCTGATCCCCATTATTCCTGCCAGGAAGGGGTGCCTGCTGGTGCAAACAGAAGGGCCAGCCAGGCTGAGCAAGGGGTTTGTGCTTGGTATGGACATGGGGCAGGTGGTGCACCAACCCAGCTGCCCCAACACGTGACTGATCTGATCTTGTACCCAACACCTTGTAGTGGCCATACCTGGAGCTTTACTGGTGTGTGGTTGAATGTGTGGTTTGGGGCTGGGGAAAGGAGCCTGGGGACCATTTGCTCATCACGTTGGACCAGCACACCTTTGGTACTGTTTTTTTGTGGGTTAAACACAAAACCAAACCTCTGTAACTACTTGGGTTTGCTTCTCCTGCATCTTAATCTCAGAAACGGTTCTGTCATCATTCTCTTCTGAATGAGAAGAGACTGGCTTATGTAGGCTGCAAAAGTTGGTGCGTGAAACCTTCAGAAGAAGAGAGAGTCAACTTGCAAGAAACTAGCAAGAATCCTGCACCTTTTCCTCCTCCTGCAGCCTGCAGTTTCCAAGCCTGGTCTGCAGGGGGTAACCTCTGAGGACAGGGAGCTGCCACAGGTCAAGAGCACAGAGTTGTAGGGATAGCTGTTGAGTGGCCACTTTACGAAGGCACACAAGCCCAGTTCTGACTGCTGCTCAGGCTGTTCCCTGCAGTGCCTGTGCTGCAAGGGAAAGCAAGTGCGTAGTCACTGCCTTATCTTTTTGTTTTGGGTTTCTTTTAGGTAGCTGAAAACTACTTCTATGTGCCAGATCTGGGACAGGTCCCTGAGATCGATGTGCCATCCTACCTGCCAGATCTGCCTGGCATCGCTGCAGATCTCATGTACAGTGCTGATCTGGGCCCTGGCATCGCACCGTCCGCCCCTAGTAATGCTATTCCAGAGCTGCCCACTTTCAACACTGAGTCGGTGGAGCCTTTGCAACCAGGTATTTCCAATTCCCCGTCCCAGGACCCTGTGAAGGAGGAAGGCAGGGATTGCTAGAAGGTGGAGACAGGCAGAAAGTCCCTTGGTGGAGATTTCAAGATGGATGTTGGAGATACCTCTGGCTTGTGCTTGGGCCTGAGTCAAAGCTGCAACCGGCTCAAGTGATGGCCAGACTCCAGGCCCCTCACTGCCCTCACCGCCTGCATGGCTAGGGAGGAGGGAGAGCGGTGTGCAGGGAGAGACTGGCCTCCTGGCAGCCTGGTGGGATGCCCTTGGGTGGGCTGGGCAGGCCCAAGTGGCACGCAGCTGGGGAGGGCAGAGTAGAGGAATCTCAAACCCTGCCATGGCCCTGCCTGCTGTGGGAGTGTTCTGCTGCACAGTGTGTGGTGAGGACTCTGATCTGTGGCCGCTGAGGCATGCAAAGCTCTGAGCTGAGTGAAGCTCTGAGCTGAAGCTCTCAGTGTGCTGTCCTCTGGGGACTCTTCAGATGCAACTTCTCTCATCTTTCAGGCCTTCAAGATGCTGAGCTATTGCCGCCTCCTCCACCACCACCTCCCCCACCGCCTCCTGTTACGCCAACTACTGTGCCACCTCCGCCACCCCTTCCCCAGCCCACAGCCCCCTCCGAGCCAGCCCAGACAGCAAGCGAGGAGAGCAGCAATGCAGTGCCTGCAGGTAAGGGCTGGGCATCTCTACAGCTTCACCAGCAGAATCGAACTCTTGACTCCTTGGCTTCAGCCTATGTCCTTGGTTGGTTCCCTGTGGCTTCCCAGCCAGTGACTTCCAGTGGTGGGAGGGGAAACTGCTCCCACCTGCCTGGGAGCTGCAAGCCTTCAGTTTCCCCATGGCGGGGCTGCTGCTGGCTGGGCTGCTGCTGGCTGGGCTGAGCATAAGCCTGTCACTGAGAGGTGTCTGGGCCTGGCTCACAGCCCTGAGCAGAGGCTGGCCGGGTATCGGAGCAGCCCTTTCCATGGGGATTTGGCTGAACTTGTAGCTGGTGCACTGACCCGTGGCTTCTGCCTGTCCTTCCTGTCCCTGCAGCTTCAGTCCAGGGAGCCCCGAAGGAAGTGGTGAACCCCTCTACTGGGCGTGCCAGTCTCCTGGAGTCCATCCGCCAGGCTGGTGGCATTGGGAAGGCCAACCTCCGCAGTGTAAAGGAGAGGAAGCTGGAGAAGAAGAAGCAGAAGGAAAAAGAACAAGGTGCTGAGGCGCTTCGGCAGAACTGATCTTCCTTGCTTTCTGTGCTGGGCTGGGGAGGTGGAGGTCTGGGGGGAGACAGGCAAGCCAGGAGCACAGTGAACATATGGAGCAGAAAGGCATCATCTCTCCTCACAAGCTGGTGTAGGACACAGGTGTTTCCCATTCAGGCAAAGCTCTGTGAACTTGCTAAACCCCATCTGCCAGCAGGGCATTTGTGTTCTTGGTGGAGACCCACTCTGTCTCAAGGTTTGTGTAGAAGTTTCACATGTGCTGCATGGGGGCAGACGCACAAAGGAAACCCTGGGGTGAAGAGAGGCAGGGCCGAGCCAGTTTGAGTAGGTGGTTTAGATAGCCGGGGAGGGTATTGATGGAGCTGGTTTGGCAGAATGAGATTTCAAACTCCCCTCTTGCCCCTCAAGGAATTCCAGTCTTGGATTTCCCCAGAAGATGCCATTACCCTGCAGTGCCTGGTGGTTTCCTGACCTGAAACTGTACTAGAGTGGGAAAGATTAGGGGTTTGTTTGGGTTATTTTCTTTAATCTGAAGGCAGTATTGCAGGAGAATGCTTTTGCCATACTGCTAGGTTCAGACTGACGCTTTTTCTTTTCTGACTTGTTTTGCTCTGTTTCAGTGAGCGCTACAGGACAAGGTGGAGATTTGATGGCAGACCTCTTCAACAAACTGGTGCTGAGGCGCAAAGGTACTGTCCTGCAGGGTGGGCTGCTCCTTCCCCCTAGGAAAGAGGGCGAACACTTTCCGGCACCTCTGGCTCAGCCACAGCCCTAGAAACAGGAACAGAGACACTTTCCCCAGTGAAGGCATGGATTTGCTCAAGTGGAGCTTTAGTTAAATGAGCCCTTGCATAGGGCTGTGGTGATGTTGGCTGTTCTGCTTGCCTGGGTCACCTGGGTCCTGGGAGGCAGCAGTATGAGATGTGGTTTTCCCCCTCCTCTTTGCTGAGTCTCTGTGTTCTCTAGTCCCCAGGTGTCACTCACTGGTGATTTTCCTTTCCTCACAGGTATTTCAGGGAAAGGGCCAGGAGCCTCCAGCAATCCTAATGCTCCTGGAAGTCCTGCTGGTGCCTTTGCTCGTATGTCGGACTCAATACCACCCCTCCCACCCCCACAGCAGCCTGTGGGTGAGGAGGATGAGGATGACTGGGAGTCATAGATGGGGACAGTTGAGCACCAGTGTGAATCCCAGGACTCTTGAACTAAGTACCTTCAAGAGATACCAGCCTCTGGCAGTACCTCCTGGAGGGTGGGCACTGGCACGGCAGGGGGACCCTGTCGTATCTATTTGAAGAAGAGCAGGAACAACAGGATTACCAGTGCTGAGGTTATAGCTATCAATGAGTTCTGCTGTCTGCTCTTCTCCCCCCCGCCTCCCCCCCCCCAAATACGACATTCCATCTCCAACGCTGCTGCTGCTCAGGCTGGCGCAATAAATCCTGCCTTAGCTGGCAGGCAGTGGGGCAGCTTGTGCTCAGAGGCTCAGAACTAGCATTGCTCCTGATTTAAAGGGCCCTCAGTCTCTCCTAATGTGACTGGCGCTGACTGCAAAAGCATCTCTTGCAGGCACACAGCCCTTGCCTCATTTGTCTCCTTGCAGCTTGCTTGCTGAAGCTCATGTCTGCTTGGTTGTTGCTGGAAGAGAGAATGAGAGTTGTATGTCCTTTCATGGGAGTCTAATTCCTGATGCCTCTGCATCAGGATTTGTTGGTTTCTTTCTCTACCTGGCTTATGGTAATTCTTTGCCTGTTGCTGTCTCAAAAATGTCAATAAAGTTGAAGGAAGCAGGCCCTTGCAGCCTTTGCTTTGGTAAAAGCGGGAAGTGTGCTCAATTAGGTGTCTTAAGGGAAAGCCCAACTGTCCACGGGCAGGGGCCTTACATCCCAGGGCCACCAGGCACAGGGCTGGAGGCCACCAGCTGTTACAAGCAGGTGCCCCTGACTCCCACTGCTGCTCTCACTTAGGTTAAGGCAGAGCTTGTGCCAGAGGGTGGGGTTTGTACCCACTGAAGGGGCAGGAGACTCGCCACAGAAGTTTCTCAGAAGCAGCTGCTTCTTTCCCTGTGGGGCCAATTAACATGTAGGGAGTGTGTACCAGCTCTGTGTCTAATTACAAGTGCTTTCTTCATTGTGAAAAGCCTTGAGAGGTAGCACCCAGCTGCTGAAACTGGCAAGGAGGCAAAAGAAGCTCCTGGGAAGAGACTTCCTCAGGGTGACAGAAAGAGCTAGGGGCAGCTGTGAGATTACGTAGCTGCGTCCCTGTTGTTATTGCTGCCCTCCACCACTGACCCATGTCCAAGGAAAGAACCCCAGAAAAGTTACACTAAATAAAAAAAAGTTTTACCATTTTCCACAGGAAGTTACTTGGAACTCAAAAACCTAGGCAGTAAAAAGAGCAGAGAAATCCTGTGCTTCAGCATGATCACAGAAGTGCTGTGCTGTATTATGGCTGTATCTTTATTCCCCATGAGAGAACACGCTGCTCCTTGAATCTATTGACTGCTTGAAGAAGGTGGAAAGAAGGGGATAAGAAATACTACCCATAGCTGCCCCATGTCTTACCAGTCTGACTGTAATTCCAACATGATACAAACTAATGGCCTGATAGTTTACAATGTGAAGAGCTCTACCTTTTCATTGGTCATCAGTCCCCCTACACTTGGTGGTTGATGAAAAAAGGCAGATGTGTTTAGTCAAAATAATTATACTCCCCGTACTTAAGTGTTTGTGTTGAAAATATTTAATCAATTTAAATAAAACTTTAACAGCTGTAAAGAAAGAAGAGCCTGCTGCTCCTGCCTTCACCTGCCTCAAACCCACTGTTTCACTCCTGGTTGTGGTGCTGAAGGCTGTCTCACCATCATAGCGTTCAGATACTGAGCAGCAAACATCCACAAAGGAGGCAGAAGGTGGAGATTCACAAACTCCTTGGTACAGAAAAGCAGGAGTTTGTGTTGCTTCGGGTGTTCTTCAGAGGTTCTTCTTCCTACAGCCTGTTCTCTGGTCCACATCACAAAGCATCCAACTTCCCTCGATGAAACTAGGAACACACAAAACCAGACAGTTTGTCCCTGGCCCTTACTCTAAAGTGAAGGTTTGAGAAAAGTACAGTAGGAAACAGTTTTGGTAGCAGTACATAAGATAAAAGTTCTGACCTTCCTTAACTCTGCAAAAGCTGATCCAAAGGCAGGTTTCACCTGGGTTCTCTCCCTGATCCACTGTGGCAGTTTGTTAAGGATGGCAGGGCGTGAGTACCTGTGGTCCAGGAGCAGGATGCTTGCAAAGTCCTTCTGATGGCGAATGGCTCTGCCTGTACAGAGTGTACAACCGCATTAAAATGGCCCACTCAAGCGTTTGTTCTCAGGCAAGGAAGCTCATGTTCCCATCATCTGTATTTAGACTGATTGGTAATGTGTCCTTTTTCCCACCCTCCTACTTCAGTGCAGGCACATTTGGTATCCCCCAGCCTGTCCAAGGAAGGATGAATTACCTATCGACTGGTTTACTGCCTTCATGCACAGGTTTTCAATCAGCACTTTGCTAGGTGCCTGGCCAGCAGCTCTGGGCTGGAAAAGAGAAATAGGCAAGACTGAACATGAGGCAGATGTAAATCGAACTTGTGAGTCTTAACAACAAAGTGAGGCAAATGCGTTTACCCTTGCAGAGTGAGTAGGTGGCTAAGCAGACCCCAAGCTAAGAGTAAGGAGGGACAGAAGAAAGGTTGCAGTCAGAAAACTATGTTGAACATTCACAAAGAGCCAGCCCAAGGCCCTCTTGAAGGTAGAAAACCTGTCCCCAGCTGCCCAGGACCAGCATCTCCAGTGGGCAGTAAGAAAATGAGCCAAGAGCAGAAGTGATCCTGGCAAGCAGCTTCTACCACCCTGCCACCTCCTCTGGGGCGAAGGGACCTTGCTCCCCTTGGAACTCAGAGTTCCCAGCAAGCCCCAGTGGTGTTTCCCTTCACTGAGCTTCTTCCCTGTGTTTAGTGCCACCTCTACACACACACAGCATGAAGGCAGCTGTGCTCTCGGTACCACATGATCTGTGTGCTGGGAGGAAAGTTAATAATAAAGTATGAAGTGAAAGAGGCAGAGGTGTGTCTCTGTTACCATTGTTTTGTCAAGCCAAGTCATTTTTTCCTGGAGCTCTGGAGATTTAATGTTAGGGTAAGGCATTCCCACCATAATCACACACCTGCAAGGGGCAAGGGAGGACTGCATTATTCTTAATGTCTCATCCTAGAGCACTTTGCCAACAGACTGATAAATTAGAGGTCACTGCACCCCTGAAAGACAGCCAGCCCTGAAAACCAAAGGCGGCAATAAAGCACAGTAGTCTGACAAGCACGTTCTGAATGGAGAGCTGCAGAGGGATTCGGGGTGCCAGAACAAGGAATTATCTAGCACAGCAAGCCTAACTGCATTACTCACACGTAAAGTACTCCGGACAAGCGTGTTTTACACCACCCAGCAGACTTGGTCCCATTGGCTTAAGCATCAGCCCAAGCCACGTGGTCCCCAGGATTTTCTGTCAATCATCTGTGCAAGTACTGATGTGTCCATTGTGCTTGGAGTCACCGCACCACAAGCCCAGTGCTCACCTTCCAAGGAGCAGCCACCTTACCTTCCCAGGTCGTCAGAAAAGTTGATCCCTTCGCTCATTTTGCCTCCAACTACAGAAAGCAGCAGAGCCCCCGTCATCTGTCCTCCTGCCTGGCTGCAGCGCTGCAGTAGAGGGACCAGCAACTTAACCAGAGCAGGGAAGATGTCTGTGCTGCAGAAACACTCACACAGCTGGGCTAGAGCCCTCTTTCTTTGTTAAAAGCCGCAATGCCCTTGTTAGCAGCACTCCCATACGCAGCTGGAATGCCACACTCCCACCAGCCTGCCAGCTCAGCTTACCTTTATGCACTTGGCGTACTCCACCAGCACCTGCTCCACCTGGTTGGCTTTCTTAGGCTCCTGAAAGATCTGTCACAGACAGTGTGTCAGTTGCAGCAACAGGAAGCAAACAGTTTAAAGAAAGCAAATCATTTTACTCCCATGCCATTAAACAGCACATGGAACTAAAATCAGGGAAGGGCAAATTGCCTGAAAAAAACAACTTAATCAGCACCTTTCCCCTCCACCCTGGAATAGCACTGCATGCTCACTACAGCACTTTTCAACTGTGCCCTGAAGGGAGCAGCAGCTGCTCCTGCCCCTCCAACATTCCCTTTGAGCTTTGGCAGACTTGTCTGATTCTGCAAGAAGTTAAAAGTCATCTGTGAGCTGGAATGCAGGAAAGCGTGTGCACCTCTTCCACCCAGCGGGGTGAGGAGACCCTCCAGCTGCAAGGTCTTGGAGGACACTGACAGGACCAATCAATTCGAACCACCAATTAATTCTAAGTAGTAGCTCCCCTTGCCCAAAGAATAAATTAGTTTTCTATGCAAAGCATACATAAAGTAATATTTCTTTTTGTTATTCTAGCATGCCTAATTAGTTACTGAAAGCCCCTGCAGTTATTTAAGCTGCATTTTGATAGATGCTGCACCTTGGCCTAAATGACAAGTTGTTTTCCTAGTAAACAAGAGGTGCAACATCTGTCTTTTCTGTGACAGTAAACAACCTAAAGGATGCATTTTCTTTTGGTTAGCAAGAAGTACTATCAAATTTTACCAGCCAGAATCAGTCTTTCAGTAGAAAAATAACCAGCAATTACAAACATAGGCCAAAACTATTTAACTTATTAAACAGTAGCCATTTAATCCTCTGATTTAAATTAATTTCCCCTGTGTAATTTATATATAATCTCAGTGTGATCTCACCACAGCCACCTCAGAAAAGACTTTAACCTTCCTCTGCTATGATATGATCTTGTGTGTAGGCAGCTGAAAGTCACACTTGCTGCACTTCTACCAAATTGCTTTGCTAACGCATATCCAATTTGCTGGAAACTGCAAAGGCCAAACAAGAACAAATCAGAGCTAAAAGGCACAGCAAGCTGCATGATGGTGGCACAAAGCCTTGGAGGCACCAGGCAGACCTTTGGGACCCTGACAGAACACACCTGAAAGGCACTATGAGTGACAGCTGTACAAACACGTGGAGAAACTGAAGCATAGTGCTTCCACCACAAAAACCTAAGGGCAGATCCACGTGCCAGAATGCCTGCACCAAGGCTGTGAAATATCTGGGACTCTGCTCTCCTAATCCACATGGTAAGTTATTTAGCATTTAGTAAACAGAAGTCACAGTCAGGTTTTATGTAGTTCTTCCTCCCCCACCCCATCCCCCAGTACACAATCCAAAACCCCTGCTCCACACCCTGAGACAGCTGGACTGCCTGACCCTCAATACCCAACCTTCAAATACTCCTGAGAGTCACAGCAAAGATTCATAGTTGCAGTGATCTCCCCATTCAGTGTTTCTCATCACTGCTTCAACAGAAGTCACCACTGCTGGTCTTTCAATTCTCCACTCTGCACTTCTACTAGAAGAAGAATTCCATTTGTCCTATGATCTGCAGTCTGGTCCCATTCTGCCTAGCCCTTAGTTGTGCTGGTCTGTGTTCAAGGGAAATATAGCTGAGCCTGGGAAAAACAAATTCCCTATAAGAGCTCAATGTGAGCAGCCCCCAGTCACATGGGCGCAAGCTTGCTGGTTATGGAAAGCGAGGATTGTCTCCCCCCATGGCCACTACACAGGCTGTGCACTTAAAGAATCTATAGCTGCATTTAATCTCATTTAGATCCCAGCTCAGTGATCAACCGCCCGGGAAGTATCGTTTATTCATTACTGGAGGGATTGGCTAGATAAACATCCGCTCTGCTCTGCTGTGCAGAGTATGAGAACAACTCAGCGAGAGAGGCCTGTAATGCATAGATAATAGTTTGATTTTTGAAACCTCCATTTAAAGTAGCAACTGCCCGTGGCTGCACAGTTACCTTCTTCTTAGTCGCCAAGCGGGTGAGCAGCCCTGTCTTCTCCCAGTGTGCATACACCTGCTTCTCATATTCGTAGGAAGGGAAGAAGCACACCACACCCCCTGGGACCACGTTGCACAGGTTGCAAAGGATTCGACCCGTCTCATCCATCTGCAAAAGAGACAAGAGTATATTGCAGGTGGCAGAAGCTCCAGCTAATGCTGCCTTGATTCTGTGCATAATCCCAGGATCACACCTTCCTAGTGACATGCCTTAAAGGAGGAAAAATGTGGGTAACATGCCAGGTCGAAGAGAGCTCTGTAGGGGTGCTGGGAATCACCAAAAAGCTCTTCACTGCTTGGCCTCTCCTCCTAATCCAGGGTTTCTGTTACTGCTGTGGTGCAGTGGTCATTCAGGAAAGGAGGGTTTATGTCCGTTGTCGCAGTGGATGGGACCTGTCATGCTAGAACAGATGTGGAGAGCTAGCTAGCACATCTGGTGGAGATTGAGCAGCAGCAGAGCAGACCTAGTGTCTGGCCTCCGGTGCTTACAGGCCCACCAAAGGAAGAAGGTAAAAGTGCAGAAACATCTGCTGCTGTGCCTATGGTTTGGACCACACTCTGCAGGGCTGTCACGCTCCACTGTCCCTTCAAACTGTGAAGCGCAGTCAGAAATCTCCTGATTCTTGATCTCTCTGCACACAAATATGGGATCTCAGTACAGCCAAACAGGAGCTGCTAGTATTCCTCACCTCCAGAAGCCACCTCTGAGCAGGCAGCTCAAAACCCCTTTTGCTGCTTGTCTTTCCCAATTATTTGGTAACACACATGCCCCAAATCCCATGGATTTCCCTTGCCATGGCTTTTGATCAGCCCACCTTTCAAACAGAGAGTACACTGCCCAATGAAACATAAGCCTGCGAAGCACAAAAGAGATACCAAGGAAGGGAACAAAGGAAAGACTGACCATCTGGGGCAAGTCTCTGGTCTGGTAGGTGAACTCCAGCTGCTGGTTGGAAGGACCGCTGCAGAGGATTATGGGTAAAATGTTTTCTGGAGGAATCACATGTCCTGGAGACAAGAACAAGTAGTGAGAGTCAACATCACTGCTGTGGCCACAAACCTCACTAGCTGGACAGCTTTACCAGCATGCAGTGAGGCACACGTTTGCCTCGGTCCCTCAGCTGCTCTGATGTCCATCCCTGAGCCTGTGGGAAGAAGGCATAGCACATTGTCCACTGATTCTGGGGTCACTCAGAGTAGAAGTGACCTAGCACCCCTTGGCTGCCGTGAAAGATGCCACGTTGCTTAGAGCACCGACAAAACAGCACCAAAGGCACACTGCAAAACTCAGGTGCCACAGGGACAGATTACGACCCCCTCTCTGTCCCCCCCCCCCGCACACTCACCACAAGAGAACTCCACCACACGTGCAGGGTCCACACCAGCACAGGACAGCAGCTGCTCTCGGAAATCAGCCACCTACAAACCACACAAGCCAAAGAGAGGTAAAGTACCAGTATCCCAAAAGAGACTTCATCAGCAACACCAGTACTGCTCCTTGAGCACCAGCGCCGAGGGAGAGCTGGTCAGCCCGGTCCGGTGGGTTGCTGGCCCTGGGGGAGATAGGCTCCCTCTGTGATGGGAAAATGATGAGCACAGGAAGGGCGAGCACCCAGGGCTGTGCTGGGCAGCGTGCTGGAGCCCAGGGCACGCAGAGGGAGGAAGGGCCGCCATACAGCACACAAGGTGAGCCACGGCCTGAAGCGGGGGACCCCATCCGCCCTCGGTGGCCCCAGTGTCAGCACGGCCACCTGTCCCGCACAGCACCATCCACCACTGCCACCGGGACAGGAGCGGCAGCAGCCCCTGCCGGCAGCTGGGCCCCAGGCACCACTCGGGCCCACCGAGGGATGAGACAGAGGATGTGGGTGTGTGGGTGTCCTCCTTTCAGTGCCCGCGGTCCTGAGCCTTGCTGTGGCCCTGCTGCACAGGGCAGGTCCCCTGCCTGGAACCACCCTGCTTTGGGACCGGTGCCATTGAACATCTCTGTCAGCAACATGGATGTTGGGATTGAGCGCACCCTCAGCAAGTCTGCCGATGACATCAAGCTGGAGTGCCCTGGGCTGCATCAAAAGAAGTGTGGCCAGCAGGTTGAGGGAGGTGATTCTGCCCCTCTACTCCACTCTCCTGAGACCCGCCTGGAGTACTGCATCCAGCTCTGAAGCCCCCAACTGAAGAAGAGCGTGGACCTGTAGGAGACGGTCCAGAGGAGGGCTGCGAAGATGATCAGAGGGCTGGAGCACCTCTCCTAAAACAGGCTGAGAGAATTGGGGATGTTCAGCCTGGAGAAGAGAAGGCTCCAGGGAGACCTTCTAGCAAGCAGCCTTCCAGTACCTAAAGGGGGCCTACAGGAAAGATGGGGAGGGACTCTTTATCAGGGACTGTAGTAATAGGACGAGGGGTAACGGGTTTTAAACGGAAAGAGGGTAGATTTAGATTAGATAAGAAATTCTTTACTGTGAGGGTGGTGATATACTGGAACAGGTTGCCCAGGGAAGTTGTGGATGCCCCATCCCTGGAGGCGTTCAAGGCCAGGCTGCATGGGGTTCTGAGCAACCTGGTCCAGCGGGACGTGTCCCTGCCCATGGCAGGGCGGCTGGAACTAGATGATCTTTAAGGTCCCTTCCAACCTAAACCTTTCTATGATGATTCTACGATTTGAGACTTCCCCAGGCCCAAACACCTGTTACCAGCACCCCCAAGCACTGCACAGACCACAGCTTGGACTGCAACTACATCCTCTCTCTGCGCTGCAGTCTGAAGGGTTCAAAGTTGGAATGGTGGCCTTTCAAAAAAGGAGGTCCTGCACTTCAGACCCTCCTTCCTTCCCTCGTCACCACAAGGGCAAAGAGGAATTTTCAGGACATTCTTGTCCAGGAACAGGATAAATGTAACTAACTGGGATATCTGACACACCCTACTGCATCTGTACAACACAAACACGTTGTCTCAGGCACTAAAGCAACAGAAGAATGATAAGCTGCCTGCCACCATACCAATACTGAAGTCTTGATTTTTCTGAAAGGTCCCCTACGGGATGGTCCCTGTGGGATCCCTGTCTCTTTAGAAGGTCAGATGGCTTTGCAAGGTCCTCTGACTGCTACCCATGCTAGTTCCAACCTACCATGGGCTTAGCCTCAGCCTGTATCATCTTGAGGGTGAGAAAAGCTGACAAGGGCAATCCTGCCCTTACACCTACAACGTTTTGCATAAAGAGGCAGCATGATGCAGGGAAACCGTACCAGGAAGATGAAAGGGTAGGTAGGAAAGGTCTTTTCCCACACACACCATGGGAGGTGAGAAGAAGAGCACATCCCAGTGGGGCCAAGCTTCTATCTTTCCATGCCTGCTTGCAGATAGCACCAGGGACCTCCTAAGAGCTCAGCACAGCATCCTTATTCCCTCACCGGCTGCATGGTGCCCCCAGCAATGATTACAGCACGGCATTCTTCCACCACCTTGGCAAAGTGGACAGCTGGATTCAGCAAGAGGAATTTGAGGCTGCTCTGACCAACTGTGCCTGAGAAAAGGAGAGAGACAACATCAGGAACAAGCCATGACACACACACTCAGGGATATGAGAGATTCTCCCTCCTGCCCTGGGCACTCTGGCAGGTCCCCATCTCTCAAAGCAAGGACTTGCTATTCAACACTGCCGGGGGGCTGCAGCAGGTAACGCCAGCCTGGAAGTTACCTTCTGCTTCCTAATCTTCCTGGAGCTGTAGAAGCAGCGCAGTAAATTGCAAGACAAAAATTGACATCCAAAGTGGGAGCAGAGCTCTGCAAACCCTGGCCCCAGGGTCCTTGGTTAAGAATTCCTTTGGGTTCATAAGCATCCTCAGACAGACCAAGCCTGCCAGCCTGCATCATGGACAGCACAGATGTGTTGCTGTAGGCTCCCCCCAGGCTCAGGATCTCCTCCCTCACTGCCAGTGAAGCACCTTGCTTGTGACTCATGCCACCTCTCCCCAGCTCACCCATTCTAGTACCTTGCCTGTTGAGAATGACTCGGCCATCTTGGTTTGTGTTCGTGAGGGCTGAGAGAAATCCTTCAATCTGCATCAGTGGAGAGGCAGTTCGGAGCTGGTCATTCTCAGCTTCCACGGGAGGGCTCTGGGGAGTACCTGCTCGCCCGAAGAGAAAAGGAGAGCCAGGCAACTTAGGCCATATTTCTAAAGACAGGGACTAAGCACAAAATATAGATGGGTCCTTTCTACAGGAACGTGATACCTGGTCTACATACACAGGCAGAGAACAAAGACCCAGTAAAGGAGAACCCAAATTCTGTCTCATTGCTGGGGGGGGGGGGGGGGGGAAAAAATATCTGGCTTTTGTAGCTGGCACCACTAAACAGAGTTACCCACAGTAGCTCAGCTCCCAGAGCCAGCAGGTCACAGCAGTGCAAAGCTTTTGAGTGTGTGCAGAGTAAACATGAAATTGCATCATCATTCAACTTGGAAGGGACCTGAGATCTTCTAATTATATGTATAGTTGCCTAGGTCATCTAGTCAGATATATTAAAAAACACCTGTGAAGGACAGCTACTGCAGTCTCTCATTCTTCAAATGTGCCTCCCCCCTTTCCTCATGCAGATAGATGCAGGTTCCACATCCTCACGTTGTCCACAAATGCACAAGTGGAAGATGTCTGAACTCACCCTCTTTATCAGATCCCTGCTGGAGGGTCAGAAAGTTCTGCAAACCAGCCAACTTCTGGTTCTCCTTGTTGGTCTTCACAGCTGTGACAGGGCCTCCATAACGTTCCACAAACCCAAAAAGCTGCCAAGCAAAACCCAGTAAGATTAAGACTACCAACAGCAAAAATCAGACAAGATAAAAACAAGTTTGCTCACCTGCCACAGATAAAGTTCCTCGGTAGGTGTTCGCAAACCAGCTCAATCCCAATCTGTCAGCCCAGAGCTCCCATTACATTCCTTCACTCATTGAATCAAAACCAAAAGAAGTCTCTGATGCTTGTTCCCACAGTGCAGTGCAGTGGGTTTGAGGCCAAGCAGCATAGAATTAGCACCCACTGGAAACTGTAGTACACCATGTTGTATGTTTCTTTGCTATATAAGCAAAAGGTAACCCGCCCATATTGTGCTTTCAGCAGGAACCATTTTGTTTACAGAACAGGGTGGAGAAGACAGGCTCCCACCCCAGCTACTACATCTTCCACATCAAACTTAATATGTGAAACAGCATTTAGACACTGTTGCCCATAAAGCCTCAGGGGCAGTACCTTTCTACTGATGAGGCTCTTCTTACAGTAACGCTGAACCTGTTGGAGGAAGACAGAAAAACGAACTGAAGCTCAGTATCCCTTCTCCCATCCTGCTGTCCTTGATCCCTGCCCAGCAGGGCTATCACTTGTTGTTCTTGCTGTGCTTTCAGGGAGGGGTGCACAATTCTTTTGTGAGTGTTGCCTCCCAGACAACGGTTTATTACAAAGGTATTGATTCCAAGGTGGAGACACACGGTGTTAAGGTGCTGTGTTTGGAGATTCGAGGGATGGGTTAGGTTACTGGAGCACTATAGTTTCTTCATCCTCAACCCTTACAGTTTAGCTTTGCCTACAGACAGCCTCTGCACTCGTACATGTTTAATTGCTTGCTTCCCTCTGCCCCAAGACCACCTGTCCAGCTTTAATGCAGTCATCCAGGCAGCAGCAGCAGAGATCTATACACTGGGGAAGTGGGGACAATCTGCTAGAAAGCAGATTCTGCCATGTGGGCCTTGGGTCTACTTCCAGCCATCACACACATTTCTTGACAACCTTGAACAAGTCACCACTACCTGTGCTCCGGCAGATGACAACATTTGCATTACCTTGAAGAGGTTGATATTGTCAATCTGGCTCTGAAATAGAAAGTCATTGATGGATTTTAGCACTGTGCCTGAAAGAAAAGGGAGGGAAAGGAGAAAAAAAAAAAATATTAGCTGCTGGGCCTGCAGCTCCTTACTGCCCACCCCCATGTCCCTGACTGATGACTGCATACCCCTGGTGTTAACTCCAGTCTTACCTGGTTGGGAAACTGCCTGACAGCTAGGATTTTGGTTCACATTACCTGTAAAACATGAAAACAATTCAAGGCAGGCTTACAACGGGTCTGTCTTAAAATTAAGCAAGAGACTAACAACTGAGCTGAAAGGGACACTGCACCTGGACAAAACCCAGGAAATAACAATACATCTGCAAAAGTGTAGCTGTACAGACAAAACATCAGCTCCTGCTCAGTTTTACTTTCCCCTGTAGGGCAGCCCTACATTGTAGGACAAGTGTGCTGCTGCATCCTAAGAACCACCACCTACATTCCTTCTGTAGCAGGAGGCAGCAGGTAGGGTGAGCGCATACAAATGCTCACACACTATGTAGTCATCATGCTGCAAAGATGAAGGGACAGGGACTGCAATGCATCCCTCACCCCTCCTCAATGCAGCAGCAGGGAGCTGGGAGGCGCATAGGCTGGCAGGCGATTGGGAAGAGGGGAAAACCTGAAGACAGCTCCACGCCCAGACCCCGACAGCCAGAACAGGATTAATCGCTGCCACTCACCGTGTTTTATGTCCTAGTGTTTAACACCCACCTCACATCTCACTTTTGCAGCCTCAATCATGAAGCTGTACACAGGCTGCTTTTTCTAATGAAAGCACTTAATTGAGTGTGGGGAAGAGACGAGTGGCAGGAACAGAGCGGGAAGAGAAGTATATGTTTAAGGGAAAGGCAGAGAGCACCACCAGGCCCCTGCCCCAAAGAGCTGCATTTCCCCTGGGCGAGGAGGAAGTTCTTTATGAACTTATGACAGGTGCTCCTCAAGACACACTGAGGTCTCGCAAACAGATCGTTAGAGGGAAGGAGTCCTGAAAATTCCAGTGGATTTAAAAATCACAGCAAAATAATATTTTCTCACAAAGGAAAGGCACCACTCAAGATTCATTCTGCAGCGGCACAATTGACATCGGTAGAGGCCTTGCTACCAGATGACCCAGGAGATTTATTCTGTGCAGCTCTTGTGTTGTCCTGGTCACTGTCACGCATCTGCTGTACACCTCACTTACCATCCTACCTTGTCCCCACTCAAATCACATCTGAAAACCACACAGAAAGAGAAGGAAACTGCCTCTACCAACTTATGATGTCATCTGCTGCTCCTCAGCTAATCAAAGAGAGGGGTTCAGGCAGACACCAGTCAACATCCCCATGTTACAAAACAGCCTGAGAAATAAAATTACTGGCATCTGAACCTATACATGAGCAACACTTGAACACCCCGCAGTCTCTGCAGAGGGGGAAGGGGGACAGTGCCCCAAGGAAGCACCAAGTAGCTCAGAGTCTATCAGCATCCCTGGAGATAGAACAGGTTTGCTTACCTCCCAGCATGGCCACAAACCGCTCCAGCAAATACAGGATCTGCTTAATGTACATCAAGTTCTTTGCCTTCAAATGTTTCCTATGAAAAACGAGACAGGTATCAGGCCCCAAAACATCTTCAGGGACCAACTCAAGCAGCTGAGCTGCAGAGACAAGCACCTGAACTCCCCTTCATTTTCGGGAGACAGGAACCAAGACTGATTTCTCCCAGGCTCACTCTCCCTATTTGTGACATGGCATATACCCCTGGATATCCTGCCCAAGGTCACCCCACAGCACTCACCCATGGACCCCACACTGTTCCTAAAATGGCCTTTCTCCTAACACATTAATTACAGTTTGTTTATTACACCGGCAGTGATGTTTCAAGTCCCTGTTGCGATAATGCTCCACAAATTCAAAGTTATTAGCATTGAGCACAATAATAAATCACTGCAGGGATGACAAGATGCAAGATTTGGCCAAAACCAAAACCCACATATAGCTTCCTCCTCCTCAAAGCTTACTGCCTCTGCCATAATGCCAGTCAGCCCATGAAAGACTAAGGTCCAGGACAGACATGAAAGACAATCTTTTGAAACTCTGCATCACAAAGCAGGGGCGATTAGAGGGAGATACAGGGAAAGAAACTGAGAGTATATGGGAAAGCCAGAATCCTCAGGGTATCCCCCTCTCACAGCTTAATACCAGCCCCAGGAGTCTGACTTAGACAGATTCTAGACAGAGATAATGAAGCAAGTGGCTTTTCATCTGCAGAAGTATTAACGCAAATAGCTTTCCACCAGGGAAAAGCAACAAAGACCTGGCAGACATGAGACCAGCCATAGCATTCACGCTGCCTGCCACTGTTGTGCTATTTTCCTCCGAAATCCTCACCTGTATCGCTCCATGTACTGCAACAGCTGGGAGTGGGCACAGCACAGCTACATGAACAAAAAAAGGAGCTGTTATTACGAAGCAGTCAAGAACGGGCACTCTGCTGGATGCAGAGCTCACTGATGATTAACGGGCCAAGCTATGACTCACCTGAGAGCCGCTGACCTCCGCACTATGGATACAGGTGATGGTGTCTATGAGGTTGTGGGCCTCATCAATGATTACGACCTGGTCCTTCAGCTTGATCCCAGCAGCGCTCCTGGTAGGCTCATGCAAGAGCATCTGATAGGGCAGCACCACCAGCTACAGGAGAAGCACACACTGCCCTGATTCTAGCTCTCATCCTTAGAAACTTAAGGCACTCCCCAGCCACTCATTAAAGGCCCATATCAGATAGTCTAGCAGAATTTGGTCAAGCTCTTATTCTGGGAAAGGCAGGAAGACAGACAGAAGCACATGCTTGAGAGGGGCACTGGGATGTAAGCTAAAGAGAAATGATTATGCTACAACAGCGTATCAGCTCAAGTTACCTTCCGAAGCTCCTCTGAAGCACTGAACGCACATCTTCCGATAGAGAACCAAGCAAGGAAGAAAAGCGGTAGCAGGAGCTAAGATTACACCCGTATATCCATATTGCCTCAGTGTTATTGAGCCTTTCAAGTATTTCAGAATGAGAGACATACTCACAGCCTCCCTATTAAATTCAAATGTGTATTCTCATATTCCTTTGCTTTTTCAGCAAAACTACAGCTGACAAAAACACAGCCTGTTTACAAACTAACTCCCACAATATTGGGTAACAGTACTGGAGGGAGCAGGCAATTCGTTTATTCTTAGAGCCCCTGGCATTAATTCCGCTAAAACTGCGTACACCTTACCTGAGCAGCAGGAATGGCATATCGACTCCCGTAATATGGGCAGGCTTTAGTCTCCCTTCCCAAAGCCACCAACTGCTCAATATCCTTCACTTCCACTAGAACTTCATCACGGAGAAACTGCATTTGCTCATAGGAATAAAACGGGCATACAGTGCAATTCACACGTCTCTTCTTCCCTTCCATCTCTTCGTCACTCTTCTTTTCTAAGAGCAGAAATCAAAAGAAAGCTATGAATAATGCATAACCTAAAACAATCACTTTGCAGAACTTCCTGTATTTCAAAGCAGGCTTTGTAATGTATTTTTGACCTATCATCTATTTAAATATTACTCAGCAGTAACATTTCCATCTCCACAGTGGACACTACTCTTGCCAGTTAGATTTAGCCATGTGACATTTTCCAACATTTTAGTGCTGAATTACAAAGACAAGTATCCTTCCGTTGCAGAAGTCCTGACCAACTTAAAGCACTCAGAAAACACATACAGTTCTTGGCATCCTAGCCTGGAGGACAAGAAAGTAAAACCACTAAGCTCTGCTCCTCCAACCTGCCATTTTTAAGCTCTTACCACTCTCTTACTAGAACTGATTGGCACAGCACACTGTCTCCAGACTCTCATACCAGCTTTATCAGTGATTGCTTCCCCAGGCTGGAAGTGTTCCTACCATGTTTGTTCTTTTGCATCTCCATGCAGCGGTCATTGATGAGCTGGAGAGCCCCCAAGCGTCGCACCTCCTCATTCACACACAGGTTCTTGGACATGCAAAGAGAGGAAGTGGTAGGAGGTCATTAAGCACTGAGTACCCCAGTGTGTGCCCTTTGCTGTAAAATAAAAGATTTCTTTAAAGCTATCTCAGGACAGATTCTGAAACGGAGAAGTCTATTGGCCAGACATTGTGCATACTAACTGCTACAAATATGCTCAAAACCCACAAAAACTTAGCAAGGCAAAAAAAAAAAAAGAGAAAAGGTGCACTGAGACAGCCTACTGCTATGTAACGGCTTCTAAAAAATGCTACCAGAAATAATACTAAGAGGACTGCCTTCCCAGTGACTCAGACACCTGTAATCTTCCACATCAGAAGAGGTAAAACAGATTTTTGCATTTACATCAAAGGGTAAATGGCCAAAACACAGCTTACAGAAAAACGTACCTCACACAGATCTGTGTCACGACTCATGACTGCTTTAGTTTTTCAATGGGAGATTCAGTCAATCCCTGAGATGCCTTCTGTGGTGTCACATCCACACACCTCCTTGCAAAGTCTCTCACGTTAACATGCACTCTGGGTCCCTTGTGAACAATGCCACATACCTGCCTGGATCCCAAGGAGACCAGTCGTGTGTCTTTGCCAAAAGGACTTTTTTGCACCTCCCGCACAAACTGAGTCAGCTGGGAGTGAGTGCGGCTGCAGTAGTAAATCTACAACAAGTAAGAACAAAGGGAAGACAAGAAGAACATGGAAGCCAACCCCCTACCTACAACCAATCCTGCAAGGAAGCAGCCAAGCACCTCAACAAGGTTAATCTTGCTCAAGTCTTCAAACACACAAGGGAAGGCACACGTTTGAGCGTTACCTTACAACTGGTGAGGCGAACAGCCCTATCTTTGTTTTCTCCTGTGCATTTGCCTTTGTTTCCCTTTAATTTTCCAAGGTCCCTATAATAGCAGGGACTCACCATTGGAGAGTAATAAAAAACAGTTTCTTGCAGCATGCTTTTACAGCAAGACAGAGCAAAAATTCAGCTGTGTTAGCAGAACAATCTGCTTAGGTAGCCAGTGTAGTCCAGAAGGAGATAAGCACAGCAGAACTGGTTGCTATTATCAACAAAGCAGGCAGTTCTTGGATGCTAGTTCCTAAATCCTTCTGCACTGCATGACTCTGGGAAGGGTGCAAGGAAGCCATAACTCTGCTCACTCCTACACTGTTCTGTGAGGTAGCACTGTTTACTTTCCTCATCTCACCTTAGTCACATGTTCCTCTTCCAAATCATCGTCCTCTTCTTCCAGCCTAAGAAAAGAGAAAGCTCAAATAGTTCCCTTTCAGCAGATCACTGACAGAATCAAATGATGCTCTACTACAAAAGAGAAGTCTCAAGAGAGATGGTTATGTCATCTCAAGAAGAGCCTCAGATCTTAACTCAGGAGGTAAAAGAAAAATTGACTTTTTAAGAATAGCGTAAGTGTGCACAATCAAGCCAAGCCTTGCTCTTTGAAAGAAAAATGTCTGTAGGGCTGTGTCTTTAGCAACTTCAAGATATTTTTTTTCTCTTAAATCTGGTGCTTCTAAGCCCCAGGCATAAGCTAATCAGTGCTATACTATTCTTTGGTGAGCTTATTTATTTATTTTTGTAAAACTTTCCCTTTACAGACAATTTACCACCCTCAAGCTATTGCATAAAGAAAAGCTTCAGGAAGACATTTAGCTGCCATAGAGCTCCTCAAAGGCAACAGCAGTTTAATGTTTGATAAACTACATATAAACGAAATAGTTTAATGTTTTGCAATTTTTAAGGCAGAAGGATCTGTCTAGATACTAATTAGTAAAATTGTATCTTAAATGTATTTGACTTTTCATGCTGAAGTATGGCTTCTGGCTTTCTGCATAAAGCAAACATATGAGAGAGAAGAGTGTGCATGGTGTTTTCATTCTGAAGCTTGGTCTTTAGAAACGTGAACATCTCTCCCTTTAGAGTATCAAAAGATGCCAGTGCTAATCTGCAGGATGATAGCTTCTTCTGATGCCCCGAGTTCCATTTTACTTTTCTAATGCAAAGAACTTGATCTCAGGTCATTCACTCAGCATCCAGAGGCATTCTTTGGGAAACCAGGCACGGATAAAGGCAGGACACTGCCACATATTTTAAGAAAGATGCACCGTCTCAGAAAACACTTCAGGTCACTCTGATCAGTCTAACAAAAGCTTAAAAACCAAACCAAACCAAAATAAAATCCCCCAAAACCACCAAACCAACCACTTAAACAAGCCCCCGTAACAACTACTACCTTACAAAGTGTGAATGGGGGGGAAACTCCAGATCTGCACAATCACAGGTGAAATCTCTTTAATCAAGGCAAGCCAAAAATGACACAGAAAACGTTTCCTTAGCATGGAACTCCCTCAGCCCCTGGCCTTACCCAGATACCACTTTCTTTTCTTCATCACTCTCATATTCAGCAAGAATCAGCTCTTCCTCGTTGTGATTCAGCTGCTCTAGAACATCCACTCTATCTCCCTCTGAAAGAACCTCCTTGCTGAGCTGGAGAAGGCGCTTTGTCTCATCTTCCTCAGATCTCTGAAAGGAACACACAACCACATTATCTCTCATGCAGAAAGAGAGGTAGCATGCATATTGCTTTATGTCACTGACAGGTCAGAAGACAGCACAGTCCCTCACCCGTAACACAGGGAATGGCTTGCTGTCCACATCAGGACAAGCAAATGCACCACAGGTGTCTGAAGCTGTTCAGCCCCACAGAATGCAGCTGTTACCAACAACCAAAGACTTGCTCACACAGGCATATATTGAAGGGGAAACATAAAGAACTATGCAAAAGGCCCATTGAACCTGAAATAATCCTGAAAGGACAATATCCATGTAATCCAGTATTAGTTGCTTAAAGTGGTCCATAAAAGATGTCTGCCTGAGAAAAATAATGTGTAAATAAACCCAAACAAACAAACATATAAGGATATAATCAAACACTCTGTCCACATTTAACTCAAAGCTAGAATAAACTCAGCACCTGTTTTAGAATACAGAGCACAACACTTCTCTTGCTGTTTTTTCTCCACTTATGTGGTTCTTATTCTAACACAGGTCTACCCCTCTACAAAAATTCCTTTGAAAAAAATGAACTCTTCTTTATCAGAATGAAATCTGAAAACAGTATCTTCCAACTTCAACGAGCGTTCTTTTACCACAGCATTATGAAGAAACGCGGTCAGTGAGCACTACAGAGAAGATGAATTGTTTGCTTTTCCAAATCTCTATAATATCCCTCTCATTTGTTTTCTTGCTTTTTATCAGGCTTCTCATTTCACATGTTCTTCATCCTCTTTTAAGAGACAAAAGTTCTTTGTTCCACTTGGTTTTTTATTTGCCATTCATCACTGAACCTTTGCTATTTCTGCCATATCTTTTTAACAGGAGTTGACCAAAACATAACGCAGCACTTGAGATGGAGCACACTAGAAACTAATAGCCTGGCAGCCTAATAAATCTATCTGTTTGGAGACCTGAAATGGATATTTCTGGGAAGTTTGACTCATACCATCAAAAAGCTCTTAAGAGTCAAGAGTACTGAAGCCAGTTCACCCATCTAAACGGCAGGAAAATATATCTGTCAACTTTTTATATGTAGAAGAGACATTTCTGAACAATACAGTCACGTTTGCTGTGAAAGTAAACAAATACAATCGTTCCCCAGTGGTGAGCAAAGTATGACCAAAGCCTGACCTGGCTCTTTTTGAGGGGGGCTTCTGTTCCCACGACTTTAAATTTAATCCCAGTTCTACAGGGTTTATTCCAGAAGTAGAGTGTTTGCACATGCTCATAAAACAGAGAGCTTTCAAAAAAAAAAAATAATAATCCAGGTATTAAAGCTTTTAAAACACCAGCAGAGGGCCAGAAGGCCATCAGAACACACCCTTTCTATCCACATGCAAACATTGTCACAGGAAATTCTTTATGCACAAATTGTTTTTCATATCTGTACTTTAATAATAAAATCCAACCAAAAATTTTGGACGGCCAATTTAAGCAACCTAATACAAGGAGCTCCCCAAACAGACAAATTGGAAAATTCAGAGTGAAGTCGCAAATATAAGCAGGTATGAACAACACTCAAGGTAACCAAACCAGAAAGTTCTAATCTCTGTGGGATAACTCACCTTTCTCTTTGCTGCATATTTTAACTGCACATTATGGCGAATTTTCTCAAGACGATCTTCTCGCTTTTTTCTCCTGATCTGCTCTTCCTAAAATAAAGGCAAAGCGAAGGAAGGATGAAGTGTATTTAGTCCTAAACCCTGGCTACAATTACTTTCCTATGCCCTGGTGTCATGGTTTAACAATAATGCAAAAGGAAAATAACAATAATAATGATGATGACACAAGTCACTCTCACCAGCCAGTGAACTGGCACCACCTGGAGCAGTGATCATGGATCCCTCCCCCAGCCAATCACCATTTATATACTGAGTATGACATCTATGGTACAGAATATTCCACTGGCCATTCCGTTGTTCTGTCTATATTCCTGCTCAGCTTCTATGGGAAGCTGAAAACAGTCCTTGAAAAGCATAAACATTGCTTAGCAACAATTAAAACAATATGCATTACTGACATTCCTGTCACAGCAATCACTAGAAAGAAAATTAACTCTTTCCCAGCTGAAACCAGGACAGCTGGGTACAGGAAAAAAAAAAATTAACTCTGTAACAAAATTGTCAGTATGAAGTCCCTTTCTCCTGAAGCACATGCCTATAATACGTTACTATGTTCAGAGCAATACAGTTTCCTATCTCATGCAACCTGCACACCAATGCCTCATCCCTCGTAACTGAAACAAAGTCCCATGAAAGACAAAGACCGCCAAAGTTTGCCTCGTGTTTTTCCAGTCACCACCCAGGATGTCAGCCTTTCTGATCCTCACACCTTGTTATTTTACCCGCCCTCTACATCTGAGTGTTTCTCAACCTTTAGCCTCTCCACCATGTCCCGCTCTTGTTTCTTCTGCACAAATGCCGTAACCCAGTCCGGTTCCCCGGCCGTGTCCTTGCTCTCCGTGCCCTTGCTCTCCCGGTGTCCCGGCTCAGCTGAAGCCAGCCGCTTCTTCTTCCCCTCCTGCCCACTGTCCTCGAGTGCCAGAAGTCGCGCCTCCTCCTGCTGCTTTTTCTCCTCGAAGTCCCGGAGCCAGGAGAGGGCCCCGCAGATGAGGCTCAGCGATTTGCCCTGCCGGAGAAAACGGACGAGATGAGGCTCCCGCGGCCGCAGACCCCGCTGTCACCGGCAGCGCTGCCCCTCCACGGGGCGACCCGCTCCGTGACAGCCCCCTTCCCAGCGGGATCGGGCCCCTCTACCCCCGGTACCACGCCCCCTTCCCCCACCCACAGGGGCCTGCGGCCTCCTCCCGGGCGGCGGCTCCCCGCCGCTCTGCCTCACCGTGCCCGTGGGGCTCTCGAAGATCCCGACCCGCCCGGCCTCCAGCACGCCGTACAGCGCCGCCATGAACCGCTCCTGGATGAGGTAGGGCGTGTAAGGGAAGAGGAACCGACGGCCCCCAGAACCCGCCTCCGCCCCGCTCTCCATCTGCCGCCGCGCTTCGAACCGAGCGCCGGGCATGCCCCGCCCCCTTCCGGTGACGCTCCGGTGACAACCGGAAATCCCGCCCCTCACCCGCAGCCGGCGCGGCCTGGCCGGGCCAGGGCCTGCGGGGCAGCCGGAGCGGCTCGGCATCTGCGGTGGAATGGGCGCCTGCTGGGCAGCCGCGGGGGGTTAGGAAAGCGGAGAACCGGCAGCGCGGCGGCTCTCCCTTCAGGTCGGCCTTCGCCCNGAAAAAAAGAAAAAAAAAAAGTTTTATTTAGAATGGAAACACATAGCTAGTAATAAAACATAGCAATATAGAGGAGGTTTATGTCATATGCGGTGGTTAGCGTAGTAATAAATGCAAATAAAGTCATTCCTAACTGTTAACACCGAACTTTATATGTTAATACTTTACAAAACAACTAAAGATGAGTACTCTGTAGTAAAAAGCACTACAAAATCGCAAACAGTCTCTGGACTGCCAGTAGGAACTCATCATGTACCGATTCCGACTAGGACATTGGGGCAGGTGGTAGCAGTGAATACTTTTTTTTGGTTAAATAAGGTAAGGCCACATTTTTCCCCACGTTTTCTTGATGTCCCAAGTTGGAAGGTGTATCAAACCAGCAAGGACAAACTTGCTGCAGACTAGCAATGGGCAGCGTTCCAACTGGAAACGCTCACGCATCCCATGTTTTCTGGGAACAGACGTGACAGGTTTGCGCGGCTCAGCTGCCGTGTCAGCCAGGCTTTGAGTGTGGAGGTAGGAATTCATTGTCCCATGTAAGATTTGGAAAAGCGGAAGAAAAGACAAATAGATTGAAGTTCAGCTCCAAAGTCTTAGACCCAAAAGATTTGGAAGCGTCTCATCAGACACTGGGTTAACTTACTACATTCATGAAAAATAAGGGAAGGTAACAAAAAAGAGAGTTCCTAAGACCACTACAGTGTCTAACAAGCCAAAGTTTTGAGTCAGAACCAACCTGGGACTTTTTATTTTCATCTTTGCTTTTGTCAAAAAGTTATTTTACAAGCCTGATTCTCCCAGTTGTTACTCTACCGTGTATTTGCAGTCCCCAATTTACCCAGAAGCTTGGTGCCCATTCCTCAGGCTGTAGGCACTCTTCCTAAACCACCAGCGCTTGGCTCTTAGGACTAACTCCCTGCTTCCAGACCTCCTAATGGTTTTTGTGCCACTGGGGTTAAGCACCCAGCCCTGACACTTGAGTTACCATGCCTCCAGTCAGTCTCTTCCCACCATGGTTCTCATCACCCACCTTTTCAGGTGCCCCCAAACAACTGCTTTTGTTTCCTGCTCCGAACACCCGCTCCAGCCCTACGGCAGAAGTGAGCGGGAAGTGAGCATCCTCCTACCCACCGTATATTTATAAGGTCTCTTGGCCATGTGGATTTTCAAATGCACTTTAAGAGTGGAGCTTTTCCGGAAGCTTTTCCCACACTCGCTGCACTCGTAGGGCTTGGCTCCTGCGTGGATCCTCAGGTGGGCACCGAGGGCTGAGCTGTGCCTGAATGTTTTTCCGCACTCCTCGCACTTGTAAGGTCTCTCCCCGCGGTGGATCCTCAGGTGCACGTTGAGAGCCGAGCTCCGACGGAAGCTGTCCCCGCACTCCACGCAAATGTAGGGCCGTTCCTCGGCGTGCGTGGTCTGGTGTTTGGCCAGAGTGGAGCAGTCGCTGCACCTCCGGCCGCACTCGGCACACTGGTAGGGGCTGGGCAGGAGGCTGCCGTGGTACATGGGCAAGGCCTTCCCACCATGGATCCGGCGATGAGTGGTGAGCGCTGAGCTCTGGCTGAAGCCCTTCCCGCACACGGGGCACTTGTAGGGCTTCTCACCCGTGTGTGTTCGCATGTGGGTCACCAGCGAGGAGCTCTGCCGGAAGGTTTTCCCGCACTCGGTGCACTCATACGGTTTCTCTCCCGTGTGGATCCTCTGATGCCGAATGATGGCCGAGCTGTCCCGGAAACGTTTCCCACACTCCTGGCACTTGTGGGGCTTCTCTCCGGTGTGGACTCTCCGGTGTATGATCAGGGAGGAGCGGTCGCTGAAGCTTTTCTCACACCGGGGGCAATTAAAGGGTTTTTCACCCTTGTGGCTTCGCTGGTGAACGATAAGATGTGAGTTCTGGCTGAAGCTCTTCCCACATTCGTTGCACTGGTAGTGCCTCTCTCCTGTGTGGGTCCGCTGGTGCCTGATCACATTGGACCTCTGGCTAAAGGTCTTCTCGCACTTGTTGCACTGATAGGGCTTCTCACCAGTGTGGATCCGCTGGTGTTTGATCAGGTCCGAGTTGCGGGTGAAACGCTTCCCACATTCAGAGCAGCTAAAGGGTTTCTCTGCCAGATGGATCCTCTGGTGCTGGCTCAGGTACGAGCTCCGGCTGAAGCTCTTCCCACACTCAGGACACTCATAGGCTTTCTCTTCCACCTGCTGAATCCAAATAGCACCGTTCCCACACACGGGTGGGTCTGACTTGTCCCCAGCAAGGATAACCTTGCTGATGTGGGCTCTACCACTGTCCTCGCACTCCCAGACTTCCATCCCACAGGGTGTTACGATTCCCAGTCGCTTTCCAAAAGATGTCTCTACCTCACTTTCTGTCTCCAGCTCCTGCTTGCAGTTCTGTCTTTGATCGGCATCCTGGAGAGTATCTCCTGTGAGCTTTCTGGAGGGGAACAGATGCAGTTCAGCTCTCACAGGACTTTCCTGATGAAGCTTGCCCTTCTGTGTGTCGCCCATGGTCATGTCACCTGCTGGAGTGAACAGAGGAACTTGCAATGAATAACCCCCCCGGCTGCTCTGAGGGAGAAGTCCAAACTGGGCAACCACAGAGACCTGCTGCGTATCAGCTGCCATTAGCTAACAGCCCAGGAGCCAGCCCCTCTGGCCCGTTCTCTGGGCAGAGTGAGGGCATGGAGACTGAGGAGCGCGGGAAGTGAGTGTGACCCCAAGATGGGCAGCCACTGTGGCACAGATTGCAAAGAGGGTCCTCTGTCATAAAGTCACGGCCCTGTCACTTGCTTGTCCTCAAAGTTCCCATGTCTAGTGAGGTTAGAGGAACATCATCACTGCTCTCCTCAACAACCCCCACCATAGCTGCTTCTCTTCTCGTTGCCTATGAATCACTGTTCTTCTTCTGACATTCCCATGCTTAATCAAGGAAGCAGCCAACACCACAGGAACATCCACCCCGCCAAGTAGACTATTTTCTTTCTTTTTTCCAGTCATAGCCCTTTTTCTTAAAAAGAAAGCCCTACATATTCTGCAGCAAATTGTATCTAGATTTTGTCTACAGAACAGATAGGCAAGTGAGTGTAACGAAGAACTGCTTTATTAACTGAGCATGGAAATGAACATTTAGACTGAAACATTTAGAAGCTCCTGGCTTTCTATTAGTTATATGTATATGGAGAACACACCTTGAAAATGGACGCTGGAGTGTCAGGTAAGCCAATTAGCTGGATGGCACTGCTCACAGAATTAATATTGTAATCTTACAAGTGGGAGGTCAGAATATGAGACAAATGCAGCAGGATAAACCCCTCAGGTTTTATTTCGGGTGATCTGCTTATTTTGGAAGACAACACCACAGTGGTTATACTGATTTCCAAGTTCTGTTTACAACATTCAGGGCTGAGAAACATTTGTAGTACAAATAAAGGTATAGCACTAGCCCAAGGCATGCACCCCAAGAAAGCAAAATGACCAATAAAACATTAAAAATATTGTCAGCGTGAAAGGAAGAAAAAGCCACATTTTGGTTAGTTAGCCTTCTAACATTCTGAGTATAGTCTTTGCCGAAAAATACACAAGATTTGATTTCATTTTGGATAGGCTCTTTTTGAAAGGATATTAGATTTAAGTATATAGGAGACAAAAGGAAATCTAGGGAAAATGTGGGCCCACTGTTGAACGAGACAGGTGCCGTGGTGACAGATGATGCAGAGAAGGCGGAGTTGCTAAATGCCTTCTTCGCTTCTGTCTTCACTGTTCGGGCCAGTCCTCGGGAGACCCAGACTTTGCAGGTAACAGAGAAAGTCTGGAGGAAGCAAGACTTTCCCTTGGTTGACGAGGAGCAAGTTAGAGATCAGTTAGATAAA
>VUYV01000028.1:361950-593901 GCA_008711295.1 Anarhynchus alexandrinus
GGGGGAGGGCGGGGCGTGCAAGAACCGCGAAGGGAGATGGGTGGGGGCGGGCGCGGGTTCGCATGCTGCTCGGTAGAAGGGAGGCTGGGAAGGTGAGAGGGTTGTCAGCTCCCGCACTGGACACACGTCTCCCGGTCACATCTCCTGCCTGTCCAGACATACGGCAGTCAGCAACAAGACACGAGCCCCAGGGAAACGTGCCCCCTGAATTTTCCTCCTTTGGCCAATGTTTCCCTGGCCATGTTTTACCCTGCCTGCAGGCCCTGGGAGGTGGGGAAGCACCGACGCTAAAGCTAAAGCCCAGAGGTGCTTTCTGTCACAAACTCTTGGTGACAGGATGGTATTTTCTTCCTTGGGGACGCTTTCCTTCAGGTGCATGGAGGTTTCACTCTGCTAATGTGCCTAAAGGTCTTCTGCGGTGCTGGTCACCACAGCATCCTTTGCTAGTTGGGTACAGCATAACATCCCAGGGCATACACGCATACAGCTTATGCCACAGGAAAGGATCCATCTGCACCAGGCAAAATTTACCTGTTCCTGTACATCCTGCAAGTGCTGCTGATGCACAGGTGTTTCACCGGGTATATTTACCCTGGGGGAATGCAGGAATGGCTGTTCCCTTTCAATGAGATGCAGCAGTAAGGGGCTGAGGTATGTGGCAATGAGTTTCTAGCAATGACTGAAATATTTTCTATGGGATTTGGGGAAGAATGGTGGGAAAGTGTTTACCAAGCCCTTCCACGCATGCAGCTGAAGAAAGCATTTATCATTTTTCAGGGTGCAACTGACTTCTCAGTGGCCCATGGATGGTTTGCTGACCCCTGCAGAAGTCTCCTGCTCTTGGGAGATAGAAAAGCACTAATCACACAAGCAGAGAACAACGACGTGCCCCATAGGTAAAAATAAATTAATAAAGTTAAAGTTAATAAAATTAACTTTATGATTCAGGAACTTGGTAAATACTGGGCCATTTCCTTATTTCTAATTGCCTTCAGCAACACTAAAGAGGATTATCGTCTCCAACTTAACAAGAGCCCAACTGTCTTCCCTTCCAGCCCGTGGATTGCAACTTTTCCAAGGGCATAGAGAGCAGAGTTATTCCTAAATACAAAGTCTGGACTGAGCAATGCGGTTGCTGATTCCAAAGGTGTTAGATAGACATGGAGCTTGAGAAAATCTAGACTTTGCAGCCTTCCCTTTGCAGAGGGAAGGACTTTGCACAGATTGCACATTCTTTCTCGTGAGCCCTGCCCCAGCTCCCTCCACCTTTCTTTTGAAGAAGAGACTCTCAGTTGTAGGATAGGCAAGTAAAACTAATACCACCGGTAGCAAAAAAACAAAACAGTTGTGCAAAAGGTCCAGCTACCAGAGTATCGGTCTAAATAGTGAGAGGTAAAGGAGGGAAGGGGAGGCATTTCTGATGGACAGGCAGAGCAAGATCTCCTCTGCCTTTTGTTGTAGAGAGTGCTACAAAAGGCCACGTGCAGCACAGCTCTGGTAACAAACTCAAAGGGACATGGGAAAAATCTGTTTTAACAGTTTGTATCAAAAGCAAATTATGAAAGAGCTAAATTGTCACTTATTACTTTGTGCTAATCAGTATTCCACAGTAAGAGCTATTGGTATTATCAGAGTTTGCCATGTGATTTATGAGCCCGAGCCCAGTTGTCACCTATGGCCTCTGGGGCAATATTGCACCCTGTCTACATTTTTGCCTTTCACTGGTATTTTTTTTCTGCCTCCTGAGAGCATACCTCAGTGGCTATCCTGTACCTGACTGGCTTGCATTTTAAGAAGGACTTTCAGGTGAATTTTTCAAAGTAGTACAAGAGCATTAGCTAAATGTCCTTGACTAGTTTAAACACCACTCAGAAAACCTCAATTTTTAAACTTAAAATAAAGACCTGATGGTCTTACCTCTAACAGTTCACCTGTTGCCCCAGTGTGCCCTCTAAACTTGGTTTCATACTAAATCAGTTCCACCATTTTTTTAGGAAGAAGTTTTTTACTTTGAGGGTGGTAAGGCACTAGAATAGGTTGCCCAGAGAGGTTGTTGAGGCCCCATCCCTGGAGGTGTTCAAGGCCAGGCTGGACGTGGCCTTGGGCAGCCTGGTCTAGTGGGAGGTGTCCCTGCCTATGGCAGGGGGGTTGGAACTCGATGATCTTCAAGGTCCTTTCCAACCTAAACCATTCTATGATTCTATGATTTTTTTGGCAGCTGTACCTTCCGCAGCCCAACGTAGTGGGTCCCTTCCACAGACATTATACATATGAAATGCACAACACTGCAGGCATACATGAAAGCAGAAATTGTGAAAATACGATTCATCCTACTCACTAGCCCCATGAAACCTCACCTCTTTCCCCACAGTTGCTGCTGTTTACAAATGAATATTAAGACCCACCAAACGCACTCCATATAAAGAAATTTCACCACTTGTTTGGGCAGAGGATGCTTCCACATCTTTTCAACATCGTCTCTGACAGCAGTCCCACTGGGGGCACATAACCACAGGTCCCACCGGAGTGCAGCCCAACAAAGCAGGTTTCATGACATCTTTATCAGTCTTCTGCTGTTCCATCCCCTGCACAGATAACAGCTGGTTGCACCAGGCAGAGATTTTTCTTCACTGGGAATTCAAGAGCAGCTACGCTTTCCCCACGTGCCATTTATGGAACATTAAGCTTTTGTAGGCGTTTAATTATCTCTGCTTTCTCTGACTCCTGCATTGTGAGACACCTGTGGCCAAAAAAAGTAAAGTTTGCTGTAACACAACAGAAAATGGCTTTTCTGAGCCACTTTACCTCTCATTCCCACTACCTTTATCACAAATCAAGCCTTACAATATTTTCTCTGAAACTGAGGGCAAGGGCTATTAATTGCAGACAAAAGTGTATCATACATCAGCCTTCACTGATTTTCTGTCTGCCTGAAGGTTAATAGCAACAGCAACTGTATTACACTATATAGTAATGAAAAAAAAGGGAAACATTACACATTCCAATTTAAATTTAAAGAAAATTGGAATCAATGGAAAAGGTTAACAAGCCTTACTTTGCCTCTTCATGACTGTACAAAAATGTCCAGATTAGTCTCCTCAGAATGTATTTCACAGTCTCGCCATACAAGTCCTCACCCTCATTTTCTTTCTCTTTTTAATCTCAGCAGTAATAGGATCACTATTTTCTAGTTTCCTTGATGGTTATGGTCTTTGTCAGTCTCACAGATCTTAAAAGCATATTCCTTTCATTAAGGAATCAAGTCCTTAAAAAAATCTCTTTTGTTAATTAAGAGGTGAAAAAGCCCAGCCCGCTATATATTAGAAAGGAATACCTTAAATAACTCCGAAATCTCAAACATGGAACCAGAATCAAGAATTCCCAATTCAGCAAGCCCAATTTAATTTTCTTTTTTTGCCAGCTTTCTGCAACAACTGATCAAGTTTTTCAAAGCTGGCTAAAGTTGAGTCAATTGTTCCAGCTCCCTCTGAAATAGACAGTTTTGTGGCTAAAGTTGGCTACAGTTGGCTGGAAATCTTAATCCCTTGTTTGCCCATTAGGCACAGACTTTAAAAGCAAACAAGATCTGACTTTGTAATTATAGGTATGTTACTTGAAAGACTTTCAGAAAACCAAGAGATACATGGAAGAAACAACAAGAAACTGGTTTCTTTGCAGGTAACCTTCAAAGAAAACAAAGTATTAAGACATTCTGAAATAGTAAAAAGTCTCCCGAAGACCTTAGTCTGCTCCCAGAGCAATGCTTTGAGGACTGGGAGAAAATCAGGTTTATTTTTCCATAACTGCAAAATAAACAAGCTTGTTTTTCCTAACTTCCATTTGTGTAGCTGAGGAGTCTCATTACTTTCACAAGTAATAGAAAAGTAAATCTCTGACTTGTCTATGAGGCATTCATATTCTGCCGCTCGGTGACCCTGGATCCCTGACTACACAGGTGTCAGCAGCCAACTAAGGCAGCAGTTCCTCCTAGCGAACACCTACTTGCATGGCTCTGAAGTCATACAAATGGGAGAAATTGGTGCAGAAAGGCAACCTGTCGACACAAAAGCAGTAAGCCCAAAGACCTGTGATTTATATTCACGTGTAACTGTAACCCACAGAACTATTTTTGTCTTCTTTAATTTTAAGATAAGGATGAAAAGGTGTGAGGCCGAGTCTCAAACGCGAAGGCCCACCTAGCCAAGCATGTTGTCTCTGGCAAGTGGTCAGTAAGCTGTTTGTAGGAGGAATACAACACACAGAGGTAAATGCTCTAAGTCTCCTAAAGGTGTTGCAGAAGAATATCAGGTGCAAGACAGCAGTAGGGAAGAGGGGAAAAAAATTCTTTCTTTTGGAGTATTCATGTCTGTGACATGCAGCTGCCCTAAAAAAGCTTACAAGCTTTTTTACAAGCTTTACAAAACTGACAAGCAGGCAGGGCTGAGTTCCTGAGGCCCCACATGGAGGTGCGATGGGTACCTTCAGCATTGCAAAGTAAACACTTCAAAGCTAAGGAAGAGAAGTTACAAGATGGAAGGGGGAGCTGGACACTCTACTGGAGTTTCACATCAAAACCAGCAGAAAACCCATTTATCCCCATATTGCTTCAGTACAACACAGTGGCCACGGAGTTCATCTCTCAGCGCTATCAAACAAAGGTAACCTTTGAGTGTTTTTTCTCAAAATAGTCTGGTACAAATGGATATCATTTCTTTTCTCTGTATAGGTTCTCCAAAGTGAAATAAGATCAGAGATTCTGCTGAAGTCTCACCAGGTTCAATACACACTTGGCATTCAATTTTCTGACAATGATAATCCCCATCAAATTCCTTCTACTCCCCTATCCAGAAAGACTCACCCTTTCTCACCTGAACATCACCTCCACATGAGCTGCTTTACTGGTACATGAAAACAGGTGCTAAAACAAAGCCACCATTCAGTCACAGCCAAAGATGAAACAGCAAAATTGGGCTAAATTTAGATGTGTTCCCAGCGTTATGGTAAGCAGACTGTTTACTAAGACTTTTGTACTGTAATGCCTTGCCACAGAATCCAAAACATTGGTCCTTTTATTTTATCAGGACAACACACTTGCGCTGTACACAACCCAACCCAACCTGCTCCTTCCAGAGCTTGTCTACCCACCATGTCTGCTTGGTCTAGCACCCCCAGCAGTGCCTCATTTTTGCTGGAGTGCTGGGTCAGTCCTTTGCTGAACGGGCAAAGAGCTGGGAGTCCTGGAAGCAGAAACGGCCAGGGAAGGAAGGAGCCAGAGGAGGTGAAACAGGTGATGGCCATGGAGGTGGGATGTGGTTGGGGTTGGCTGAAGGGCTTGCCAAGCAACCACCACCCTCTTTTGGGCAGGGGAGATCAGTGTGGTGTGGGCTTTCCCTACAACAGGAAGTAGGAGCAGCAGAAGGTACCCAGAGATCTTCAACTGGTGGCTCCCAAAGGTCTGGGGCATTTGCTCATGAGTTCATGTGAGCTCATGAGTTCATGTGAGCTCATGAGTTCATGTGAGCTCACAAGCATGGTGAAACTCCAGCTGGAGAAACAGGGCTTAAAGTCAGCTGGTCATGCATCTGCTGGAACAGACACTTGGGAGCTGTTGTCCTCCACCTGGTAGGGCAGGAGCTCTGGTGAGACAGTGCGTGTGCCAGCTGAAGAGTTCACCACTGTGGCTAGAGACGCATTAGTGACATAGCAGCGGTGGAAAGATACAGGCTTGCAGACACTTGCAAAGTTACTTTTAGCTGCTCTATAAACCCTTGAACCACAGCTTAGAATAAACAAAAAAAAAAGAAAACAGACCAAGAGCATCCAACCATACAAGTTCAAAATGCTGTTTCAGTGGATTTTGCGTTCATTTGGAAGCAGACCTTAAGTAGGGTTTACAGTAGGGGAAGTTATAATAGTGTATAAAAGTGTATAATACAGTAGGCAAGTATAGGTACCAGAATGGGCCTCTCTGCCCCAGTTTATTTCAAGTCTGATCTTCTCAGGCCAGCTCTCACTGATCCTCTTAATAATAGCATATATTACACCTCCCTCTTCCTTTTTTTTTTTTTTCCCTGCTATAGTCCTTATAAAGAATAAAATATAAAATGGCATTAGCTGCTCTAACAGTATGCAAAATGTCTTTCAGGAGCTCCTACTGATCTCTGCTTGATTTCAGTAGAGTCTTTTCAGACGCTGCTTCCCTAGGTTTCATCTCCATATTCTTCTTGTCTCCCCAAAGCCTGTCCTTCTGGCACTTGCACTCTGAAGGAGAAAGAAGCAATCTCCTCAGCAGTCAGTGCTCTGTGAGTCCACAGAGTCTTGGTTTTGTATGCAGGCTGTGTCTCCTTGCACTTTAGTATCCTTGTTCCCCATGAAATAGTATGAATATTACATATCTTCAACTGTATTTATAAGCACTCAAATTAGTCCTGTCCTAGTAAGTCTGGCTCTTAACCACCTCTTAAAACAAAGGGAGACTAACTGTGTTTTAAAGGCAGTCACTCAAGCTCAGCAGCAGAAGAATCTCTTCTAGAACTGGTAGCTTTTTAAAGAAATCTCGAGTATCTTAATTCCATTTTTCAGTAGACCTTTCAATACGGGATATCTGTGACTAGATGTTACATGGTGGAATCTCCTCCCGTCAGCCCTTGAAAATGGTTGAAAATCCTGTTCTTTGAACCACAGCTCATTACTCAGCCCCCTTCTGTGGTTGTCTGCCTGGCAAATGCAGATATGATGGGCATTATGCAGTGCTCTAATTCTAGATTCCCTATAGCAAACCACAGGGAAATGCAAATAATGATCCAACACTGCAATGTAGTCTCTATCAGAAAAGCAAAGTATAAATATATCTACACTTAATTCAAACCATGGCTGTAATGTGTCCTGATTTATCAGCATGAGTTCTATTCTTTTCTAAGTTGATATTTTTAAGAAATAACTCATTTTTACAATTTTCTTGATCTCTGAGTTTTTATGAAGCTGCTACATGTACATAGCTTATGCTTCCCATTTACATTTTTCTATACCCATATGAGCTTGCTGAATTGTCCAAAGAATATCAGATTTCGATGCACTTTGCACTGCTATTCTGTTACCTTTAAAGACCAGGCCATTCTTTAAGGCAAACTCCAGTTTGAATTGGTAATGTGAGCTTGCTGTGTAATTCCCTGACTCCTTTACAGTGACGGCCCTAATGCCTTTTTATAATCTCTCATCTTTTACTGTGCCTCTGCAAATTTATTCCACATTTTGGAGAGCAAGCAATTCCCTTTTCTCATATTTAAGTGTATTGTATTTCTGGATTCCTTTATCTTGTATAAGTCTTGTTTTCAAACCTAATATTGGATCTTTGTTTCCAGCAGCTATAATAAACTAAATATATAATGAAGAGTGTAAGACCAGGGCAAGTATACATATCTGTGCCTAACTTGCTTGGACCTGCTCTCACTGCTCCTCTGAAAGAGGCAATGTCATCTTCTTTACAGCCCTCTTAGTCTCTTCGTCCCCAGCACTGGCAAGAAATGAAGGCCCTTCAAAACTCCCTCCTCAGCCCCTCTATATGCATATACATTGGATAAAAATGTAATTTTCCCTTTTCTGGAGGCTGAGACTCTTGTGTAAAATCACAGGATCTTAGACACAGAGGACTGAAGGAAAACCTAAGGTCTCACGAGAAAAAAAGATTCCCGAAAGACAGAAGCACTGCTTCTCAATCCCACAACACCAGCTGCCTGTAATGCCATCCTTTCCTTCAGTCAGATCCCCCTGCAGCACATTACATTATATAGGGAAAAGCTGGTCTCCTCAGAGACTTACCATAACACCAGACTGAAGAAGGCTGATACGGGAACATGCAGGACAGGGGAGGTGCAGAGGTCGGATTCAGCTGCGAGCCAGATTGCTTTTTTTTTGAGACAACAGCTATGAATATTGGTTTATAATTGTACATTCAGATACTCATTGCTTAATTATTACAATATAGTAAGACACAAGGCAGCCACCTGTGGCACATTTCTACAAAGCAGCGGCATGAATGCTATGGAAGTCACCAGTGTCTGCGAGAAGTTCAGTCAGTGACTTGTGCTGATGGAGAATGGACTTTTCTTAAGACTGAAGTCACAGGCTTATACAACTTACAGGCTCTCATGTGAACCACTTACAACACCTAAGAAACCACTCCACAGTGTTACAGAAAGGTCTATTTGGGAGTCCTGTAAAAAACCTTGACTTCTGGACCATTTGTGGTGTCTGCCTCTTAGATCACTGTCTAACCAGCCAGGATGCAAACTAACACTGAGCCGTACCCAACCCTTGGGGTCCGGAGGCAGTATCTCAGGCACTGCTTTTCCCAAACCTTTATCTCAAAAAAACCCATTCATTCTATATGGCATTGCAGGTCTGATATAGAATTTATTTATGGAACAGTAAAAATTAATGTAATTATTTGAAATATAGATATTACAGCTGGGTGTGAGATTAAACTTAGTGTCCTGGTTGTTATGAGGACTATCCTAAAACCACTTTCTATCAAGAATTCTGTGAATGATATTTAAGATTGCACACGATATTCTAAATCTGAACTCTTACCAAGTTGAATGATTGAACTAGCAGTTAATCTCTTATTCTTATAATATTTAATTATGTCTCATATATAGCTTGGTGAGACATTAATTTTTTCACTGTCTTGGAACTAATCCATAAGTCTATGGAGTTCACAGGTATATTTGGTAATAAAACTTCTATAAATTCCCAGGGACAAAGCGGAATGAATAATTTTATTTTCTCATTCACATGTTAGATATGCCTTACATACAGTCAAATCTGGGTTGAACAGAGAACTAGAAGTAGAAATGCCCAGAATACATCACTAAAGGTTCAAAGTCCACTGTACGGTTATAAAAACATGGTCAAAATTTGTATAGTAATTTGGTGTCTGCAATATGGCCACTGATTGGGAATGTCTCTATAATTTCCAAACAGATATATTCAGTGAGTCCCGTCTAAGTAATTAAAACCGCTGCCACAGTTTCATGTTACAGATATTGCAGGTATACAGCCAGATTTTCCCTTTCCATGCCAGCATCAAGTATGAAATCCATCATTTTTCCTTCAGTTTTGTATGTCTGACGTAATTTCACACACACATCCTGCTTGCTCTCAGCTCCCAGAATGCGTCCCCACTGCTGCCTTTCTAGGGTGAACTTTGGTATAAATCCTTCTGATCACTACCAATCCTGATCCAGAGTTTTTTCCAAGTTATAGGGCGCATCTCTAGTGTTTCACAGTGGTTTCTAATCATAAACCACAAAAGACACATGGACTGAAGCAAAAAATACCATTGCAGGAGTGCAGTGTTCTGATTCTTATTTGTATATACCAGAGCATTCTCATTTTCTTTTCATGGTTATTCAATGGCCTATCTTCAGTGGTTTACTGCCTGCTGGGTAATGGCTCCTTTCTAATCAATTTTAGATTATTTTTCTCCATATTTACTCGTATCTCGTATCTTCCTTTACAGCCCTTTTAAACCAAAATCAATTTCACTTTTGCCTCAAATAGCCATCCTGGCTGTGCAAGGATAGATTCTTGAAATCCATTCCTGGAATCCAAATTAGAGTTCGCGGTGTATTAACCCTGGTCTTAAACAGAGAAGCAAACGCACATTCAGCTCTTCTGAGATCCTGGCCAAGGCACATTGCAACCATCCACAATTTAGTTCCCAACTGCTGCATCCGTGCAGAGATCCCAAACAACTCTGGAGCTCAGCTCTATGTTTCAAGCACCCTAAGTCTGCATTCCCACTCAACGTAAGCCCATCCCCAGGTGCTCTTCCAGTGCCAACAGCAGCGCTGTACCCAGTTAGCATGTGCAGTGCCGTGCCAAGCGCTGTTGTGTAGCAATATTTTACCCAAAACACACTTATTCCCACCCTGCCTTTGCGCTGCTCCGAGCAAGAGCTCCATACAGCTTTGTGGTGGCTGGCACTTACCCTTCAGAAAGCAAGCAGGGAAAGAATGATGTCTTTTACTGCTGCGCGTCCTTAATTAAGGTCCCGATTCGCAGTCATCTCTCATCAGCTTGCTGACTATCCTCTGCCCTCTGCAGACGGCAGACTGGATCTCTCCGGGTACACAGGCACTTTTGTCCTGTGACTGCATGGCATTGTTGGCAGCACCCACCCTGCTGCCCCTTCATGCCCAAAGTGATATGGGTCACCTGCAGTACGGCAAAAAGGAGTGGGTCCCAGGAGGGACGAGAGGGCGTCAGGCCTGTGGGGGAACAGAGCAAGAGAAGGAGGAGTGAACACACACATATACTGCTGGGTAGAAGAGGAATTTACTCTGAAAGGAGGGAGCAATGCCAAGCCTGCCATGCTCTGATGCCCTTTGGTGACACCACAAAGCCACATGCTTTCCCAGGAGGTGTCTGCTACAAAAGGTCCCGAGTTCAACATCTCTCACTGCAACACCTGAGAGATGAGCAAAACAAAACACAGGCCATGGGGAAGGGATTGGCACGGAGGTGTGTGCGTGCCCACAGTGCTGCTCGTGCCTTCTGGAGGAGCTGCGTGTCTGTATCTATTGCTGAAGCCCAGGGAAGGGTGGGCTGTCATAGAGCGATTCCTACCTGTGTTAGGGCATCAACCACCCTCATGCTCCCTCACCTCTCTCTGCAGTGCCTGTATCCATCCAGCTGTGATGCTTCACAGTATGAGGACACTCAGGCCAGGTAGAAAGCTGTGCCAGGAGGAGCCGTGTTGCAGCAGCCAGTGACATCTGGGGAGACTCTGGAGTACAGTAAAGCACTGCAGAGCACATGTGGACCTTGGCAGCCCTCAGGGAGGCACTGCTCACAGAAACCAAAATGGGAGAGGATATAGACACTTCGGAAACACCTGCAGAAGTGAGGGAGTCTGAGGAACTGGAAGTGAGGTCTTCTTGAGCAAAGGCTACCATGACAGCTCACAGACCATAATGGTGGGGAAAAGCAGGCCAAGAGACAGTACTAAGGAAATATACCTGACAGAAGAGGCAGGTACCTTCACAGGTACCTTCACTGTGGTACCTTCACAGGAGCTCTGCAGTTCAATGTTGTTATCCTTTCTTTCCTCATGAGTCTGTGAGGAGGAGAAGGGACCATAACACACCCATCTGCATCAGTACCCCCTGCACGTGCAACCATCACTGCATTGCAGAGAGGCTCCGCTGTTACTGCCAGGGCCCGTTCCTCCTCCTGGAAACACCATGAGAGGAGGGATTGTGGGTGCCCCATGCTCCCATAAAGTGGGCAGATTTTTGTGTCAACAGGAAAAGTCAAATTTATCCCTAAAAAAACCCAACAGAAACATTAATAAAGATTAATTCACACACAAGGCAGCACTTCCCAAACATAATCTGTCTCAGCTCTTACCTTTCAGATTTATGGCTCTCTCGGTACAAGGTAGTAGAAATACACTAATGCAGTCTTTAACTTACCCATGGCCTCTCACTGCTGATGTAGGACATTTGAGTGAATTGCATTCCTATAAAAAAGCAATGCTTTCTTGGTGGGTGCAAGTCTTTAGATGAAGCAGGAGAAAAACCTGGGTTGTAGATCCTAATGGAGCTCCTGGATGTCTCAGTGCTGGAGTTCCTTCCAAATGAAGTTAAAATAAATAACCAGCTGGTGAGGGAAAACAACACTGTTGTAATGAAAGATAAGAGTGTAGACATCAAAGCCAATGCAGAGAGAAATAACGGAGATTTCAGATAAAGCATAGGGAAAGAGAGAGAGGGAAGAAAGCCAAATCTTCAGAGGTCCGAAAAAGTTAGTAGCAGAAATGTTCTTTATGTGTATGCAGGTAAATCCTGTTTTTTCCTCCCTCAGCAATTTAATGTAATAAATTAGGGGAAATGGCTGATGACATTTAAAAGTGCAGATATTTAATATCCCCAGTTCTTTTTCCTGGCTAGGCATAAAGCTGTCTGAAGAGGTGAACTGGTTTAAAGGTGAGGAAAGATTTAATGCTGACTTTCCACCTAAGCACATTACCTACCACCAGGCCAGCCTGACAGCCCGTAAAACCTGAGAGCTCCTTTTGGGACTCTGATTTCTCCCATTTGGGTGAGAGACCAGAAGCAGCTCAAAAGTGTCCTCAGAGGCTGCAGTGTTGTAGTATGGGTGGGGGGTGATGCTCCAAGAATACTGTGGGTGCGTGGGGATTCTCAAAACTTACCCTGAGAGCAGCCAGTCTTAAGGAAAATCCCTGTCATCCATTCAAACCAGGGGCAACATGAGAGTCCCCCGCTGGCTGAGCTGACATTTCCCTGGGATGGTGTTTCCCAAACCTTTTAAACGCACCTCTTCACTCACCTTTTTTTGCTTCATCTATCTTTATATGATCTCCTTAAGTGCTCACACCATAGCTAGACATTCAAGATCAGATTCCATGTAGTTTGAATACATCCCTTAACCTGACTAAATCAGGATCATTTCATTTTATTACTTAAGTTTTCTAGATTTTTTTATTTATTTTTGTCATGAAAGTTTTAAAATAATCTGTGGAGAGTGCTTTGCAGAAGAGAAAAGCATAAGGAAAACCTCTTTTCTTAGAAGTATGATGCAGTAATGTGTAGTGTGTATAAAACTGGAGAGATATCTCTCTAAGGGGCTGTTCTGTGCTTGTTTAGACAATATCTTTTGAGGCAGCCAGCAGGTTTTCATTAAAAAAGAAGTATGATGTGAAGAGATAAGCCTAGGTTAGTGGTGCTCAGGTGGGTGCCTGTTTGTTTAAGCATCTTTTCATGTTATAGCTCTTTGGAGAGGAAGAGAGCTGGAGTACCTCTCCTATGAGGAAAGGCTGAGAGTGTTGGGGCTGTTCAGCCTGGAGAAGAGAAGGCTCCGGGGAGATCTTATTGCGGCCTTCCAGTACCTAAAGGGGGCCTACAGGAGAGCTGGGGAAGGACTTTTTACTAGGGCATGTAGTGGTAGGACGAGGGGGAATGGCTTGAAACTGGAAGAGGGCAGGTTTAGATTGAACATTAGNTTGGAACTCGATGAACTTCAAGGTCCTTTCCAACCTAAACCATTCTATGATTCTATGATTCTATATTTAAGAATAAGAACAACTATTTGAGTGTATTGCCCAGTATGAGAAAAAATCCTGTACAAAAGCTTTAAATCTGACTTCTCTGTAGGAGTTCTTTTTTGAATGGTTGGATGTCATCTTACGCCTGAAGAAAGGACAAAGAAAATAGAAAAGAACAGAAAAAAAAGGAGAAAATTAGAAGTTAGAGAGGGAAATTGTGTAGATGCGGGAGAAAAAAAGAACAGGAGAAAAAAACAGAAACATATTTTAAATAGGAAAAAAAAAATAAAAGGAGGCAGAAAAAGAGGAGAAAAGGAAGATCAGCTTCCCAGGATGAGGAGGGAGGTGGCCAATATCTTTATGAGGTCAGTCCATCACCATCAAACATCTTGGAGATCGGGGAGATTTCCCAATGACTGGAAAAAGACAAGTGTCACACTCACCTTCAAGATGAGCAGGAAGGATGATCCAGGGACAGACAGCTCAGTCAGCCAACCTCTATCCCTGGGAAGGCTGTGAAGCAAATCCCAGCACGTGAATAATAAGGTGATTAGAAACAGCCGGCATGGACTTACCAAAGCCTGGCCACGTCTATGATTGCTGCCTATGATTCAGTGACTGGCTTCTGTGGATGCAGAGTGTGGTTGATGCTGTCTCCTTGGCTGTAACAAAGCTTTCAAAATGGTCCTCTGCAGCAGCCTTACAGCAACACTGGTGAGATATGGCCTCGATAAGCAGACTGTAAGTTGAATGGAAAATCGTCTGGGCCACTGTGCTCAAAGAAGTAAGATATTTGGTTCAGAATTGAGCTGCTGATCCGTTACTAGTGGTAGCACAGTCCCTGCAGGAAGGCAGGGCTGCCATTCAGAGGGACCTGCTCAGGCTGGAGAAATGGTTCATCAGGAACCACAAGAAGGTCAACTAAAGCAAATGCAGGTCCCACACCTGGGCAGGGGTAACCCTGTGCAGCAGCACAGCCCAGGGCAGACTGGCTGGGAAGCAGCTCTGCAGAAAAGGCCCTGAGGGTCCTGGTAGACAAACCAACTATGAGCCAGCAGTGCATCCTTGCCGCAAAGGTGGCCAACACACTCCTGGGCTGCGTTAGGAAGAGACTTGCCAGCAGGCATGCTCCTTCCCATCTGTATGATACCTGTGAGACCACACTTGGGTACCGTGTCCAGTTTTGGTCTCCCCATTGCAAGAAAAACATAGCCGTGCCTAGCAAGTCCAATGCAGGGCTACCAAGATGGTCAGGGGCTAGAGCACCTGTGGCATAAGGAGAGGCTGAGTGAGCCATGTCTGTGCAGCCTGGAGAAGAGAAGGCTCAGGGGTGACTTTGGTGCTGGCTGCAACTACCTGGTTGGAGGACACAGAGAAGCCATAGCCAAACTCTTCTCAGAGGTGCATGGTGACAGGATGAGAGGCAATGGACAAAGTTGTGACATGAGAAATTCTGCTTAGATGTAAGGAAGCACAATACCATTATGAGGGTGGTCGGATACTGCGGCAGGTTGCCCAGAGATGTTGGAGACTCTCTATCCTTAGAGAAATTCAAAAAACAGTTTGGCAGCCTGACCTAGTTGGACCTGCCCTTCTAGCTGGTAGGTGAAGAGAGACATTTCAGAATGGAAGTGGCAGATGACAGGAAGACACGAGGCAGAAAAAAGGCAAGTGTAAAGTGAAGGAGCAACAGAATATAGAAAAGGAAAAAAGAAACAAACACATAAAAAAAGCCAGGTGGAAAATGACAGGAGGTAGGACAGATACCCAAAAATGGACATAGGGACATTTCAGAGCAAGGAAGCAGGAGGAAATTTGCCTGAAAATGACTGACTGCAAGGGAAGGGTCTCTGTTACTCTGCAGACCTTCATAAAAGGAAAATGAGGGCAAGAAAAGCAGCCTAAAGCAAAACCTAGATTTGCAAATGCCAGAATGTGGATCAGAACAAATAGAAAATAAATCTAAATTATTTGGTCCTTTTCCTTTCTTCTGGAAACATAGCAACTTCTGTCAGCTGAAACGGCACCCCAAAGGCAAACGCAAACAGCAAGAACCTCTGTGAGAACACAACTAATAAAGCTGGGTTTCCCATTCAGTCACATAATTCCCATTTCTTTCTCTTCCCATATGTTCCTTTGAACCCCCTCATACCTCCTTAACATCCCTCACAGCACCCTTCTCTCCCTCCTCTTTCCTGCTATTCTTCTAGCCTTTCCTTCCTTCCTTCCTGAGGGAGAAACCACATCTGCTGGGGGTGCTTTGAGCTGGACTGTACAGCTAATGACTAGTAGCAAAATGTAAGCCTTTCCCTCAGTGGTGGCACTCATCTGGACCTATCAGAAGCACTATCATCATGTCATCCAGTGACCCAGCCACCGAAAACTGCAGCAACTTCATATCCTCTGCACCACACTCCCCCAGTCAAACCTGGTTAAACTGGTAAACAAGTTGACAAATGATGAGGGAATAGCTGGTAAAGTGACAGCAAATGCAGACAGAGAAAAATACCATGCTTGGACAAGCTTTGTTTCCTTTGGAAATCAGACTTAAACCCACTCAGTGCTGAACGCGCTTCCTTCTCTCTGAGAAATTCTCATTTAGGCAGGATCTGGTGGACGATGCAGGAATCCCAGGCTCCATGTTTTACCCAGGACATCACACCATTTCCCAGCAAAGCCATGCAGCCCTCAAGATGCACACACATCACCTGGTGCACAACCAGGTTGTTAGCGCAGAGACAAACACATAACCAATTTTCTTCGGTTATATGCGGTGCTTTATTTCAAGGCGCCGGGAACCAGGGGTACGCACCCAAATCTGGCTCCAAAGACGGCTTTGCCGAGTAGCCATTTTATATTCTTTTAGTTACGCAATCTTATACATATTCAACAAATATTGCTACGTTATCTCATACATATGCATTATAGATTACTTCATCTTATTGTGACATCAGCCTCNTGCAGGTCACGCTTGTCCTCATTAACTTCCCCCCTACTGGAGTTGGGTTATACAGATGCCTTTCAGTACCTGGTGCTCTTCTTTTGTACCTTAAAGGTAATAGTCTTCAAAAGGCCTCAGCTTTTCCTTTATTAGGAGGACCTAGGTTTCCATTCCTGTGCCAGGCAGATTTTTGGCCTCAGTTGCTGAGAGCCAAGTGTCGGCCCTCGTGCCCCTAAGCACATTGCATGCAGACCAGTGCTGTTCTTGTCCAGATGAGAAGAGTTCTGAATAACTAGAAAGTAAAATGCTATTGTAAAATATTTGGCCTCCACACATGGTTAATAAATAATGTTTTATAGGGTGATTTTTACTGTATATTTGAAAAGCACCATATATCTATAATAGCAATGGTTCTGAGAAAGGTTAAATGTGTCACTGCTGAAGAAAATGTATTACAAACCTGATATTGCCGGAAGGGCAAGTGCTTTTTCCAAGAAACCAAAAACAAACTAAGGTCTTGAAAAATTACAAGCAGGAGCAGGGCTCTCACAGCTTTGTCCCTAGGTGGCACAAATAAATTTGAAGAGAAACGGAATTACTGTTTCAGATGCGGATGCACAACAGCAGGCTGGGTTGGCCAGTTCTCAGGCCATCACAGCAGCGGTAGCAGCTCTGTTTAAATATGCCTAAGCCAAGCTCTGCTGCTAAATGACCAAATGGAAGACTGAGTTGCCACTACTTATGCAGGCCGCTTTTTTGCATGTCTCAGAATTACAGTTCCATTAGGGTTAAAAAAATTATAAACAAGTCTTCAAACAAAATGCTCAAACACCTTATCACCACTTTGCTACCAATAATGAAGTCAAAGCTGATGCTGTAAAGCAGTTTAACAGCACTTTAAAATCTAGGATGCAGAAGCATTTTACAACCCACAGTACTGCTTGCTACATGGATGTGTTAGCAGGGTTTACGTACCAGACCTAACTGAAGCTCTCCCAGAAATGTATACAGCAGCCTTGAGGACATGACTATCTGGTACTCCTGGAAGACTTGCGAAACTATTGATGGGAAGTTGTTTGTTTGTTTGTTTTTTAAAAAAGAGGTGCTTTGTCTTTTTAAGAAAAGGGACCATCTGAAAGCATCTCAATCCAAATGAACCATCGAGTAAGTTTATGGATGGTTGTTCACTGATGACATTTTCACAGTGACTGAAAGCAAGAACCCGTCACAGAGAATCACTTATCAAACAAAAGACTACAAAGGTGGGGTGATTCGTGGTTATTTTTACTCTGAAGAAGTACAAAGCACTCATGCCAAACAGGATGTTTGCTGGACTGAAAGAGTTGTACCTCTAGAAACAGAAAGGGGAGAAGGCAGTGGTTATTGCTGAGTTGATTGGAATGGCTTCCTAAATCCCACACATGGGAGGGTATTTCCCATGTCTGCAACACTCAGATGTGATGCTTTCCAGAATGAATATGAAACAGGGAGGTTTCCATCAGTCTTCCCAGAAAAGTCAGCACCTGGCTATTCCAACAAAATGCCAAATCTGCCTTTCCAGTACAGTTAGTTACACCCTTGGATCTCCTGGGAAGCAAGTGTAATGGAAACACACCAGCCCTATGGCTGGAAAACACAATTTTTTGAAATCTCTTATATGGGTAAGAAATAGTCATGGCTTTTGTTTAGTCTTCCAGGGATTACTTCTCCAACGTTTAACATGGCAGTCCATAATTTCTGAGCTCATCATCTGATGAATGATGTGCTTGGAGACAAACTAAACTGAAAGCTTTGGATAGCACTTGGGCATTTTTCATCACATGTCATCCCATGGAAACCACTGCATTGCAAAATCCTTTGTATTCCTTTTTCTGCGGATATTTCCAAAGGATTCAACCTTTTGAAGCCATAAACAGGCACTGCAGAATACCAGCGTCTGAGGGGCTGCCTGTGTTGGATACTTATCCAGGACAAAAAAGCCAACAAATTTGTTACCACTTCTTATGACTATCCACATTGCATTCATGTGAGTAAACATTTTATTGGCACCACTTCACTGCAATAATTTCAGATCAGAACCAAGATATTTAATTTTTATTTTGGCAAGGTGATGGTTGAACTGTATCCCCACAAACCTCTGCAGAAATCTTAAAAAAAACCCACCTCGGACCAACAAGAATTGAGATGGTGAAAATTATGGTGATCCTAAACAACTGTGTAGCCTGGATGTATCCTCAGTATATAGGATTCTCTGTGACCTATGGAAGCAGGGCTATTGTCCTTTGACAAACTGCAGTTTGGGGAGAAGGAGAGGTAGAGACTACTAACTGCCATATTAAAACAGCCATATAAAATACTGCCAAAGGTATTATAGGTTACATCTTCAAAACTGTTTTCAATAGTGGGGTGAACCTGCTATACAGAGAATTTCAAGAAGTCTTACAAGAAATGCATCTTACCACAATACACAGGATACTTCTAAGTCTCTCAGAAGAGAAGCTGTGAAACATCTAGTCTGCTGTAGATGAAAAACTTAGAAGAAACTGGGAAGAAAGACGAAGAGCTCTCCTGAGGGTGAAAGAGATGGTTAAAGATGGCTTTTCTCACTGTCGGTCTAAAGAGTGTGCTAAATCTAAAGCAGATCTGTTCCAAATAACTCCCACACAGACCAGGAGAGAGAGAAAAACCTATTCATTGAAGTGCCAGTAATCAAAAAGACAGCAAAATTTAACTTTAGTCCAGTATACATCCCATTATTTCACCAGCTGTTTTAAGAGAATAACTTTTATTACTCATGCTTTTTATGAGGGTCTTTTTTTTTAGTAGCCTTGTCAAAAGCGTGTTTTCTTTTAAGATGCTGAAGGCTGTTTTTGAAATGGCTGCTACTAAATTGTCTAAGGCAGAACAGAATATAGCTTTCTTCTGTCAGGGGGCAGAGCAGCCCCCTTTAAGAGGGTCATATTTCTCTTAATGCAGCATGGACAGGCTTGCTTTCAGCAGGAGGAGACCTTAAAAAGCGTTTGTTGCTATATCATCTCATTTTATACTCAGAGATTGCTTTTCAGAAGGTATAAACCAGTAGGCAATGTAGAAGGTAAAGTCTAAAACTCTGGGGTGTAAAAGCATTTAACTCCAATACTGGATATTTGCAAGGTTTGCTGTTAGCATCCTCAAAAGCTTCTGGAAGGAACAGAATGACGCAGGTTATATTCCCATGAACACTGACCCTTCTAGTCCAAAAATGTTATATTAAGGGAACAGCTGTGACATAGATTACAGAAGTGGACACTAGTAAAGGCTGTGATGTGTTTCCAAGCAATGTTATCAGTGCATTGCATAGTAAGATCTCAAGATCTGAGGAAAACAGTCAGTGAAAAAGTTCATCAGAATCTCACACACCAGCTTGGTTGGAAGCTTTGTCCTTTGGCCAAATTTCCCTCCCAGATGGGAAGCAATGGGGCTGTTTGTCACTTAGCAGGCTCCATCCCTGTCCTGCAGCTCCATAAATGCACGTCAACTCACATACGGAAACCAACAGTAAACACATTTTCTTTTCTTTCATCTGTGCAATACAGGGGACAACACATAGCTTCTAAAATGTGGGTTTTTTTCTTTTTCCCCTCCAGCTAGAGGCCAGTCTCCAGCAACAAACCCCAGGGATGATAGTGGGACCAATACTGTTTAACATATTTATTAATGACCTGCACAAGGAGGCAGAGTGCACCCTCAGAGTATCCAAAATTAGAGGAGTGGTTGATAAGCCAAAGGGTCATGCTGCCATCCAGAGGGACCTTGACAAGCTGGAGAAATGGGCTGACAGGAACCTCATGAAGTTCAACAAGAAGAAGTTCAAAGTCATGCACCTGGGAAGGATCAACCTCATGCACCAATATAGTCTGGAGAAGGGAAGACTCACTGGGACCTTATCCATGTGTATAAATACCTGATAGGAGGGAGTAAAGAAGACAGAGCCAGGCACTTTGCGGTGGTGCCCAGTGGAAGGTTGAGAAGCAATGGGCACAAACAGAAATACAGGATTAAACATAATAAAAAGCTTTTTTACTTTGAGGGTGGTCAGACACTGGAACAGGCTGCCCAGAAGAGTTGTGGTGTCTCCATCCTTGGAGATATTCAAAACCTGACTAGACACAGCCCTTGGCAACCTGCTATAGGTGACCCTCTTCTGAGCAGGGGTTGGACTAGAGACCTCCAGAGATGCCTTCACACCTCAGCAATTCTGCAGTTCTGGGGTGATAATGGTCAGCTTGGCCACAGGCAGCCAGATGCACCAGGTTCATTCTCAGGTCATTTTCTGTCTAAGGCAGTAGTGGACATTGGCCTTTTTAGAGCATGCCTGTGACAGGTGCTAGCTCAGGGCTGAAAACAAGGTTAGTCCCAGAACAAACCTTGGGTAGGTCTTTGATGCACCTATTTTTACTCATCTTAATTCTACCTTCAAGATGAGTCAGAGCTGGAAGTTTTGCTGAATTCTAGATTAGGATATTTCTGAAGACCAAAAGAAAACTCTAAATGCTTTATGATTTTATTCTATTGGCCAGTAGAGGGAGGAAAGAGAGAGAAAATCGAAGGAGAGTCATTCTTGATTGTCTGAGGCTGAACAACAATTCTCTTTCATATTGGCAACAGGACTTCACAGCCCTGGGGCCAAACTTGCTCTGTCAGAGCTATTGTAATGGATAAAACTGCATGAGATTTAGTTATTCTTTTTGATACTGTAGCCACACTGAACATCCTGCTATGCGGCTAATACCAAGGACTGAATCCAGCTGCGATCTGTCCTGACACTTGACATATCACTGTGAACAACTGGATTCAGCACAGGTTTCCATACACCTAGAACTGCATTTGATGCATTAAAGTCTGTGTCTCATTTAAACTTTTTGTCCCCAACCAAGGCTGTAAAGTGATCAAATGAGACCCCTCCAGCCATTCACAAGGATGTACTCTAACACAAGGTGAGGAGAAAGCACTCGTGGATGTTTACGTCCAGCGACTACCCCTGAACTGCATCCTGGACCGAAAGGGGACAGGGGAGAAGATCAGCCCCCCACCAACCTACCCATTGCTTTCAACATTTCATTGGTGAGGGAGAGAGTACTGTTCTATTCCCTTCTGATACCCTATCAGGAGGTGAAGTAAGGACTTGCTAAATGTTTTGCTCACATGTAATATTGAAACAAGTTAACCTCACAAAAGCTAAGGTTGCAGGACCTGCCCCAGCTGAACACCACCACTTCTTTGAGAGTTACATTTATATGCTGCTTTTTTATATAGCAGCAGATTATAAATGATGAATTTCATGCTGAAGGTTATTGATGGAGAAATATAGGAAAATAAGTTATAGTTTGATCTAAAATCAGGTCATCCTTGTCTGTGTCCAATTTCAAATACAGTTATTCACTTGGTTCTGGCCTGAGTAAGCCCCAAGGTGAACAGGATCCAGGTTGCACCGCTGCACCAAGGCTGTTCTGTCATTAAACTGTATGAGCTGCACCAGACATCTTCATTAGTCCCTCTTCTTCTCCAGAACTCCATGCTGGCAGTTTTAATAGAGTTCTGCTCTCAAAATAGTATTTCCAGGAGTGCATAAATGGTGCCGACTCCCAAGTGCAATTTTCAGAGCTGAATGTATAGCCCGTAAAAGCCAGTCAATCAACCCTCGGTGACACAGATTCTTCTGCATATAATTGCCTCATAAATGACCCTTTGGAAAAATTTTGCTCAGGCTTGAGCCTGGCTCTTGATTAAGATGTCTGTGAAACTTCTGTCTGAGATTTGTAATTTGCTATGCACACTCAGTTACTCTATATAACCTTTTCTAGAGTGTGAAAAATGAACACTCTTTGGAAGGTTTTCAGTAGAAAAATGGGAAAGAAAAACATGATGGAGAATCTCTCTCCTTGTTTTGCTATTTTAATGTGTCAAATTTCTCCCAGATGAATTTGACGGCAAATGAAGAAACACATTGTGTACAGTTGAAAACTGCAACTCAGTCAAGGGTGGAGCATATTCTCAAAGATTACTACAAACCTTAAATGAACACAGAGACGTGTCCACGTGGTGGCAGCAGAGGAAGAACGTGAGAAGACGTCCACAGGAAGCCTGAAGATAAACATTAGTGACCTGGGCTGAAGTATTTCTTGGTTAAGTGTACACTTAAGTTCATGCATCTTCAGAACTGGGACTGTGAGCCAATGCACTGAGCATCCGTGACTACCCAAATCCAGCCGAAGTCTACACACCATCTCAATGACAAGCAGGTTGTCATCTGGCACTATTGGGAGGCAAGCAGCTCTAAAGAGGGAATGCAGATGTCTAAGCTTACAGAACATCATGCCACCTACCATAAAGACACATTTTCCTTCCTGCACCTCACAGATTCTCTCAACACCCAGCAGCATCTAGAAGTGAGGAGCAGATTTCATCAGCTGGAAACAGAGCAGCGAGAGCAGGTAGAGGGCAGCAAGAACTGGCAGAGGTTTCCCCCTGTACCCCAGCCTGCCATGTGCATTAGCAATGTGGCATCCACCAGTAAGAAGTCTCTCACTGTTGCTAGTAAATCTGGGAAATAAAAATCTCAGCTTTAAGGAAACCTGCAGTTCACTTGCCTTTGATCAAACAGGGTGGAAATGCTAAGGGGGAAAAAAAAAGAGACAAAAAAAAAAAAGGTGTGGGGTCCTGCTTGGACTCCCAGCCTTGTGGGGGAACCACAGGACAAAGGTGATCCATGTTGAACCCAAACTGTGCAACATCCTTCACACAGCAAGCTGGTCCGATAGCTATTCCCTGGCTCCTTGCCATGTGTGTGCACACACTCATCTTCTCTCTCTCAGGAAGCCTGTTTCAGCTGTCACAGGTCAGGGATAAAGAAAAATGAGCTTAATAAAAACAGAGGCAGACAAGAAAAACCCTCAAGCAACTAAATCATGGCTTTCTACTCTAAGAAATACCTGGTATAACTGAGTCTGTTGCATCATTTTAAAAGTCAGCTCTGCTTTGCCTCTTGCAAGCCAGCTGAGTGCATCCTTTCTGCTGACCCACCACTCTGAAAGGCTCCAATAGCTAAACAAGGCACCCAACAGTCCCCAGACTCCCAACTGGTACTGGACTGTGCTGGTATTTCCAGCCAGGTCACCTCTGAGCAGATCTGCCAGGGAGCTACAAAGGAGGAGTAGGCTACAGCACACGCTTTTGCTAAATTTAGTGCTTTTACTTTGGTGCAAAAAATATATTGAATATCAGCTGATAGAGAGAAGAGAGTGATAGAGTAAGGTGCTCCTCTGGCTTTTCAGAGGAACCGTATTTCCTCAGAAACTGCTAGGATAAGGAGAAGAACACTTATGAAGGAATTCAACTCAAATTGCCCCCTATTTCAGTGTTTTCCTGATCAGAAAGTGAGACCAGCTGCCTTACAACTGGTTTCACTACCAGATATCCCAAGCGGTGCTGTGCTCAAAGGGCACCCGTGTAGTGCCAACAGTAGACCAACCATGAAATAAAGGCCCTGACACCAGTTTCCCTCCTCAGGCTTCTTCTCTGGGATTATTCACTGTACCTTGTGGTGCCCCAGCTCTCCTGTCCCTCTCTATGCACTAAATCTCATATACAAATGCAAGCTAAATATATTTTAGGGTGTCTACTGGAAGCATTTACCTGGAAACAGTGGAAAGCAGTACGTGACTTGCCAGGAGCCTGTCATTGCCATTTGCTGCAGTGATCAGAAACCTACCCATAACACATTGATTTCCAGAAGGAAAGTGTTTAAATCCAGCAAAATGCCACTTTGCTGTTCAGAGGGAGCAACAATGTCCCATCTAAACTGCCACAGACTGGACCTCCCTTGTACATCAATGAGGGTAATAAAGGGTGATAGCATTTCTATGAGATGCCCTAGACAAGGGAGAGGAAGGACCTGGTTCTTTAAGCCATGCTTCACACAGGAGAAGGTCATGAATCCCACAAGAGAAGGTCAACAAGGCTGGACATAGCTTAACAGAGGACAAGTCAATTAACAGCCATATCACTAGGTGCTGTCAATTTTAAAAGTCCTTTTGACTAGAAGAGAAGCCAGCTCCTCCTGGCTCTGCTGAAGCCCCAGCTGATTTCCACCTTATATAATCACCTTTTTCAATAGACTGGATAGAAGTTAGTATTTACTAAGCCAGAGACCACTATTCTCTCAAAAATCACACACTGAAACTATTTATGCTACCCTTGATACACATGAATTTCAGGACCTGCTAGTCAGCAATAGATTTTTGCTGCTTTTTTTTTTTTTTTTTTAACTATGGCATTTAATAGCTCCATTCAGGACTAGAAGCCAAGCAACTGTGAGTTCTTCTTGAGCAGGCAGGCCCAGCTAATTTCAAAATGGATTGCTCTGTTAAGGAAGGATAGCATTTTCCAGATCACAGAAATGGTTTACTGGCCCAAGTCTCATATAAAATAGTCTCTTGGTGAAGAGCTAAACAGTTTTAAAAGGTGTCAGAGAAACCATTAGGCAATAAAAATTCACAGAGCAATTTTGCTGGAGAAAAAGCATAAATAAAAAGTACATCGTTTCTCTCCCAGACTTTCTTGCAAGTCAGCTGCATTCAGAGAGATGTGCCACAGCTTGAGTTGAGCTAAAGGTAATTAAAAAGTGTTGGCTGTCTTGTGTCAAGATTCCAGCTTGTACTCGTGCACTTTAATCATAAAAGCAGCAATTATATAAATGGTGCCACTAAACGAAGCAAGAGCAGAGAGTACAGCAAGTATAGCTGAAATCCTATGTATATTGAGAAGAAAAGTAGCAACTGATCCTTATTTATGGATGGATGCATTCATTCTGTATCCAAAGAAAACATACACACAAAGAACTGGCTCTTGCAAAGAAATGTAGATGCTAAAATGCAGCTTCCAGCCAGTTCAGGCTATTTTGCTTTAAGGATATACTTATTTGCATTTGAGTTGGTAAGTTTTAATTATGTCAAATGTTACAGATTCTTCCTGGAGGTCTTTCAGCCCATATAAAAATATGACAGGCTATTTAGAGCATTAAAAGGAAGAAATCTGAGCCCCTCCTTTAAGCAAAGCTATTCTGGGGAAAAAGAAGTATTCAAAAATTTGATTTTTGTTTGTGGCCATTTTTGTAAGAAGAACCAAACAAAACTTCTCGCCACTCATGTTAATTCAGCAGCTGCTAAAATTTAAAAGAACCCTGATTATAAAATCAGCAGCTTGTAGTTTCTTGCTAAACTACTTTTAAGAAAAAAAAAAAAAAAAATTCACAAAGTGAGAACAGTGAACCAGGATTACTTCTCCATTGCAATTAGGCAGAATATGCCTCTTTGATAGAACAATCAATGGTTACTGCTACTAGAAGGATTCTAGCAGCATCAAGACATGCTGTGTTCCTGCCTACTTGGGAAATTTTAATGAGAAGCCTACTTGGGATTTCATAGCTCCATATCTTGTGCCATAAAAAACTCACACGCAGCATTCAAGCACATCCAGCTTGTGCCAGGCAGCAGCCCTCCCTCTCCCTCCAGACCTTAATATACACAAACCCCAGAGCCCATGGAATGAGAAAGCCAGGTTAGCTTGAACTGCAGCTGGGGCCAGTGGAGGAGATGGTGGTCAGGAGAACTTCCTCCTGATTTTGAATTCCTGTGTTGGCAATATAGTTAAATGGCATAGCAGAGTTATAACTGGTGCAGTATACACTTGTCTTGTCCTCTTTAAGCAGAAAAACATCAGTGCTGTGGGATCTGTGCACAAGATATTTCTGAAGGGATGAATCGGGAATAACAGCGTGGTAAAGCCGTTGTCCTGGAGAGCAGAGTTATTCCCCCAAAAAGCAATGCTGTGTAGATCAATTTTTGATCTTCTCTTGCTTCAAACAATTCTAGAACTAGAGGAAAGAGCTTATTAGGGTCCACGCTTTTGGGAATTACTTGTCACACTCCCCTTTATGCAACTCCACTTCCCCCCACCATCTATGCCTCCTTCAGTATCTCAGTGCCTCCTCCTGCAAAAGGTGCAAATAATCCTTGGTTCTGCTGTTCCCTTTCCCCCAGTGAGTATATCCATAATGTGAGAGCCAGGCTTGCTTGTAAAAAGGGGCAGAGGGAAAACTCCTCCGTACAAAGTGCTGCACCTCACCCGGGACCAGGGCTCTCTCTTCTCTTACCAAATGTCTCTGCATCAAACAGATCATAGAATGGTTTGAGTTGGAAAGGACCTTAAAGATCATCTTCCACCCCCCCTACCATGGGCAAGGACACCTCCCACTAGACCAGGTTGCTCAAAGCCCCATCCAACCTGGCCTTGAACACCTCCAGGGAAGAGGCATTCACAACTTCCCTGGGAAACCTGTTCCAGTGTCTCACCACCCTTAAAGAATTTCATCCTAATATCTAATCAAAACCTACCCTCTTTCAGTTTAAAACTGTTACGCCTCGTCCTATCGCTACAGTCCCTGATAAAGAGTCCATCTTTCCTGTAGGCCACCTTTAGGTACTGGAAGGCTGCTATAAGGCCTCCCCAGAGCCTTCTTTTCTCCAGGCTGAACATCCCCATTCTCTCAGCCTGTCTTCATAGGAGAGGTGCTCCAGCCCTCTGATCATCTTTGTGGCCTGCCTCTGCACTCGCTCCAACAGCTCCATGTCCTTCTTCAGTTGGGGGCCCCAGAGCTGGATGCAGTACTCCAGGTGGAGCCTCACGAGAGTGGAGTAGAGGGGCAGAATCACCTCCCTCGCCCTGCTGGCCACGCTTCTTTTGATGCAGCCCAGGATACGGGTGGCTTTCTGGGCTCTGAGTGCACATTGCTGACTCATGTTGAGCTTCTCATCAACCAACACCCCCAAGTCCTTCTCCTCAGGGCTGCTCTCAATCTATTCTCCGCACAGCCTGGATTTGTGCTTGGAATTGCTCCAACCCACGTGCAGGACCTCGTACTTGGCCTTGTTGAATTTCATGATGTTTGCACAGGCCCACTTTTCAAGCCTGTTAAGGTCTCTCTGGATGGGATGGCCCAAAAGGATAGTGTCCAGCAGATCCGGAGGGATGACATAAACAGCAGATACCCTACATGTTCATTTCAATTCTAGCTCTGCACTAGAAGTACAAATTATTTCATGTGGTGACACTTTCCTTACCAGGTCAGTCATTATGCCCCTTAGTAGCAGTTTCACCTCTGCCAGCTCTGCCAGTCTCCCAGGGCATGGGCAGGACCATGCCTGGGATGAGGCTGTCACTTCACTGGGCAGCACATCCTCTTTCCAAATGTAAGAAATGGTTACTGGCATGCCAGGAGTCCTGGGAACAGGTTTCCTTCTCCCTCTCTCCCTGCCACCAAGAGCAGGCATGGTGACCCATCCTACCCCCGCATCTTTGAAGGTTTCAGTGAGTAGGTTATTCACCTAATGCCACGCTCATTTTCACAATAGGAGGCCTCCCTGGCCTGCGATACTACACTGAATTACAAACCCTAAGCTGCTCTATTTGCACAGCTGAAGACACATTGGGGAAATCACATCTTTGAGCCAAAACCAACACCACATTTGCTGTTGTGATGGCAGGGCAGTTTTTTAAAGTTAGTTATAACACAACAAGTCAGTCATCAGCAACAGCAGCCTGACAAAATACCACAATTTACAGCTCCGCTAGTTCAGGGGAGCTATTATTTTTTTAAAGATTGACTGATATTTTCTGAATTGTGCTAGAATATGAGGTTTTCTTTCCAAAAGCAGCATGGGATGACGATAGGAGAGACAAGTGTTTCTTTCAAACAATGGAGAGAGTAGTATTTGATAAGTCAAAAGATCATGTGTGTAACTGTTGAATTATTAAACTATTGTACCTGAACGACGTGGTGTAAAGGCAGGCTGTAGCCTTCTGCCATTTTGGCAGCAGATAGTTGCCAAGTTCACTTGGCTAGACAACAGCCATCAAGTTGTTTCATCACAAACACTCCAATGTTTATACTTCCATATTTAGGTGGACTGCAATACAAAGCACAGAGACAGAAATAGCTTAGTGTCTTCTGTTTAAAGGACAGACGCGTATGTAGTGCACAACAGTGCTGAAACCAGAGGAGATGGATGGAGGCAGAGGTTTCCTGGCTTGTAATTCACTGATACATACCAATAGGGCTAAGCATTAAAACCCTTCTTCACAAATACACTTTACTTCCAAGTCTAGTTTTTAGCTACTAGCTCATAGGAAGCTTGAGATAAGTCAGACACCACCTTTCCCTCCCCCAAGAAACTATATTTGAATCCTTCGACCTCAAACAAAAAACCCAAGCTTCTGGCAAATGGAATTGTGTCAGTGTGGCCTTCCTAACATGAGAGACAAGGCTATGAGCTTGGCATAGATTAATCTCTCTGAAACCTGAAGGTATATTTACAATGGATGAGCCATCACACCAAATTCCAGATTGCTTCCTTTTCGGCGAAGTAACACTGCAGCTGAGGCAGTCCATCTTAGCTATCCATGCTGCTGCAGCAGCCACTTCCTCTGGTAAATCAGGTTATCGGAGATGAACAGGAGATACCAATTTTATTTTGACAGATGAGTACCAGCTGTGTGAAGGACTTGAGGCTAAACATGCACTCAAACACTGAAAGATAGTATTTTCTAGGCACCTTTCAGGAACTGAATTTATATCAGCGCTGTAGCACCACAAGCTTTGATGCAGTAAAAAGAGGATTTCTGAAACCGAGTGCTCAAGTTTGAACTTCCAAAGAGGAAGGGTTTGCAGGAAGGTGACCTGAATGACTAACATTTACCAAGTATACATCACAACCTCTTTATTGAGGAAAAATACACAAAAACCTGAAAACCCCTGTTCATGTTAATCAAACATTTTGGTTCGTAACTGATGAAATCCAGCATCCCTAAGCAGAAACCCTGGTGTTGACTCTTGGTGACTCTGGATGGCACTTGTCACTGCCCTAGCTTGCAATACCAGCCCACTTATAACACCCGTCAATTACACAGCGGCCACCCAGAGTCTCCCCGAAAGAAGGAAAATAGGAAGGGGAGAGAAGACACAAGCAAGGAGCTGTCACCTGCCGATAGCGTCAAAAGCATTCAGGTCCAGGGAGCTCGGGGAGGGGACGGCTCTGGGTCCTGGTGATGTGCAGCCCAGTGTTCCCACCCTATCGGTTACACACTGTGCAAAAAGCTGTCCCCTGCAGTGCTCCCATAGATGTTGGCCTCTTCAATATTTTGTCCCCGGTAGTTCGCACAGGCCTCGTGGGAGAGGAGAGAGATCTCTGCTCATTGGAGCAGCCAGTGCTTCCTCTGGGAAACGCAGCAGCATCAAGGATGCTGCAGAGGTAGGAGTCACACTGCATTAACTGCCCTGCAACTCTCCTGGTGGCCATTCATGTGCTTTTGGGGGCAGACCCCAATCTGGGGATTACTTCTTTTTGCATGTATGTTATCCAGTGTTGCATAAAACAGTATTTCATACGCTTCAGGAGAAGGAGTCTCTCTCCAGACAGTTGTATGGAGCCACCTTGGCTTTTGCAGTCAGTGGAGCTTGGAGTGGGGCTCTCTGAAGCTGGGAGGTGTGCAGCTGGCAGGGGGAACCAAGTCCATCAGCCAGGAGCAGTAATAGGGTGGCAGTCGCCTGTGGGAAGCGTGCATGATATATTAAGCCCTATAGTCCCCATACCTCTCCCTTGTCTCTTACAGGGGTCACCAAAAGACCAGAAGGGTTGGGGCAAGCCCCTAAGAGATAGCAAAGGCAGCACACCACCAGGGGCAAAAGCCTCTTGCAGGGCACAGATGAGCACTCGCAAACCTTCTGGCAGCATCCCCAAGTCAGTCATCACCCCACCAGTTTTCCCAGATTAACCTCCAACCAGAGAGTAGCGTGCTTCCCTGCTGCTATATGCGCTAGACTCTGGCTAAGGGCCAGTCAGATGGGATGTAGACCAGTTCTGTGCCAGCTACATTCAGGCACATGTACCCCACATCTCCTGGCAGAGGGGTCCATGGCCATTTTGAATGAGGAGGTGGTATTGATATTGAAACCTCTGTGATTGTAACCCTGTAAATCATTTGGGTAAATGATTCTTGACAAGACAATGGGATAGAAAGAACAACTAGACCTAAAAACAGGTACCAGAAACTTGAGTGGGCTGATTGCCTGAGAAACTTGGCTATACTGCATGAAATGCGCACTTTAGGTGAACTTGACTAATTATAATATGAAAACTGCTCATCTAGAAGTTAGGATACCCACCTCCACTTAAAGACCATCACCCACTGAGCCTGCGCAGTAAATTTAAGAGATGCTGTACCTTTAATTGAAGATGAGGACATTTTATGCCAATCAGCTTCAAGATAAGGAATTATGAGCACCAATAAAAGGTTGATAAACAATCAATACATGATGAGCAGCAGGGGTGACACAGGCCAGAGGCCCCAGGCACTAAGACACCATGAGAACCTCATCTCCCTTGGATTTGTTCCCATTCGCTTAGCCTCCACCTTTCCCAAAGTGGCAGCTTTCCGACAGAAAAGGCAGCCTAGCTCCTATTTGAGAAGAGTTTCATGTGCTGCAGGCAACATTTAAGGAGACGGGGGAGTCCCTCCCGCCACTGCCCCCAGTCTGAGCTGTCACTGCCCTCGATAGGTCATGGATGCTCTTTCATGTCGGAGTAACCTGTGCTTACTGCCAGCTCCCATCTCTCCCCACCCCTCTGTTGAGCATCTTGCAGCAGTGCTTGCTTCCTCCCCGCTGCCTGGTGAGCAAGTTGTTGCCACAGAACTGCCTGTTTTGGAGACCAAATTCCCATCAACACCAGGTACAGCTTCCCTGCTCTTACTTTGGTCAGACCCTTCCTTTTCTTGCCTCATAACTCACTGCTTCATTTCCCCCTCCTCCCAAATATCCCATAACCAGACTGCAAAACAGATGAGACAGAGCTTTAATAATGTATATGTTCCCTTGCTGTACTTGCTGGATGCCTGAGAGCACTGTTTTAATGAGTCAAATCTGGCTTTCTCCTAATACCACTGTGAGGCCACAGCATAGTCAAACTGAACATCTTTTGAAGGCTGTTTCTAAGAAGATGAGAGAGGAGGCCCTCCAAAGAGGCATGGATGCGGGGGGGGGGGGGGGGGAAGGGAAAACACTTTCCTCAGGCCAGTTTGCCCCAGAACCTCACACCTTGAGTACAGAAGCCTCCCATCATCAGTGCGGGTCATTAGGTAGTTCTTGAAATGACCGTGGCATTTTCTTTTAACAGGACGTACCGAGATCCATATGCTTACATAGCCTCCTTATTCACATGCTCTGTTCTTGTGCACCAGCTCTATTTAGATCACTTTTTCACACTGTTTAACATTTGTCTTCAGTTCTTCCCCATTCCTTCTCCCAAGTCCTGCCCCAAGTTGCACATAACAAACTGGAAGGAGTAATTTCTCTCAGTTCTATCCAAGCTTTGCACTCCATTGTATAAAATCTAAATTATACGCTGCAGCAAAATATTCCTCTAACAAGAATATTCTGTGGTTTAGACAAAGGGTACAGGCAACTGAAAAGCTTTTTCTTTAAATTTCAGCCCCTGCGATCTCAGACGTTACTTTGCTACTGGCACAGAGGTACATATCATATTAGTCCATACCAATCTTCATGGAGAAAAAAAATAAGAACAGCTCCCTTGGGACACACACACTTATTTTTGGCTCATTAACTTCACTGGTCATAGTACAGCTGTGACAGGTTGGGAAGACAGGTAGAACAGGTGATCTTTGCTATTCTCAGGATCACGTCCAGCCTACACTTATACCTTACGGTCATGGGCAAGTCTGCTTGGAGGAACCTGATTCAAAGCCTGTTGACAACAGCAGAAGCATTCCTAACCCCCATGCTGTATTTTAACCAGATAATAGGAAGCAAGCCTGTCCGAAGGCTCGCTGTTCATCTCACTCTTAGCATTGCTTAGTGTTTACACAAATGCCCTCCCACCCCCATCCCCACACACATACTAAACACTGTGCCCCATGTCAGAGTCTTATCATAACCATTAACCCCAGCACAGCTGGATATGATGGGCTCCAAGCAGTACCTGGTGCAATGGGTTTCTGCAGCTCCAGGAGTGCCAGGTCATTTCTGACAGGAAACCCACCAAAGCCATAGTGTGTGAGCATGGCTTTCACAAGCATGGGGTTGTCATATTTCACATTTGGCAACAAATACTTTTTCTTCAGAACTATTCTGTCTGGGCACTGGGCAAGGAGAAAGGAAAACAAATGTATTTCTCAGTCTAAAAAACCCCATAGTTCAGACAACAGGAAGAGTCCAAAGTTCACTCGTAACATTTGCTGCCAAGCAATACTCGTGCTTCAAGACTCATAACCTTACATCACAGGGACACTTTTGGGAATCACACTTGAGGTATCAGTGCTTTTTGTGGTGTGCTGACAGAGAACTTTGACTTGTATCTCCAAAGGTTTGCTGCTGTTACAATTAACACAGGGAGTCCAGAGGCAAGTCAGTCGCTCACCCTCTCAGGAGCCAGACCCCAACACGGATGGAGCTTACACTGAACTTACACTTACATTGATGAAACATTCAAGACCTATGCCACCACCATGGGTGTTTACATACAAGAGATGAAGGTTCAACAGAAGCATGTAGTACCTCAACCTAACTGAAGCCAGTAAGTACATAAAGGGGGGCCAGAGACACAATACAGGCATCAGCAGTTTTTGGGGGAGGACAGAGGACATGCTGTCCCAGGACTGCATACATAACATTAATTACCAGGGACACACCAAAGCCCAGGCCTCATCTGTACTACCACCATTGCTAGCAGCACAGAAAGCCACACAGGAAGGTTTAAGCTGCTAGAGGGCAGCTCTGGATGTATGTAGACATGTGGGAAACAGTAAGCCCATCTCTATTTGCCAGGACTGATAAGACAGCTTAGAAATTGTCCTGTCCGGAGGCTAGCAAGTCCTCAGTGCTCTGATGGGGGAGTACATTGCCCACCTGAAGTGGCAATGTACAGCTGTCTGGACCCATTTTTCATCAATTAGAAAACCTTCACAGAAGTGTTAACCCTCATACTGCAGGCTGGCCAGACAGAGTCAGGACACCAGGATTGACCAGCCACTTTCATCCTTCCTGGGCTTCCCGCATGGGTCTGCCAGCGATTCAGTACTTGTTGCAGGCTCCAGCACAAGGAACGGATCCACCACTGGAAATTCACATTTCTCTGGAGTTGTTTCCTCACTGTTAGTGAGTATATTTTGGTTGTTTTGTTGGAGGTTTTTTTTTTGTTAAATAAAATTGGTCACAGCCAGGTGAGCTAGTATGCTCCAACACCAGACAAGCACCAGAATCGTTCTGGACAGCTGCGTCCACACCAAAGGTTCCACAATAGCCCACTGGTGGGATTGAAATGTCTGTATTGGAGAGAGTTGGGAATGCTTTGCTCTAATTTTCCCTTCAAAAGAACAGAAGTTGTCCATACATGCTATACCAAAAAATAAAGTCCTCAACTAATACCAATTGAGGAAGGACTTGAACCTCGATGTCCCAGATGTGTACAGGCTGGCAAAATGTCCTGGGTAAGCAGCTCTCCACAGAATTTTCAGGAAGTCACATTCTGCAGGTGATAAGCATTTCCTGACCCCTTTTTTTTTAGTCAAAACTGTATTTATGAAGTGTTTCTATTACAGTAAGTCTCCATTTTCTAAAATTAGTTCACTAAAGTGTTCCCAACCGTCTCCAGTAACAGCAAATTAAACAGTGCATAAATAACCTGTATCCCACCACCACCAGCTTTCACTGATCACAAGAGGTGTTAGCATGAGAAAGGAAAGAAACAAAACTAGAAGCAAACAGTATTTACGTTCCTCAGAAACTGGTAATACAGAGGATGAGTCTAGGGAGAAAAAAGGTTTAACAGAAAGTAAGTCCATTAAAAGCTTGTAATTGGTAGAGCTGGTTTGGAGAAACCTACTGAGATTTTTAAGGGCTGAGATAAAACACATCTCCCTGTTTTGGTGGCACTCTGGATCACACCATGGGAACTAACCTTTTTATAACAGACTCCTTCTATCCCTTTTGTGTGACCCATGAAAGGGCACAACCCTTTAGTAAGAGATGCAAAGCTCTTGAGCAAAAGTTAACACAGATGGATTAAACTGTTTGGCATTCTGCTTCCTGTTTATAGTCTCAGGTTCCGGACAGTGGTTATTAATTAATCAGAGATCAATTACATGCTGAGACTAATCATTCCTCCCAATAAGCATCTGTTTTAAACAAAAACAAGCCAACCCCAAAACTAGTTTAAATAAACAGTCATTCCTCAGGGACGTTTCTGTATTTGGCTCGGTGACAATGAGAAGAGCAGAGATACGAGGGCTACCACCTTGTGTGAAGTGCCTGGGGCGAGCACTGAATTAACTCGCTGCAGTTTTGGATGCATCAGAGCACGGAAGAGTATCTTGAAGTGATCTCAGACAATAGCTTTTGGGGAAGCACATTCAGCAAATAAACATTACGGATGTCCCTGCCTGTAACCTTCAATACTATTTTAACAACAGGATTGCTTTGTGTCATAGGCAGGGAAAGACCCAGAGCCTTACTTTCAGCTGCTGCCTTCCAGCTCACTGCATTGGCTGCTGATACAACTCTCCACAAAGGATTTTGAAGTCTCTGTATCCCACAGATTCATCAGTTTTAAAATCCAGGGTCAGGAAGCTGCTGCTGGAGAACACGCTACAAGACATCTTCTGGCCACAAGTTCGCTGGTGAGGGGAAGAAGAAAATACTGCAATTGTAGTAATTGCCAAGTAGTTTGAGAGACAGCCCCTACACTTATATCCAGGGACAGACTTTTTAATCCAAGCTTTTTGACACTCAGAGGTATTAGTGGATGCCAGGATGTCTCTGAGGTCTTTCAGGAGGTACATATCTAGTGGCCTACGCAATACCATTCCCTACCCAGGCTGAAGAGGTGGTGCCTAGTGCAATGGCCAAATTGTTTTTCGTGTTCTATATGGGTGCATCTCATACTTTAGTGAGATTATTTCAATAACCAGTTCTCTAAAATGTCTACGTACATGGGATGAAAAATGGAGGAGACAGTAGGAGAACGAGGAAAGCATGAAGCCATTTCAGTGAACATTTTGGTACCCAAAGATCCTGATGTCTGTATGGCACAATGCAGCTTCGGTACTCACAGCAACATCTGCTCAAACTATTTCAGACACAGAGTGAGACAAGTACTAAGACACAAAGGGTTAAGGAAAAAAGGGTTTAAAAGAAAGATTGATAGAAGTATCCTCTCAGACACAGCCATGATGCTGGAAGTCAAGAGCTGCTGAGTCCAGGACACTTCTACTGAAGAAAGAGCTGCTCTCAATGGCTCTCAGGAAGCCTGCTGCCACTTGGCCCTGCCATACAGGCACTAATCAGTGTTGCCCTCCTCCCTGCCTCCCACACCCCACAACTGAAGGGAATTTGGTCACCTTCATTCAATAGAAGGGGTCAGAAAAGGAAGATAGTAAATGAACATGTAGTTCAACCTACCAAGAAGCTTCGAAGAGAGATGTGGATCATCATAAACACTTAAATGATCCCAAATGCAATCCATTGCATCCTCAGTTACAAAATCGTTAAGTACAGCCTTCAGCTTATTTCCTGAAGTAGAATAAATTGTCCAAGTGCAGTTCAATATGTCAGGGTAAATGCCAGGGTAATTGAGAGATGTTATTTCAGTGGCTCCAACTGGAATTAGATCAAAGCCTGGACACTCTAAAAAGAAAAAGATAAAACAATCATATCACAAAGAAAAACCTGTTTCTGCATGAATTTACTTAAGCAGCCCTATTAATATTGGAGAAAGAAGAGATCTTAGTGTTGGATCTTAAGTTCTGTTGGTTGAAGTGAACATTTGCATGGCTTCAAAGCACGTGTTCTACGTGTCGTTTACACGGAGAACTTGTTCAACCAGGAAAAGGGCTACAGACTTGGGAAATTGCTTGAACTCTGAAGAGTGATCTAGAGGCCAGACACCGAGACCCTACATACAGGATCACTTAGAGTAACCTTTCCTAGTGGGCTGGTCAACCTGGCTAAAGTTCAAGTCCTCATACAAAGTGCAGAGATGGGTTCAAGGATCTTGGATCCAACCTATTTGAGATCCTTGGAATTAGCTAAAGTTTGGGATTTTTTGGTGGGGTTTTGTTTTGTTTTAGGTTTTTTTTTTTCCTTCAAGTAGCCATTCATTTCTTCAAGCGTACATAGCAACTCTGGCAACAGGAATTGAAAGTGAATATGGCAACATAGGGATGTGCTGATTGGAGAAAGTACATTTAATACTGACGTGGCTAATGTTGCTGGTGACAGTCTCATACCCAAGTGTTCACACTTACCTGTGACAGAGGTTAGCCCCCAAGCCACAAGTACAGAATGTGCATGAAAGGAGGTGGGGTGGTGGTGGTGGTGGTGTTTTGTTTTGTTGTTGGTTTTGGGGTTTTTTTTTTGTTTTGTTTTTTAAATAGGCTTTTGGGTCTTTTTGGAAATTTAAAACCAGTCTTACCTTTGTCAGCAGCCTTGGTGTTTCCACATTTCAGACCTAAAAGGAAAGCACTGCCTTACCTGAAGCACACAAATGCAGAGGAGGTTACAGGGCTATTCCAGGAAGGGGAGCCTGAGCCAAGACGAGTTTTGAGCCAGGCTGTGGGTGAATGGAAAAGGCGCCTCCTGGTTTTCAGAGATGTGCACTTGGAGTGCACCTTGGAAACGTGTGTGTGCACATGAAAAAGCTGACAGGCCTCTGTTGATGGTGCTGTAAGTCTGATGAATTTTAATATGAGAAATTTAATTGCTGTGATTTACTTCTGAAGCCCAATTCACTTGCCTGATACGCGGAGAAGCAGATGTGCTCATTCACCCAGCAGTGAGGAGCACAGGTAAGACAGAAGAAAGGGGGATGCAGGAAGGAGATTAGATGTGGCTCGAGTTGCTAGAAATGCAAAACGGTTTGCTTCCACAAAAACAAAAGAGTCAGATGGGACATATCTCTCCAGCTCCAAGTTTCTTTAATCTGAGGCATCAAAGTACTAATTTGCTTAATGGTGCCAGGGCAATGCTATTCACAGAGAAAACTGTCTGCCCATGTCACCAGCTGAACCCTGGCCTGGGAAGCAAGAAAGTGCAGGAGGTTTCCTTTGATCTTTAAGCTCAGAGTCCAATTAACTGTGTCGCTCCCTGGGCATGCAGCAGAGGTGAGGTTTGGGGGGGGAGCAGTGGTAACAGCAGCACCCAACAGCAGTTTTGCTTACTAGGTGAAGAAGCAGAAAAGAGATTATTGAAGTAATAACAGGCAGTCTGTGGGGACATGGGATTCTGGTTTTGTGGACCAGAATGGAAAGGGGCATATAGAGAGCAACAGCTAAGTCAGTTATCTCCTTTTTACAGGTTTATAGTGGGAAGCACAGGACTTACTTAGATCACTACTTATGCATTTAATCACCAGCACTCAAGATCTCTCATTCTTAATGGCTATTTCTCTTCAGAACAGATAGATCTGAGACTGCTTAATACATCACTCAACATCTTCAGAAAACATCTAAACAGCATGGAAGCTTTTTCGTTTATAAATAATACTACTTTTTATATATATATATAACAGCCATACTTTAGCCTCTACTTCTCTACCCCCACCTCAAAATCTTAATAGACTTACTAGATAATATATCATGAACAGAGTAAGTCAGGAGAAAGCCTTTCATGGCTGCCTCAGCCCTGGAAGTGAAGGTCACTGTCACCACTGAACCTTGAGATTTTATGGGATAGAGGGAAGCATCACCACAGAAGTTGCCTGCAAAATAGACCAGTATGGAACATAAGCCTTCCACTTTCCCTTTTTTCTCTTGAGGGCTGTAAGGCTCAGCCTTGCAAAATGCAGCGTCGGAAAAGATTTCCCTTTCTAAAAGCCTCTTAATGATGGCATTCAGATTTGAATTCATGCATTGGACTACAGACATGTCCAGAAGATAGCTTGCTATACTTGCAACCAGAATGGTAACTAAAGGGTAACTAAAATAGTTAGAAGTGCCCATTATAACCACTACAAATCATTAGTGGCAAGTGCCCACTGCTTGGACTACTTTCGTTGGAAGAAATCCCTGCTCTGACAGGCAGCCACCACCTGAGGCTCTTTTATGCAAGACACTATGCAACACCCACAAGACTGTGGGACATCTATATTCCCTGGGGGAGTAACTGAGACCTGGAACTGAAGAACCTTGTATCCATGAGCACCTGAATGGTTTAAATTTCCAGTCTATGCTTTCTCTTCCTGATAGAGAAGATACTTTCACAGCTTTGTTTCCCCAGCAGTATCCTACATAACCAAGCCAACAGCTCCTTAGTCAAGGTGGGAAGGTACTTCCTCTGGTATAGCAGGGCAGTAAGAAAAGCTTCTCTTCCCTTGGCTCCATTGCTTTGACCTGCTGCCTTTGGCATACAACTTCGGACACACACAGCAAGTTGTCATGCTGCAAGTTCAAGCCTGGGAAAGAGCAACCCAGACAGACTCTTGTTCCAGAGCAAAGCCATGCCATGATCAGGACCTCACATCCAATACATTTGATTGCAACAGTATTTCTAGGAAGGGACAGATAGTGAGCTAGCTGAAGTAGCTCCAAGTGTTACCAGAAATCCCTCCTAGAGCGTGGAAGTGTGCCATGTAAAATTCCCTTGTCTGTCTGCAAAAGAAACTTAGTTCAGCTCTTCTGTTTCTCTCACCCCAGCATTAAGGTGAGTGCTCTCTCATCTATTGACTCTTTGGTTAGTCCAAATCCTTCATACACCATCAGCTGTCTGTGACAATTAGACAGATCTCTTTCAGTCCAGAAGTCCAGGACCTCAAGCCAAATAATGGATTTTAATGGGGCTACAATTCTCCAGTGGCAGCTGCAGCACAAAGTAAAGAACAAAGTCACAACGCCAGAATATTTTACAATTGGCTCTTATTTCCTAGGGATACCTATCAAAATGTGAGCAAAGGCAAAAGGGATTGTAATGCCCATTAAAAAGAGAAAAGGGAAAAAAAAAAATCAAAGATGGGATACTGGTCCAAATCTATTTCAGTCATATTATTCATTACTTCTGAAGTTAAGCTTTCAAACACTTTAGAAGTCTATGCTATTGCCATGTGAATGGAAAGTTATCTCTTACCTTAACTAAGCATGATAAGGGGAGGAAGAAAGGAAACAGATGAAAGTGCAAAAAGATTTTTAGTGACATAGTTCAGCACCGCCGTTGTTATACATTCAGTTACACCACGTTCAGGCCTCAGATATGATTTATGGTGAGAGCTTTACCCAGAGGTGTCAGATTTGTCTGCTGTTTGCTGGAAAGAAGGTACTGGTGCCCCCCAGTTTTCCTAACTCTCTTTGAGGAACTTGCCCAGTTTTCCAAAAATGCCATAAAATACCTATGGTTTCAGAAAAAAAACACACCGCGGATATTTGCAGACTTTAGTGTGAGGGTTCCAAAAGCCAGAAGAACTCAGGTGGTCACTTGGTGGCATTTGTATATCTCATGGGGTGTCATCCCTTCCTGATCTGTGAGGATGATATCCGTGTATCGTGATAACTCTGAGCTCCTCTTCTTGGGATTTTTTGAGGCACTGCTAGGTTTTTGTCCTGGGAAGAATAAGAATGTAAAGCATGAAATTCAGTTTTAATATTAAGTTTTATATGGACTTCCACCAGGGACTAGGACAACTCCTATATGACATAACACCCACATTGAAAAGCATGTACTGTGGGTGAGAGCCAATTCAGAGAGCAAGAACCTTGAAATGCTCATTTCAAAAGTTCATCTGGAAAAAGATGCATTCAATTAGAGAACAAACCAATTGGGAATGCTACTACATTCCTATTCTACCAGGCCAGACCCACAAAACTCAAACTCATGTTAGCCTTGTTTCAAGCCTCAGCATTTTGCATATCAGTCAGTGTTATCCAAGCTAAAGCTTAGGAGAGCTCTATTTTTACATGTGTTTGGAGAACATCTGTATGGAAAGTCTCCAGAAAGCCCCCAAAGGCGTCTTGAAAACAAGTACATTCTTGAAGCTTTGGTCAAACATGTGAATTCATCTTTAGAAAGAAGTGGTTGTACAGCTTGACTGTACCTTGGACCCTGAGCATCGAGTATTCAGTGCCGAAGGCAGCAGGGCCAATGGAGCAGAGCACCTGGCCAATGGACCTGGAGGACCCCAAGAGACTGCATGGTACCACACAGCACAGCTAGAAGCAAATCCAAGCACACCACCACTGCTGTAAAAACACCGTTTGAGAAACGTAGGCAAAAGTCATCAAGTTACTCTTGATAGAGGGAACTAACACCTAAGGGTTAGTCATTGTTTAACGTAAGCCATATATCTATATCCTTGGTCGCTGATAGAGAAACTAGTAGAGTCATTGCTCAACATAAGCCATATATCTATAACCTTGGCCATTGTGTAGGATATTTAAACAGGAACTAGCGGAAGGAACTTGCTGTTGTGACTGACCTTGCTAAAGAAACCGCAGTGAGCAAGCTTTGAAGAAAAGGTGAAAGTGCATCGCGAGGAAGACATACAGCCTTCATCCCCGAGACCCCGGCCCACGACCACCAGGAGGCACTGCGCATGTGCAGCTAGGAGGAGTTAAAGGCAGAGACTATGGAAATGTTTCAGGGAAATGTTATGAATATGTGTAGGTGTTTCCTGAATTATGGTGAATCTGCATAAATACAAGAACTGCCACGGTAGGCGCGCGCGATTGTGGTGGGGCGACCCCCCGTGCTGCCCAGTGCTGAATAAACATACCTACTTTACAGCCTTCAAAGTTGTGGAGTCTGCTTTCTGCACGTCACTCTGTGGCAAGGCAGAAAAGTGGGGAACTATTCACATTTGAGAGATGTTTGATGCCAGTAATGTAGCTGCTATGCAGTCTGCTGATGAGGCAGCAGGCAGCACCTCCAGTCCCTGTCCTGCAACCAGTGCCCCAGTGTTGACCAGCAAGGATTTGTTCAGTTCATTGCACGGTATCAGCTGCCCAAATTCTACCTACAAGACTAGGCATTTTGTTTGCTTTCTGTCCTGAAAAATCGCTAGATTGCTTACGTGTTAGTTCTTGGACTAAAATTATAAGTGAGATGGGACAGGGAATTTTTGCCATTGCTCCATCTCCACTGATAGGGACTTTCAGTTGTCAAGCACACTGAATTGTTTTCGGGTTACTTCCTGGCTCTCTGATGTTTCCAGCCTCTTTCACCTCCATCATACCATCATCCTAAAGTTCTGAGTCATGCTGACATTAAAGCCCAAGTCTACATTTTAGGTTCCTCAGTAAAAGTAATTAGGTTTAGAGATAGGCACCCACTGATTTCTGTTGCTCACCAGCTTTAGAGAAGGAAGGGGGGGAAAAAAAAGAAAACAGGCTGTTTCAATATGCTGGCATAAAAATAGGCATAGGAATCTAGTTTAATATACCCAACCTTGAAAAACTGCCAGCCATAACAAATGCTATTACATAGCAGCGAGTCTGTGTGCTGGAGGACGCTCCAGGGAGCTATCTATTAGACTCCTATTCAGGGAAAAGTTTGACTGATGGCCCCATTTCTGATAGTATTTTCCTCTGTCCTGCATATAAATAGTTATGACAGTTAAACTGTTATTCTCAGCTGTAATAGACATACTTCTAGAATCTTTTTGTGTGATTTTATAAATAAGTTCTTGGAGGAAGACAGCTGTGGAGTGCTCTAAGAGATCCTTAGCACATCCTCTATCTTTCTCCTATCCTGTCCTTTCACTTTCAACTCAGAATTAACTGATGTGCTAAACTGAAGATTTGGTCAGTGGTTTTGTTTTTGGGTTTTTTTTTATGAAAAAAAAATATTCCTAACATGTCTCATTACCCTAAAGGTCTTTGTCTGGAAGCATTACTAGTGTATTTGGTAACAAAATGGTATTCTTGTTCAAAACCAGTTTATTTTCCTAACGTGAGGGCACATAGCCCTCATTTACACCCAGACATTAAATACAGCCTCTTCCCTAGTGCATTAGCCATCACCACCAGTGCGATGTAAAAGGACAAGGGTCTACACAGAATAGCTATTATCCCAAAACTTTCTCCAGAGGAGTTGCTTAATTTTGAAAATATTTGGAGAACACATTCACTAGAATTCACCTACAGGACTCCCAAAGGCTGATGGTGGATTTCTCCACCACACTCAGTCTACTAGGAAATCAGTATGGATACCTACCCAGGAGAAATGCTTCTGTACAACTCATTCATAACATCTGTAATCACAATAAATTAAACCTAAAGAAAGGCAGAACAAAGGGGGATGTGGGAGAGGAAGAAACAAACACATTGAAGAGCTGGGAGGGGATTGATGGGAGAAGGAACATCTTCACAAGTCAGAGATCCTTCAGCACACCCAATAAAAACTCTGCAAGCTGTAGCCTTCATGAGTTTCCCCCCCCAACCCCTTCCAAGTTATTCCCCCCTTCCCCATTTACATTTTGTGCCAACAAGTTCCAGTTAATTCCCTTTGCTTTCAAGTTGTTGTCTGATACTTGCCTTTGATGTTCCTACTCTTTACGTTTCAAAAATTAGTGACTAAGCATTCCTTAGTCACCTTTCTGTGCCATTCATAGCAGTCTATAACGCCATTGCATTTCTCCTCCATTATCTTTTCCAGCCTGTTTAGTTTCTCCCTGTAGAGAGCCAAACCAACCCCTGGACACCTCTCAGGCTCCTCTGTACTTCTACATCCTTTCCAGACTGACAGTGGCAGGAGGAGGAAGAAGTGAATCAAAGCCCCACACAGTATTAAAGAAATTGGTTTGTCAGGTTTGTACAGTAGAGCATGTTCTATTCTTTACCCGTTCAGACATTGACACCTTGTTTTGTATTTTTCAGAGCTATGAATCTGCTCCAGTGACTCCACAGTATTTCGGTGATAGTAACTAAATTAAAGCCCATCACTTGTGTACATAAAGGCATACTGGTTCTCCATTCTGTCCCAAGACTTCAATACAGTGGAGATAGAGATTGATTTTCTTTATATATAAAAATGTTTATATACTACACAGCTTGTACAGCAGACAAGAAAGTTGGCATTTGACTTGCCATTTCGAACAGATATAGGAGTATGCTACTGCCCTGCATCTTCTCTCTCCCACTTTTTCACCTGCTCTGTGTACAGAGCCTTTAAAACAGGAAGCAAAAAGCATTCCCTCCACGCATTTTGAAATGGCCCAACTCACTGGAGTAACCTTGATATGCTCCTGCTCCCTGTCACACTGCACTTCAACCAGATTTTACTTAAATGCATGGTATGCAAACCACACATGTGGACACACAGGCCTCCAGAAATCTAAACTTTCTGGTAAAGAGCATTAAAGCTCTCACTTTCATTTTATTTTAGCCTTTTTTTTTTTTTTTTTAATTCTGTGGATTGTGTTCATCTAGACTAGTGTCTCAGTGACTGAAATGCACCTCAGCAGGGTCAGGGTGAGGAAGATCATAGCCCTCTGCACAGGAGATAATATATTTTCTGGTATAAAGAGCCACACTCCTGTTTCCCAGATGCTAATGCTTCAGTGTCGTCCATTCCACCTCCAAGAGGCAAATAATAAGCATTGTTGTTGCATCTCACTTTGTTGTCACAAAAGGTATGGAGGAAGGGGGGGCTGACTTTGAATAAGTCACTTATATAGACAAGTATCCATAAGGGTTTGCCCAAATACCACAGCTTATTTCTTAGTATGCTAAGAGGGCTCTTCTGCTGGGTCAATGCAGCACAGTGACACAGGGATTAAGGTCTTCAGCCAAGTTTACAGCCTGCGCTCTGAAGCTTAACCAGGTTGCTACACATTGGAGCCATACAACTGGGGCTGGAAACCCTTTCTGAAGCTGGCCCAAGTGAAAGTGAAAAATGTGTAGGACTGAGTGTCCTCAGCTGGATCATTTGTTGTTACCTAGCACTTTTCTTCCTTGCTGGCTCTCTTCATAAATCCCAAGAAACTCCTCTTGGCAGTTCAGTGATGATGTTATTGACAGATGCTTTACTATAATCTTTGCCATGCCCTTCAGAGACAGTCAGAGTATCCAAGAGCACTCTGTGCTTCCCATGTATCCTGATGAGGAAGGAGCAGAGATAAACCTCCGAGGCTCTTCTAACTCCACTTCTGACGCACATTCTGTGGATAAATGTGCACTTCAGTGATAAAAGCATTAAGAAAAGACAGAAAGAGCTTTCTACAAACCCTGCCAATTCTGCCCATGATTGAAGATAGTCTAGCAGGTCAATAAAGTTAGTGGGAAATGGTTTTCCAGTATTTCATTTTCTTTCTCTCTTTTTTTTTTTTTTCTTTTTTCTAAATCTGTTCCTTGCTGGAAGTTTGAATCTCCTGATGTCACTGGCAAGAACACAGCTACTGCAGCCACTGGAAAGGCACGCTTTTAGTTGGCCAAAATGAACAGATCTGATAAAAAGCTTAACCCTACATAGAGCATATATATATGTATATACACACATATACATATAAAACCCGGTCCCATCAGTTAGATCATTTCTTAGGCTCCAGCATGCAGGCTGGTATAAGCCTGCAGGAGTTCTCAACGTACACGGGCACACAGCAGTCCTGTTGCCTTGGCCCCCAAAACCCAGGCAGCAGACACAAGCAAGGTGGCATGAAGTGAGCTGCCAGGCCTCAGAGGAAAGCAGACTTGCTTGCAAATTTGCTGAGCTGTGCTTGGAATCAATGCCTGGAAAACAGATAAACAGGCACCAGTATACCACAGAATCACAGAATGGTCAGGGTTGGAAGGGACCTCTGGAGATCATCTAGTCCAACCCCCCTGCCAGAGCAGGTTCACCCACAGCAGGTTGCACAGGACGGCGTCCAGGTGAGTTTTGAATGTCTCCAGTGTGGGAGACTCCACAACCTGTCTAGGCAGCCTTTTCCAGTGCTCTGCCACCCTCAAAGTAAAGATGTCCCTCCTCATGTTTAGATGGAACTTCCTATGCTCAAGTTTGTGCCTGTTACCTCTTGTCCTATCACTGGGCACCACTGAAAAAAGACTGTTCTCATCTACCTGGCATCCTCCCTTTAAGTATTTATAAGTATTGATAATATCCCCCCTCAGTCTTCTTTGTTCTAGACTGAAAAGACCCAAGTGCCTCAGCCTTTCAGGTCATATTTGCAGAAAAAAGGAGGACCAGGTTGGTCAAACACCCAGGCTGACAGTACTACCAAGCTTAAATGTTCATTCACTGCTGAGGAAAAAAATTTTTTTTTTTTTAATTGACCTTGTGACCAGTCTTTGACAAGAGTTATGAAATAGTATAGTTTTGTTTATGCCTTTTCTGGTTGTCCAGAAAGACAGAATGTCATGGTTTAGGCTGGACTGGACACCAAAAGGCAGAGAGTGGGCTTAGGCTGCATGCACACACAGTGCAGTCAGATTCAACACTTGTTAAATAAGAGACCAAACCAACAGGGAAATATTTGGAAGCATCTGAGTGGTTATAACAGAGCGGGAGGGGAGAAAACAAGATCACTAATGAGAACTATACATCCCTTTAGTACCAAGCATAATAGGGTTGTCTGGCTCCCAAGGCAGCAATTTTTAAAGTCATACCCTCTGCAGAGCAGCTTAAATTCCATTTAAGTGTGCTTCCTCCCACACCAACGTTTATGAGCTTTCTGCTGAGATTGGATGCTGACACCACACCATGTCTCCGTGTACCTGCACGGGATGCTGAGAGCAGAGAGGGGGAGAGCTGAGCCCCTCAGCCAGGTAGGAATCCTTCACATCCAGAAGGGAGATGAGGAACATTTGTGTCCCAAGGAAGGTGCTGCAGTGTGAACAGCACTGCACAGCAGCAGCGACCGTCAGAGGGCACGTGCAGGGAAGCACGACGTGGCTTAACCCACAGTGAAAGAGAGCTCGGCCAAGCTGAGTTACGGGGAGGGTACCCTTCCTCCAGCAGAGCTGGCCTTAAAAAAAAAAAAAGCAAAACAAAACACCAAACCTCTTCCACCACAGTCTAGATTAAAAAGCAAGTAGTTAATCACACAGCTTTGCACAAGGGCAAGGCAAGGGCTCCTGTATGTTGTTGGAGGACAGGGGCCCTGTGCTGGCACCAGGGGACAGCAGGGGATGGCTGTGCAGGCGCGGGTGCAGTGGTCTGGAAAGGGGTAAAGCCCAGCAGGCTGAGCCAAAAAAGCTTGCCTCTGGGTTCCTTTTAAAAATCGTTTTTGCATTCAGGGTGACACCCCAGTGCAGGTCATTACAGCACCATGCACTTGCTGTGACTTTGAGCTCCCCCAGCAATGAGCGGCTGGGCTGAGACAACCCTGCTCCAGTGCGGGCAAGAGCCTTGTGTGCGTTCCCAGCCCCTGCTAACCAGCCCTGGAGCTGCTCTGCTAATGGTGCCCCCCCCGCCGCTGGCTGGGCTGTGCTTTCCTAAGGAGAGAAAGCATCCCCACCTCCTGTTGCTTATCACTTCGGGGGACCTATTTTCATCTCCATGGTGTGATGTCTTGGCGCACCGGCAAGGATGCCGGTGGGAAGAGGGGGAAAGCACAGGCTGCACGCCAACAGCCTGGCTACAGTACAAGTCTGTGAGCTGAGCCGGTAGCACATCCCCTCCTGAACAGATTGCTTTTTAAAGCCATGAGCAACAGCATTCTCCAATTTGTTGGCAGAGGTAGTGTCACCCAGTAACTCAGGGGTACTTCAGCCTTTTCATCAGCCTTCCTCCAATGCTGTCACAGTATTGGATGTGGAGAAACATTTAAATGCTTAATAGGCAGGAGGAGGCACATCAGTAGGACAGGGCTGTTTGTTATGCTTTAAAAGTAGTAACAGGTTGACAGAGTGCCTTACCAGAGACCAGGGCTCTGCTTACGCAAAGTACATGCATAAGAGATTAAGTAATCCTCCCTGCCCTAAGAAATTCTGTGCAAAACACAGAAGATAAAAACCCAATACCACCTTCCAAGGATGGTAAGGGAGAGACAGAGCAGATTAAGCAACATACCCAAGTGTATACCCAACCTGCAGCATCAGCGTTAACGGACCCCTGGCTCCCCAACACGAGCCCACTGCTTCTGGCTACAGCAGAGTCTGCCTTCCCTTGGCTCTGCTCACCAGCCCCCCCCTCCCTCCCCTCTCCCTGTGTGTACACAAACACGCTCTTCCCAGACAAAATCCAGACAGCTGCATCCACTTGCACCCAGATGTTAGGGGACTCAAACTTGGGCACTGCCCAGAGCTGCTCCTGAGCTGAACCAGCCCCACCACCTTCTGCAAACCATGCGCTGCAGCCTCCGGCACGTGACAGCTCCGCACCATTCTGCGGTCACCCTGTGGTCACCCCATCCCCGTCCGCGCTGGGGGCAGCTTCGCCAGCTGCTCCTGTGCCGAGGTCCCCGGTGCAGCCCTACTTCCCCGCAGCACCCTCTGTTCAGCACCTGAGGAGAGGCACTGCGTGCTTAGAGACAGTTTAATACAAAACTCAGGAACAGTCAGCACAGCCGAGCACTTCCCACAATAGGAAGGCAAAGTCAGGTAACGGAGCCAATGGTCAGTATCTGGCTCAAAGAGCCCTCAGGGCTTTGAACCTTTTGTATGAAGCCATATGTAAAAGCTGTATGCAATACTACAGCCCCCACCTCTGGGAAAGATTTACAGCTGCAGAGCTGAGCAATTTCCTGCATAAACTGCCTGACCTACTGTAAATCCATGAAAGCCATTACAGCCTTCAGAGTCAGTGGTCAGCAGCCAGTTGTGTCAGATCCAAGGGTATGGAAGATCTCCAGCCAGCTCCCAGCTTATCTGTGGGGATGGCCTGGCTACCATACAAGCAATGACTTGTTTTGTTAACTGGTTTTAGTTTAGAAGAAAGTTCTTCCTTAGTCAGCACCTGTACTAACATTTCTGTTAGGTCAGTGTGGGACTATGAATGATGCCACAAGGGAGAAAGACCAGCAGCTGCAGCACAAAGCAGGAGAGTGCAAGTGCTCATCTGACCTGAGAGTGGAGCACTAACCACAACGTGCTCTTTTCTTTAATATATACTTTAATTTCCTGCTTATAACTGCAGCACACTTTATTCAGGATACAGAAAAAAAAATTAAATTTATTGCTGTTAGCAGAAGTCCTCCATTTTCTGCTGGCAACAATAAAATAAAATACAGGATGGGAAGAAACATGAAAACTCTGTCCAGGATTAGCTCTTTCCTCTTTCTCAAGAAATTCTGTGGGACAATCACAGCTATTCACTAAATGGAGAATTACATACTTGGCTGTACGTGTGTATATACAGGGAAGGAGGAGGGATAAAGCTCTGGAAGACAAAAGTTTTGCATCAGCAGTTTCTCAGTGCAACTACTTTGAGCCAAAGTGAAACACTTCTCTAGAATGACAAATCAGTTTATTTAACATGGAAAAGAGACTTGAAGCTATCCGGTGCCTCTTTGAAACCTCTCAAATCCCATCAGATTAAACAAGCTGAAGCAGTGGATTTCTCCATTTGCCAATGAAACTATAAAGCCAAATTCACCTTGACCTGAGGAGCCTCAGCAGGAAAGAAACTTATGGGAAAGAAGAAAAGAGAGGGCTGGTGCAGGGAACAGTACGACAACGCTGGGTTCACATGGAGCACCTCAAACAGGTTTTCTCCCCTCATTTCTCTGCATGAGAGCACCCCAGTTGAAAAACAGGGGCCTCTTTCTTTTGTAAGATACCTACCACTTTCATGTAATCAGATTTATTCACTAGTATATGCTACTCTTTCTCTAGCACTTTCTCTGGCGAAATTTATCCTGCAGACTTCTGAATGTGGTGCTAATTATATCTACACAAAAGTTCAGTTCACAGTCTTGTCCCAAACTATTCTGCTCAAAGCTTGGGGCTGGTAGGCATTTTCATCAGCAGTTGTTTTTTAGTGAGAAAAGTATCTGTCCAAAGATTATATATTCAATTTGAGAGCCAGAAGTGCTAAAAGCAAATCTTATGCTTCTGAAGCTCCCATCCCAATTCCCACTAAGCTTTGTTTAGGGGAAAGGCACGAGGAAGAGGAGAAAGCGGGGACTTTCTGCAGGAAGTCACCTGGATATTTTTTTTTTCCTCCTCCCTCTTAAGTTGCTTCAAAAAGTCTACCAGATTAAACCTCAATGCACTTGAGATATTTTATACAAAGGGGTTATATTCAGGACTCACCTCACTTTTAGACAAAGAAAACTCACCTTTCATTGGCAGTCTTATCCAGTCCAGGGAAATCCTCACCCTTGAATAGACCCCCCGGTTTCTTTGGGCTGGCACAGCCAACAGCCCAGCTGACAATGCTCTGAAGAGTAAATGGTCCATCTTCCTTGTTGCAAGCCAAGGGGCCACCAGAACCATCCTAGGGACCAAGAGAGAGAGGACTCACATCTCATTTGGCCTCTGCACTGCAGTTAAGAAGAGAGCTGCCACAGATCACATTTGCCCAAGAAAAAACCTCGGTGCAAGAACAGGGGGTGCAACTGCTGGTGCAACTCAGCCCTTGTCTGGAATGAAGAGTCTGATTTAAAGGTTTGGTTATCAGCACGGAGTGAAGACTGAGCACAGGCTGCAGACAAAATATCATTGAATAGTGCTCTTTAGTGTTACACATAATTTATTAGTCCGCCATAAGATTATGGTATTGAGCAAAACCCGCATTTTAGCTGGACAGTGCCTCAGTCAGAATCACTTCGCCTTTTATTTACTCAGCTGTTCTTACCTGCTTGCCTCCTGATTTCAGGGAGATTAGTTAGGTCTTGAACAGTGCTCTGCATACAAGAGCTTTATAAAACCAACAGAAGTCTTTGTAGCTGATCTTAACAAAAGAAGATACAATGGGAAGAGTTTCACTGGGATGAGAGATGGGACTTGGGAAGTGCAAGGGAAGAACATCTCCTCCTCCGCAGGTCCCATGAAAATTACAGTCCAGAGAAAGATTACTAAACTCTGTGGTCCCACTTCCAAGCAACACTGCACATTGCATGTATATCCCGTACAGATTGACTGTGTCTATTGCTCTTATAAGTACTGTCCACTCCAGGGACAACAAGTTGTTGGAGCTTTTAAATGTGATTTGCTACATGCTCTTCTCCCCTCTGTCCCTTCCCCTAGATAGTTTGCTGACATCCATATGCAGAATACCTTCAAGAGCACTCACCTTTAGTTTTACCTCACCTTACAGGAGTCCTGGCTTCCCACAGAAACAAAGCCAACAGAAAGCATCCTGGCTGTGATCCCTCCAGGGTGACTAAACTACTAACTTCTCTCATAGATTTCATTCTCAAGTACAGGCACTCGTGTCTGCTGCAACCGCCTAGCTCGGCTCTCATCTGCTTGGGAAATAAATTTGAGGTTAGGTCTGGGCAGAAGAATAAAATACCAGATGGAAATGTAAGTTCTGCTCATAATAGGCAAACATGCAAAATCAGAACAGCCACCTTCTTCAATGATCCCCCGTCCAGATGCAGTGCAGAGGGAAGAGGAAGATAACATCTCTGTGCTGTTGGGCAGACACACTTGTCTCACAGCAGCGTTGTACTCTAGAGGGATGTCTAGCTGCATCAGGGCAATGTCAGAGTCATAGCTCAGCATGTCAAAGTGTGGATGCACCACAGGTTTCCACCTGTCTCACCTGTGACCAGGGCAGAGAGGTCAGGGCAGAAAAGTAACAAACTGCCCTCTAAGCGCATCCTGAAAGCATACTTGTAAAGGAAGAGGGCAAAAATCCCACAAGCCATGACCAAGCTCAAAATAAGTCATGAAAAGAAACAAACAAGATGCAAAGACATGGAAGACAAATTGCCCACTTCTCCATTTTTCAGCTGAGAAGATTGCTGGGACAGATTACATATATCTCCTGAGCCCAGAGTGAAGGCTGACTGCTTCACTGTGCAAACACGAGCCACTAAGGTTTTGCAGAAGACTAGTGTGTCATTTGTGCTTCTTTTCCACATGAATTTCTTCCTCCTTCCCATTAGGAAGAAAGAGTCAGCAAGTTTTTTATAGACAGATATATTGCTCAGCACCAAGAGAGTAAGATGCTGAGGACACTCAGTCATCTCTGTTAGATTTTAAAACTTTTTATTGCTAGTAATAAGAACCAGATATAAAACATACTTCTATAAACCGCAAGTTAGCTGAATGAGACCAGAGTTACTGGATTTCCTTTCTCATTCCTCAACCCATGCAACATACCAGTCATTTTGCCTTGCTGTCAATACTGTATTATCTGTGCGGATAGATGTGTTTTGAGAAATGTTGTAGGAGTAAATGCACCAAAGTCAACATTTTTAATTACATTGCTTGGTTTTTACCTGTTCTGTTGAATCTCTCAGGGCTCTATCATGGTCTCCTACTGTCACAGTCCAGTGCAAGGGTTTATTGGATCTGTATAATGAAAGCAAACATATTGGAGCTACTTACAGTCAGCCATACAGCTTCCTTATTTAGCAGTCATACATCCCTTCTGGCTCTTCTCTAATTAGTCACTTATTCCCAGGACTGCTGAGCAAGAGCTTCTCACCATGACAAAAGTGTTGCATCAGTTCTGGCTTTGCTACAGTTCTGATAGCAGATAGTCCAATTAACTTTAACGGATCTCCTACAAGCAAGCCCAAACTGTTGCCATCTCTAAAATCAATGATCATGGAGGAAGGGCAGAAGCAAGGCTGCATAGAGGACATGAAGGTGTGAATATAGTTTATAGCTCTCCAGCTGTTTGTGCCCCAGCCTGGAGGAGCAGGAGGAGCCCATAGCATGGAGAGAAGAGCAGAGGTGGCCTGGGGACATACCGGTCACACTCACAGCTGCACACAGTGGGTGGCTGTCAGCAGCCACGTGGGGCTGATGACAACCCCATCTCACTGGTAGTCTCCAAGGAGCCTTGGGGTGGCATGCCATGGCCAACAGTGAGGACAGGCCTCCTCAGCCCCACTAACACACTTGAACAACCACTGGGGAGTAACCGGGGGAAGGCCACCAGTGTCTGCAAGAGAGCCAGAAAACTAGTCATACTTTCACAGGCCAGTTTCTTCTTTTCCTAGATAACCTCACACAGTGGATACAGCAAGACCAAAGATTCAGGAGACAGCAAACTCATCTGCTCTGTCTGGAAGTGGTGGGGGAAGGAAAAACAGATACATGAAAGCTTGAATCCTAAGGAGGTGAGCACTTCAGAGAGCAAATGAGGCTCTGGCACTGAAAGTAGGTTTCTCCCATCCTCTACCCTGTGTGCCCACTCCCAATAGGCAGCGCACACAACCAGAGTGGAGACGACGTACCACACCTATGGAAAATGGGAGATAGGGCACCTGCCTATCATTTCATCCTGGTAAAAAAGTGCACAAAAGGGGACCTGAGGTCAGAAAACATCTGCCTCACTGCATAATCCTCTTAAATGTTGGAGGAAAGCTCCTCAGACCAGATCAACTGAGGAGAATTTAGTTTCTTTACCTAAGGGGACATCCTTCAGAGGCAATACCAATGCAGTAGTTAATCCTGAATCTTCTCTTCCTCCTCTGCAGAAGAGGAAATAAAAGTTAGCTCTGACTTGTCTCCTCAAAAAAAAAAAAAAAGTCTAAGAGTCTCCACTCTGGAAGGGAGAAGTTATTCGTCCCCTCAAGCAGCAGCTGGCACACACATTCATGAAAGTAGAAAGCAACAAAAGCAGACTAGCCCCCAGAATCAAGACTCTCCTCTATAATGAGATTTTCAAGGGGAATATCAGACTGGCAGAATTAACAAGGCTGCTTGTTTCAGGTAACAGAAGTTATTCATCTCATTTCTTAGTGAGAAAAAAAAAACCAATCCACCCTTGATTGATTCATCTCCCTTATTCAGGGAAGGGAGCTCTGCCACAAGTGACTATTCTGTTTTGAAGTTACCTTGACAGAATGCAGCAGGATTAGCCTAAAAAATAAGCTCAGTTGTCTAAGAATAGCTGCAGATGATGCGGACATTTTTAGACACATCAAGCATCTCTCTACTAACCTAAAAGAACAAAAATGAACCAGGCTTTGAACCCTCTAAAGCTGTTCTCCCCATCACTTTCAAAATGTACCAGCACGGTACAGCATTCCCTGGACTCAGCACTGGTTTGGGAGTTGAGAATCCACAGAGATTAGCTGTGGGAATGAACAAGAAGCTGTATTTCTAAGATGAGAGCCCTAGAGTTTTGGTGACTTTCTGATTAAAATAAGAACTTTTGCAGAAGAGGTGCCTGCAAAGCAACTTTAATCAGTGACATCAGTAAGCAATAGCAGCCAGAATTAATCTACTACAGTTATGCTACAGGTCCACAAAAGTAATCTAAATTTTCTCATAGTAGAATTACAGGTAACCTTCAACAGACAGTGTGAATGCCCTTCATTGCACACACACACAAAAAAAAAAAAAGAAAAACAAACAAATCACACTTGAGAATTGCATTTGCCATCATTAAGGGGGGGCAAGCAAAGTCTCTCTTGAATGGCTTACATGTACAGAGTGAGGACCTAGAGAACAGCTATTAGACTTTTCTTCCTATTGAGAGCACTCAGTTTGCAGAGCATCTGGAAGTCCCATAACTGCAGCTGGATAGGAAGCTTGCACTTTATTCCAGAGGAACTTTCCTGTAGGAATCTGAATTTGTGATGGCAAAGCTATGCTGGAAAGCATCAAGTGAAACATCCAAGATGCTGAAAGCTCTCCCCTGAAAGATTCCAGATCCAAATTTATCAGCCTTCTTCCCCCCACTTAAATACTCCTTTCCAATGGAAACCAGATTTCTTTTCAAGGAAAATAGTGTTAATACTTATTCAGCATTTGATAAACATGCAAGTAAATTATCACCACAAAATAGATGGGGGGGAGGGGAGGGGAAGTGGTTTGCCAAAGATCACTTGTCAATAGCAAACCTAGGACAAATCAAGTCTCGTACCCAGCTTATTTGGTGTAAAGAGCAGCACCAGCCCCTCACCACTCTACTCTGTCTTTTGGTTCACATACAAGCCTGTAAAGAGGTAGCCAGAATTCAATTCAAATATCTTCACTTCTGAGCACCAGATTGCTTTTCACCTTAAGAACAGATATCAAGCTCTGCTAAAGTGAGTCTGGTGCGGTTTTTTTAAAAAAGCTGGGGTGTTACAACATGCTTTCACTTGGTCCAAGCAGAAGGAACATCTGGAAATATAGATGTTTAAAAAAGGAAATTTAAGAACGTCTATTTCACTAAAGTTAAAGATTTTTATATTGACAAAAATGAAACCGATTTAAAGTGAGGAATTAAAAAATATTTCCTTTTGAAAGTGTGGGAAAGCAATGCCTCAGGTTAGCAATTTTTCATTAATGAAATTCCAACAGAATTAGTTCAATTCATAAAAAATTCATATCCATTTCAGTGGAATGAGACAGCCATCAACAACCGCTCTTTCACTCTGCCTTACTTTGAACATTTGTTGTCTTTAGTGACACTTAGAGCAAAATTGCTTTTGCTCTTTCCTTTGATAGGGCAGAGGCCCGATCCAGCAGCACACACTTGTATGAGCTGCTGGCTCTGAAACAGAACGTGAGCCACAGTCCTACATCTAGCCCTGCAACACCAGCTGGCTCTCTATGAAAAAAGCATGGCCTTGGGCCAGGACATGGGATCTCCTTTGCCAATGGTGCACTTGGCCACACCATGATGGGCAAGACAGAGGGGCAAGCCTCAAGGCTACGGCAGAAGCCCTTACATTGCCCTTTCAGTGGTACTGAGTAACATGTTACCAGAGAGGGCGTATTTCGGTGATAAAATATGCCTGTTTCCACTGAGATTTCTAATTTAAGTCTGAAACAATTAGTGCTCACTCAACTGGTTTTCTTCTTCTTCATCACTGCAAAAAGTAACTGCATCATAACTGCAGCCTGGGCTGAGTTCCATAGCAAAGTCTTCAAACTCCAGCTGTAAACCAGACAAGCAAGAGGGAATCATCAAGACTGAAACACTTAACCCTCTTAACCATGAGCTGGAGAAAAGCTAGGTTTCAGAAGAATATGGGCACAGCTTCCCTTGGTGAGTATGTCACATTTTGCATCAAAACAGTCTGTTGGCAATCTCGGCCTGACTGCTCCTTCCTGTGCAGGGCTCCAGAGAGGTCTGCAGAGGATGAGGCTAGCCTAAGCTTTGCCTTCAGGCATGTCAACTGTCATCTTTACTGCAACACTTAACGCCTTGTACTTCTGAACAGTCAGCGTCCCATATGGAGTGCCCTTCCAAGAGCTTTTCCTTCAAGCGTGGAAGACTTGCAGAGACTGCAAGTTCTCAGACCAACAGAGCAGCAGCAACCCAAGCAATAGGTCTGCATCCCCTCGAGCATCCCTAGGTTTAACACTGGCTTTCCATCCCTTAGCCAAGGCAGCGGGAGAGGAGACATGTCACTGCTTTGAACAATGTAAATGGCAACGTGACTCATCGTGGACCGGGATGAGCTCGGTGGGATGCTTGCTGCACACAAGCAGCAACAGGCAATAAAAATAAAAAGAGATGCTGTAGTGCTATGAGTGGGAACTGTTATCAGGCAGCCCATGCACAATGAGAAGCAGACAGTTTCTTATAAAGAGTAGCTTGGGGGTTTTGACACTGCCTTAAGGAAAAGGCTGACTATATTGTTTGCAACACACTCTCTACCTTCCCTTTACCCTCAAACCTGTGATGGACTTCAAGGTAAAGCTATCTTGAAATGAGATTGGTGCCTACAGACTTCAAGCGCTTATGGCAGTCGCAGCCCCTCCATACATGAGTTCGGAGGTGATGTCTAATTGACAAAATATGCCCTGCAAAGAATCGGTGACCTGGAAACCTTGTAATTTACAGTCTTGCGTGTCACAGATGTTTGTTACAGGATTTTATTGAATCACTCACCTGAACAGTTCTTAGTGCAGGGGTTTAAGTGCAGTTTCTCTTTTAATTACCTTTATGACATACTCTGCTGGAGCCTCAAAGAGCCAGTGGCACTTCGTGTTCCTGGGATACAAGCCAGTGTAATTAGCAGTATCAATCTTCCCCTCTTCCGCTAACATTGCGACACTCCCACAGCCCGAACCTTCAATACACAGACGAGAAAGGAGACAATTTAACAGATGGGATTATACAGTACTTTTAATAAACCCAAATCAACAACTTGATTTTTAAGGAACCCAGGCACTCTAAGGACAGTTAGTGTTTTAAGGGGGTCAGAAGGGAGAGGTAAGGCGTTTCTACAGCATCAGCACAGTCACCTCCTTCAGAGTCCTTACGGGCAGCTGTGAAAGTGAGCTTGAAGCTGTGGCCACTGTTGCTCCCATCAGAAACAAATATAACAGTGACCTGGTCCAACTGGCAGCAGAGGGGCTGGGAAGACATCCCCGCAGGATTTACCTCAGGGAGACAAGGAGTTGGTGATAAGGGTAGTCTGAACATACATTTATTCAGGCAAATCTTGCAGTGGTTCATTAGGCAAGATCCCATCGGGAAGGTCTCTTCTCACACTGAGTGGAGAGACTATTTGGCTTTCATTGCCTATAAAATATTTAGAGGCGGTGCAGAGAAATTATGGAGATGGGACTTCATCCAAAACAACCACATGAACAACCAAATATTCCTAGAGGATGAATTGCATGGACTAAGGATTAACATTATTATCAACACACTCTCATTAGTACTTAGTTAGAGTGGAGAGGCAGCCAGTATTTGCAGGAAATGTTTATTCTCTATTGGTTCCGTATTAAGAACACTTTACAGAGGGACAACAAGCCACCTTTCTTTTAGTCTCCTCTGTACAGTTACCCAGTAATCTGCATTCTTGTTGTGCCGCGTAACCAATTTTGAACCAAGGAAGAGCCAGCCTTTGAGCTGTGTTTCCAATGCACGTGACACTGGCCTTGCTAACACATTGGAAACTCATCTGGACATGCACCAGCTAAGCAAGGCTAAACACTCGGTTTAGCCTGGTACCCAGGATCTGTAAAGAGTAAAATAGGTATATTGGAGACAAGGCAGAGGGGGCACAGAATTATGTACAGCTGACAGACATTTTTGAGATGCCCACCACACTGCACTAGATGCCAACACAAATATGAACATGTCCCTCAGTCCCACCTGCCCTACTCTGTTTGGGTGTTGTCTCTACCCTCTTTAGATTCATAGTGCAAAATAAAAAAGGCTTCTCAAAAGTCAGCTAGAATTGCTGTTCTTCATGACAATGAATGACAAGAAGTTACACCCAGTAACCCTCACTCGAAGGCACCCAGACTTACTGATCAACACTCTTCTGTTCAAATAGAGGGACATATAGTCACAGTCACATCCCATTTGGTACTCTACACCTAATTTGGTGAAGTACATCAAGATGATTTTGTCCTCCGGCACTGTTATATTCCAGGTGCACAGGCTAGAAGTAAGCAATAGTAAAGGCATGTATCTGCATGGCTGAGCTTAGCCCTTGTCAGTCCCACCATGGGCTGAGACTCTCCAGAGACTGCTTTCTTGCAAGCATGCACCAGAAGCTGACAACTGATGTCATCAGCTCCACCTGGTAAATTTTACCATCTTCCCCTTTGGCATAAGCCATCTGGGAAGAGAGTTACCAATAGCAGAGGACTGCTGTGAACTTGCTTAGCGCTAGGTGGGGACTGACGCTTCCTTGATAGCTTTGTGCTGCATGACTGACACACCACCAGCCCAGTCCATCACATTCCCCTGCCTCCTGCAGGAGCTGAAAGCTTCTTTGTGTGAGCTGGCATCGATATGGCCAGACCAAAGGATAAAGGGCACAGCAGATCTCTAGCCAGCCGCAGCCATTTTGTGAGTGCAACTTGTACAGAATCTGTATTACAAATAGACTTTGTGTCTTCCTGCCTTCCCCCGCAGCGTTATCCTGCCCAGCAAGCGTAGCAGGGAACACACAGCCACTGTCATCCAGACGCTGCTGAGAGTGGTGCCTGGGCCAGCGGTGGTTGGGGCTTCCGAGCCCTGGGAAACACTTCAGTGGGTGCCCCAAGGAAAATTCAGTCCTTGACTACTACAAGCAAACTACAGTTACCTGTTGTCAGGGTAATTATCCTCCAAAGCCTGGGGGTACTGAATGTGGCAGCTTTCTCCAAAGAGCAGGATGCCTTGGGAAGTGCACTCCGCTGGCGCAGGGAGAGGGCTTGGCACAGCAGCTATGGAGAGAAAAGGGTTGTATGGGGTGTTGCAGTACAGGCATTATCGGTCAAGGCACAGGCTACAGCACTGCAGTTGTTTCAAACACAAAGCACTTGACATGCAGCTTAGAGGACCCTCAGATGAGAGCACAGAATTTCTTTCCCAAAGTCCTACTTAAAAATCCCCAAACTTTCAGGAGTTGTCCTAACGACACAGTGGGCTCACATCCGCTCAGCCTGCTAAGAGCTGACGTGGCTACTCCAAGCTCATTTTTAATGAAGCACCACTTTTATCTTGGCCTTCCCTTCATCTTCTATGGGCATTTGGTCTGTGTGAATCCCGGTAGCTCTGATTTACAAAGGGTAATGCACCCACTTTGTTGCCACGTGGCTTCTGCTCCTTGCAGTTACTGATCCCAATTAAGAGGTACCTTCTTAGCTGCAGACAGTCCCCTTTGAAAGCATAATCATTAAGGATACCTAGCAAAGCCGTAATAGGTTGGGTATTAGTTAATACCAACAGCTCAACTTTGATGGCTATGACAGAAATAACACCGTCTCTTTTATAACTCGTATTAGCCCTCTAATCATCTGTACAGAAAAATACAGGTGGCTGGTGGGGAGTCACTAGACCTGTGCCTAGCTATAAAAGGCACTTCTGATAAGCCACTAAAACCTCAGCACTCAATACGGTGCCCCTCTTCCCATATGCGCTCACAGTTGGTTTTGATGAGGAGATAACCCCCGATCAATCCTGCACGCCGTTTCAGGAGCACAACAGTGGTTCAGATCTCGAGCTGGCAAGCACTCAAAGCAGGCTTTTATTAGAGCAGGGCTGGTAGGCAGCATTCGAGGGACACCTCGCCAAGCTGGAAGGGCTGCATTCAGCCAGAAAGAGGGCCACTTGAGTGGCCTTCTGCTTTTCCTTCAGGGGATGTGGGGGTCAGACCTGCTATAATAACTGGGTTTCTGAAGGGGGACCTATCTGTTTAAACTTTTGATTTTGCCATCCCATATTAAAAGATAATATACCTTGCTGCTGATGCAGCGGCAGAAATCCAACAGAACTGCTGTGGGTGGAGGGGAGGGGGGAACAGCAATTGCAGGGCAATTTGGATCCCTATGGTGCTAAACAGACAAGAGAGGGGGAAAAAACCCTCCCAGTAGTCACACCTACCTTGTGTCATGTGCTGGGCAATGAAGTCCATGAACACAGCCACCCAGGAAAAGATGCCTGGTGAGCCCCGGACCATGGTGCTTCTCTTGAGGGTATCCCACCCTCTGGCACAATCCACCCTGTAGGACATCCCACCAGCCAGAGCCCAGGTGCCGCCGGTGCTCAGACAAGCAAGAGGGCCTCCAGAGTCACCCTGTCCACACTCCATTAGGGTGGAAAGGTGCCATTTGTTCCTGTGCCAGCAGCATCGACCTTTGATGGTGTTGCATGACTGGCCAGCTTTACCACAGAAGCCAACACAGCCTGGCTTGCTTCTCCCCAGTCACGGGGGTCTGGCACCGTCCCTGCTCATTCAGCTGTGCTTGTTTAATCTAAAATGCACCAATCTGTTGTTTCACTCCCCTGATCTGACTTGCAGTTTGGCAACCTGCTGTTCCCCGTACACAAACCCCTTTTTTTTCCCATGAAGAATGTGAAAATGAGAGCCATTTCACTAACATCAGCTGCAGCACTGCTTTGAAAATCTTCACACAAGGTCTGACAGAGGGCAGGGAGCTTCTTCCCCAGCTGCTGCTTGGTTAAAAAAAAATATTTGTGTAAGTACACCCCAAGGAGACTAGTGATGGCTCCGTCAGCAGCCTTCCCTGGGGCAGGGCAAGACTGGGCCCACTCACATTGTTAGGACCAGCAGAGAAGAGTTTGGCACTGAGCAAACTCCTCTATGGCAGCCCATTGCCCAGTGGGTCTGAGTGAAGGTATCAGAAGGCTTGAGTGTGTGTGAGGGGACACCAAGGGAGAGGTGGGAACTGCCTTCTTTCCAACCTCCTGGTAGCGTTGCCCATGCCAGGCTCCCTTGCCCATTGCCTGGAGTCCCACCACTGAAGGTGCCTCCTGTTTTTAGCAGAGGTGGTGGCATTTGTGTGCAGAGACGGAGGTCCTGCTGTTAGCAAATGCCCAGGGCAAGTCTAGGCGATGGGGCAATCATGCTTCAATCTGCTGCCCCCACCTGTACTCCCACCCACAAAAGACTCCTCCTGTCTTCGTTATCCTGAAGCTCCTTGTAAAGCTGTTGCTCAGCAGAGTGCCAACAGCACTGTCAGTGCTGGTACTTCCCTTTCTCCCCAGGAAAAAAGGTTTTCGGGTGGATGGGACAAGCCTGCTGCCCAGCAGGAGCCAGGGCGGACAAACTGTTACCTTGCCTGCGTTCCCTCCCGCTGTTGGGAAAGCCAGCGCACAGCATGGAGCCCCGCACTGGTGGCAGGTTCCTGCCCCTCAGCAGCACACCGCAGTTATGGCTGTCGATGAGGGGCAGCTCCATCTCCCGCAGGACAGGACCCAGCATCCCAGCCGCCGTGGGAGCAGCAAGGCCATGTCCAGCATCTGCAAGACAGCTCACCCCTCTGGCCGAATGATAGCCAACAGCCCCATCGCCTGGGAGCCACATCCACCCCTTCCCCACCACAAGTGGCTGGGGGTCCCACACCATTTGCCTGCCTGGTTTTGAGGCAGTTTGGGATCACGGAGTACAGCCAGCTAGGCAGGTGATGCATTGGTTTGCCCCCAGCCAGCTCAGAGAAAAGTGCCTCAAAACAGGTTCAGAGCAGGTCATTCCCCTGGAGGTTGGACAACAGACATTGCTTTCTTCTCCCAATCACCCTACCTACAGAGCTGGAGAATTTCAGGAGCCATGACAAAGCTCCCAGCAAGCTGCAAGCGTGAGAGACCAGCCCTGGCTGGGAGACAGCACGCTCTCTCCTGGGAGAGCTGCTGGGGAGTGGGAGACAGGGAAGTCTTCTCTGTCTCCTCTACTGTGGATGAGCCCCAAACCACTGGGGATGTAAAAATTAGAAGCAACATTCACAGTTTTCTGATATCTAGAGGAGAGAGTATAAAAGAGTATACATTTTTACGTACAAAGGAACTGTTCCCGCTTTTGTAAGACCTTGTAAGGACGGCTGTGCTTGCAGGAGGCTCCGATAGGCACACATGAATACGCACAGCAGCACTGCAAAGTGCAACCTTCCCTAATGTGCTCCAAGGTCCCACGCTGCAGGAAAATGCTGATCTGCACATCCCTACAGGGGCTGGTTCTCTGACAAGCAGAGGAGACCTGAGGAGCAAAGGAAGGGGTACTTGAATTTTCCATCTGGCAGGAGTCACCTTTTCTTACATTTCTATTTCTGAAAGAAAGTGGATCCTTTCCCTTATCCGTCACCCTTTATTCCTGCAACCATGACCAGAAGGCCCTGCCATTTGACTCACGCTCAGACACCTTGCCCCAGCCACTAGCCTGGAAGTCTTCATCCCTGTGGGGAAGGCAGATGGGCTGAACCTCATCCCCTGCAGAGGAAAGGGTGCACAAATGAGCCTATGAACCCCATGCTTCCAGGGGCACATCTGATTTACAGGTACAAACAGCATCCTTCAAATCACACCGTTCCATTTCTCCCCTTCCCAAAACACCACAGTCACATGTGGGTATCTATAAAATGACATACGATCTGAAGGTAGTCACATGTAATTGAATTTTCACATGAGGCAAATTTGGAGAGAGAGAGATCAGGAAGATTGTTAGCTAGCTTTAACTGTTAACTTAAGCAGAAGGATGTTTGGGGAGGGGACAAAAGAAGAGAGGGAACAGCATGGCAGAGATGAGGAGACTAGGTTGCCTCTGTATCGGTTTCATATAGTGTGGAAACAGGCCGGTGCTTGTGAGAAAGTCTTTACATCATTCTCCCCAAAGACCAGTGCTAATCAGATCTGAAGAGTTATGCAGGACATGAAAAACTCAAAAGGTTCAGCTCAGTTCAACCCAGACTCATGTTGGTTAGTTTTTCTTTGATATTGGGGAAAAAACGGATCACAGTTCTCCTTGGCTGCCTCAACGGGGCATTGGCGATGCCCAGCCTTCAGAAGGGCTGAGCAGGAGCTGAGCCCTGGAGTTTTCTCAAGGGTTGTCCATACAGCTCACATGCTGTCAAGCCCGGTTCATGGCTAGAGACGCATCTGTTTAGCCACAGGGTAAGGGGTACACAGGCAGCCCTCAAGCAGCTTTCCTTACGCTGCCTGCCAGGATGTCTGAGGCCCGAAATGAACATTTCTTGGGTCTTATTTCCCTTATTCCTGCCATTTTGGGCAAACCGTAAGGCTATCACTGCCTGAACCAGCGATTTGAGACATGACAGTGACAGAAGGTTATTTTATGTTGGCTGATCTGCCATCTGATGGTGACAGGCAGTCGTGGCCAGTTGGCTGTAACCCATCATAGCTCTATATAACTCGGGGAACTGCCTTTGAAAATCCTAGGAAGTTAAAGACTTGTGCCACTTCCCCGACTCCGACACCCTAAAATTACCTCCAGAGGCTTTGCCTTTGCCTGCCAAAGTACTGGAAGTGAGCAGGTTTTAACCCAGCCTGGTTCTCAGTGGGCAGGACCCTTGCAGCCCATTACCAGCTGATAGCCCAGGGCTATGGCCAGCAGGAAGCCGATGGTTTTCCAGCAGCTAGCTGGCAGCTAGCGTTGGCACAACAGGGCTGAAGGAAACTGTGCTGGTACAGCGTGTACGAGGGGAACACAAGGGCACACAGGAATCTGGTGCACGAAGAAAGCACGGGCATAGCCAGAGCACAGACCCTGGACCGAGGGACAAACTTCTGCGACAATTAATCATAGCCTAGGACAAGAATTAACCTAATTGTGTTACTTCGATAAGAAATAAAGGCATAACTGAGGGAACATTTCTCTAGCACGGAGAGCATGAGAATGGAAGGAAGAGGGGTGTTTTTTCGGGACCAGCATATCAGATGAGGGCTTTGCCTGCGTAAAGCACCCTGCCACAGTGTTGTGGTTTAGGCCAAATCGTCTACTGGGGACCTGGGGGACCCCAGATGGGACCAACAGATGCTCCCCTCTACCCCTCTTCAAAGAGAGAGGCAGAGGAGGAAAAAGAGACTTATAAGTTTAGAAGGAACTAAAGTACTTTAATGAAATATTAATAATAAAAATAAAAAGAAATAATGAAATATATACAAAACCGTATCAAGCTCCCAAGATGACAATCACGACACCGGCTGGCACTGGGGCAGTCTCAGGCTGGACTCAGTGATGGATGGGAACTGGATTCCGGATCTGCATTCAGGATCAGGATCACAGGCAGATGAACAGAGTCCTCCTCAGATGTCAGCCATTGAAGGAAGAGAGACCTGACCCTTTAATCCCTCAGCTTTTATACTGAGCATGAGGCAGATGGGACAGAATACCCTGTTGGTCAGTTTTGGGTCACCTATCTGTCTGCTCCTCCCTGCAGGTGAGACCCCACTATGCTTTTCAGCTTCCAACCCTCCAATGGGGCAAATAACAAAGTTGGTTGGCCTTGGGTGTTATAGCAGCAAGTATAAGCAAGGTCCTCTCTGCATACCACGCCTGGGCATCAGCTATAAGCATAGGTCTTATCACTCTGAGAGAGCAAACATTGTCTGCACAATATGCTGTTAATTTCAGTAGTTAGAAGAGGCCTAGCTAAGAAGCAAAGTTACTGAACAAAATTGGTCCTGTTTTACCTCAAACCAGGACACACAGCAGCAGCTCATCCCCTTGGGATCCCGCTTACTGTACTGGGCTGGGTGCAGCAGGGCCACGTTGCAATCCATGTAGTGCAGCTGGTTGAATACAGAGTGGATGACGACACGTGAGACAGGGATGCTCTGCTCCTGCCTGTCTGCCTGCTGGAGATGACTCTCCCACATTGTCACCACTGGGCTCTTCAGGAGTTTCGTGATGGAAAAAACCAATGCCAGGTTGATGAGGGAAGGGGCTGCTGCCACAAAGCAAACCATCTCCTGCGAGTTCCCACCCTGACACTGAGGCTGCAACCCCACAATGTGCTCCCACCCCGGGAACTGGGGCTGGCCTTCACTAACAGGACTTTCAGCAGGGCTGATTTCGCATCACAACAATGCAGAGGATCCCCTGAGCTCCAGCTGGAAATGCTGGACTCACTTTTAAATGGATAAATAGGCTTCTTGTTTCATCCGTTATCCATCAAGCCATTGTTCATACCTGGGCAGCGCAGAGCTGCCAGAAGGCCAGGGAAGGTGCCAGCAGGTTTCCTTGCAGCCAGCTCAGTACTGGGAAAAGGACAGTTTATCTTTCACCTTGGGACTCACAGAACCCCCATGCCATTTTTGGCCTTGAAACACCAAGCTCAGCCCTTGTTACCTGCAGTCTGGGATCCTAAAAGGCACATGAGAAGCCTTAAAAGCAATGAGAACTGACTGCCAAAGTCATTTTGGCCCCATAAAGCCTCCTTTCTAATGTTGTTATCAGTGCACTTAGGAGATGAGCAGAGGCCCACATTTGAGAGCTTTGTGATTATTTTAGGCAGCTTCATGTAGTTTAAATTAACACTAGACAAGCATATGCCCATTATGCTTTTTCTGCATATTTTATAAGCAATATAATGTCTCAGTTAAACTTAAAGCAATCAACTCCAACAGTCAAAACACCTTTCAGTATTTCTTTTAGCGATTAGGTAGGTAGCTGTGCCATCAGAGCAGAGTTGCCCAGTAAATAGTTGGGCAGTAGATCCCATCTTTAGCAAACCAGATCTTTAGCAAAGGAGTTTACTCTCCTCTAGAGACCCAGCTGGTGCACTGGGGTGTGGGGTGGGACAGTTTTGCACTCAGTGGGAGATGTGAATTGTGTTCATTGATCTGCCTGGTACTGGGCACTGCGAGAGCCACCCACAGGAGCTGCACAACTCTTCTGTGTTTCAGCTGTCGGCATTTCCCATTACCAACTCTCACAGCACAGGGCACAACACAGCAGCGAGCTCGTCTCAAGATCTTTGCAATTAGGACTGATTAAAGGTCTGCCTGAACTATTATCAAAATGGGACAAAACCCAGACCTGAAGCAACTGCCTTTTCACTCCAGAATACGTTCATTTGACAGTCCAAGACAGTCCAGAATACATTCATTTGACAGTTCAGTGCTCAGACAAGAGCTTTGAAGTCTATTTATCACTGATTTGCAGTGGATTTATAGATTTTTCTTTTTTTTTTTTTTAAACCCCTGCCCGTCAATGTCTTCTCTAACCTCCAGGGGATTGCACCTCTTCACAAAAGTCTGACTGCTGGGAATTACCACCACGCTATTTCACCCATGCAGCCTTGGGGAGCGATGAGTCCAGGCAGCCTGGCTCGAGGGGGCTGGTAGGCACACACTTTATTATGGCTGCAAGCCCTGAAGTGCGGCCCCAAGTGTTTTGAAACAAGGTATGGGAGGTTCAACCTGAGCCTTTGCTACAATGCTTTTTAGTAAATTAAGACTATTTTCTTTTCCACTAAGGGAAACCCTTCCTCTCATTTTCTAATCACTGTCAGCCATAAGTAACAGATCCACTAATGGCACAGCTCAGTTTTAATCCCAGGAGGCTCTTTACTGGACCTGGAAAGTTCCCGCATTTCCCAGCAATGTCTGCCACCAGGATTACCTGACAATGCAAACACTGCAACATAGGAACAGCACTGACAGCATAACGCTGGAGAGTAAAAGCACCAGCTAGTTTTGCATTGAACAGAGAAACAAGGAGGTGCCTCCTTACCAAGGTTAATCTTGCACATTGAAATTTTTATACCATAGCAACTTTCTCATTATTCAACATCAGTCCTCAAAAATGATGCTCAAGTTGAGCAAGAAACAGATGTGAAGCTGACGGGTCTGCAATTACGTTATAATGGATTATAAAAGGGCTGGCACAGGAGCCACTTATATCATTTTCCCTGCCCATTAAGAGGTCTGTAGCATGACCTGTAAAGCTGGATTGCATTAAAAGTACAGAGGCCAATGTGACTGCTAGGAGTAATGGGACAGTTGCCAGGGCTGTTTTTACCAGGAAGCGGTAGTGCTTCTCCGCCTGCTTCAGAAATGCTCCTCTGGTCTTTGTGCTGAACAGGACATTTGAATTTGATTTGCAATCTCCCTGTGTGGAGGAGCCCCCTCCCCAGGCTATGAGGAGAAACACATGGAGACCCAGCAGAGTGCTGGGGGGTGCACGAGTTGCTCAAGGACCCATGGCAGATCTGGCTGTGGCAGAGCACTGGCCCCACTCAGCCCCAGGGGGGTCATTTCCCTCTCTGACCTCACACCTGGGCCCAGGAGCTTCTCTTGTCCTAAGAGGACCTTCTGCTGAAAGAGCTGTCAAGAGTGATTGAAGAGGTCAGGCTGACTTACTGCTCCAGGTTGACCACACAGTGGCAGTGGTAATAACCACATCTTCTCAGACCAGATCACCACCCAGAAATAGAAATGGCCTGGTTTGAAGGACATCTTCAAAGAAAGGGTCAGGTACGTTTTAAGATGAAGTGACTCCTGTTTCCTCCCAAAATGTGAAATAACAAAGATCAGCCCAGCCCGGAAAACAACTTTTTCCTCCCAGTATTAGTGTGTGGGATGTCCAGCTGCCTGGAGCCCAGAGGAGTAATTTCCAAGCCTTGGCTGACCCTTGGCAGCCACCTTCAGCCCCAGTGGTGCATGACAGGAATGAGACCCTGGAGCATGAGACCCCAAATCAGAGGGGACTGGACAGACATCTCATTCCTCTTCCTTGCTTTCCCAACCTTCTAGGGCTTGATGCTAGCCAGGGGTCCAGAGGATCCACCTCTCCGACTCCAGCATCCTACCCTCTCCCTACACCACCCCCTCCTTTGCCTTCCTGTCCTTCATGCTGCTATCTGCATACATTTTCAAGCTGCTGCATGCACAGGGACTGGGTTTTGGGGAGAGGGAGGTGGCAAATTCTGTTTGCCACAGGTGTCAGTGTTTGCTCAGGCAACACGCAAACAAGTAGTACTTTTCTAAATAGAACCATGCCCTGCTCAGTTACTCATAAAGCATCATCAGTCATTGCTCTGTGCTTTTCCTTATGTGGACACAAACCACTAGGCAAGGTAACTTTCCTCTGCAGCAGGAAACCAGAAAAGCACCCTCCTTTCCCACCTCTACAGCCTCTTTCTATACCATAAAACCCAGCAAAACCTCAGCTGGTGCACACCACAAAAGCTCTGCAGCTACATTAGCTCACACCAGCCAGAGATTTCATCTCAACTATTAGATCAGCTCATTCCCTCCCACTGTGGGAGGGGAGGCAGCCAGGGAAGTTGGGCAAGAAGGACTTTTTGTCCAACTTCCGCTCCTGATCAAGCAGTGTTCAATGACTTGAGGGTGAAAGAGAGATACTCCTGCCTCTCCTCCCCCTTCCCCAGGGGGAAGGCAGCACACTGCAACACAGACCTGCCAGGGCTGCCCCCAGGCACTGACTCTCTCCCAGAAACGATCTGAGAGAAGAATCCCAGCGGCAGAGCATTCTCTGGGCTCTTCAGGTCAATGGGATGAACTCCACGCTTCAGGCCTACACAGAAGACAGAAACAAGAGTGTTTCACAGTGAGACAATCCCCCACATGCTCAAATGCATCACCTCAGGCTCTTCTGGCAGGTAGGGAATTAATGGGACAAATCCCAGGTGTCACAGCTTTCCTGGCTCCAGCCTGAGCACAATCATAAAAAAAGCAAATTTAGATTTAATCCAGTAGTCTAATTATTCTTGATGAAATGCAACTGGGACTTACAAAGTTAAGTAACAAGTGTGACAGGTTACAATGATGCCACCAGACTTTACTCAATGTTTATTGTTTCAAAACTTCCACACCTTAAGCGCCCTGGAGCACTTAACCTGAGCAAGTAAAGTCATGAAAGACATTGTCCCTGAATTGACAGAGTTCTGCTGGCCCAGCACTCCATCTTGGCTTTGGTCTGAAATACTTCAGAAGGAGACAGAGCTTTCTCGCATCGCTTTTGGCATCGATTTTGCCTCAGAAATGTGGACAACAAGCACAGGGAAAGTTTGACTTGGAGCAGGGTCTGGCCAGGGATGGCTGGCTCCGATTAAGTTTTAGATGCTTCACTGAACTGTGCAGTTTGAGATAAATTCATGGCAATCACGTTTATGTTCTCAGGGAACCCCCCCTCAGGCCTCATCCAGCAGGGAGGGATGCACACACTGACAGGCCTGCTGGACCACACGCCAGGTGGAGGAGGAAAGGATGTGCTGCTCCCCTGGGTCAGCGCCAAAATGTGATCATCACAGCAAAGATCACACAGGAGGGGTGATCTCAAATACTGGGGACGCAAAGAAAAGGAACCGATTGCAACTCCTCATACTGGAGGTCTGCTTCTCTAGGCTGGGTGGTTTCAGGAGAGGGGTATCATCAAGCTCCTGGCTCCTTTACTGTGAAGAGGAGAGCAGCTCTTCCTCCACTCCCTTCAGCTGGCCCATGCCTGCACCAGCTGAAAATCACTTTGTTAATCACTCCTGTCTGATGCGTCTCTCATGCCAATAGGAGGGGTCCCCTGCCTCTCCCAATCTGAGGCTGGGATAAGAGTTCAGTTCTCAGCCATGCAAACATAAACAATATCATGCTTATGATTTAGGAGGTACTTGCATTGTTTTTGCCCCAGCGAGAGCCTGGAATAACTCACTGGAGTCACCAGTGGATCCAAAGTGTTACCAACTGCCACAATGACACCCCCTCCAGCCCTCTAACTTTGGGTCCTATGTCCTCTGTGTAGGCTTGAAGGCAATGCTACTGTTTTAACCTTCCCATCAGGTTGGCAGGCATTAGAAAGCCCACCAATCTTTTACACCAAGTGCCAGTGAACTGAAGAGCCCATATCTTTCTCCTCTACCTGGACAGCCAACCACCCCAAGACCTTAGCAGCAACAAAAGTGGGACTCACCCCACAAGGTTGTGGGGATCCTTGCAGCACTCCTGACTGCAGAGGGGCTGCGCTCCTTGCTGCCCCATTCAGCCCAGCATCTCTCTTTCCCTCCCTCCCTTTTTTAATATAATTTTATCATATTCCCAGGACACACTCTGGCTTCAAAGCATTTGACTACTGCAGAAAGCTCAGTCACAAAATCAGGCACAATTTTCTAAGCCATTGACCAGGACCAAGCTCTCCCTAGCCCATGCTGCTCACCAGCTTTTCCAACAATAGACTGTGGCGATCATTGCTATAGCAGCAAGTCTACTAGTGAAGTAGAAAATAAATAGACTTTATCAGGGAGGTAAATGATGGAGAAAACACCATTCCCTTAGGTGGGGAAAGAAATAGCATTAAGAACAGCAGCAGGACCGGTATCATATTGGAGCAGGATAGGAGGGATGGCAGTTAGGCGGTTATCCCATCTCTTGCCCCAGCTGGGCAGATCTTTTTAGCACTAGTTTCATTACCATTTCCTTCTCTTACTTATAAGCATCCGTAGGAAAGATATTTTTACATGGATGTGGGAGCAGGCCAGACAGGGAATTATAGATACATTAGCCACCGCAAGAGGATGCATAAGAAAGATTTGAGAACACGGTCCCATTTATTGCTCTCCTAGACACTTTTCTGACCTGACTGCCCCAGGGTCACCAGTTAGCAAACTCAGCAGAACCAAGCCATTTCTCTTTCTTGTGCAGCCAAGGGACCACACCACCGCTAAGCAGCCTGCACGGGGCATGGCTGGCTTGCCACAGCAGCCAGGAGAGGGCTGTGGCAAGCAGCACTTCAACGGAGAGGGTAAGAAAGGCTTCCAGTCCCAGCAGAGCTGCAGCAAGGGCAGCCCAAAGTCACTTACTGGGGCAAGAGCATCAAGCTTCAGCATGATTTATGAAAACTGACTGGTTATATTCACCTGTTTGATTCCCTAAAAGACCAGATAACTGCTGTAACCCCCACACTGGGGCACATCTCCCCACAGCCCCTGCCCCACAGCCCATGCAAAGGACTCACCACATGGAACAAGAGGGGACAGCAGCATCAAGAAGAGCCCTGCACTCACCACAGCCCTGGGAAAGTACCCAGTGCCAGAGCCTGGCCTGGGCTGTGCTCTCTCACAAGAGAAACAACTCTCCTCCACCCCACCTAATGAACCCTTTAATAGATGAGGGGGCCAATTAGTTTGGGTGGGTGAGGCTGCAGAGCTGCAAATCAGGTGGGTTTGGAGGCTCTCCAGCCATGTCTTGCTGGGGGTCATCAGCTCCCTGGGCTTTCCTGTTTGCTGCCTGATTTGTACAGAGACAGCAGCAGAAGCTAATGTCCCTCCTCACCATTCCCACCAGCCCTGAGCTGCCTCAGCCCTTGAAGTTTGAAACAAATCTCCTTGCTTTCGCAGAGGAGGGTTAGCACAGGCAAAGGCGAGTCCAGCCAAGTTCCTCACCCCGTGGTCTCTCCTCCCCCAGACCAGCTGGGAGGAGCACGTTTGTAAGGCATGGTGGTGTGTTTGCCTCTTCCTTCCCACAGGACACCAAGACAGTTGGACACCTCTAGCAGCTTTTCATCTGTGGAGAAATACATAGGGTTTATGGAGAGGCTCAAGTTGCTGCCGTAAGGGTGAGAATTATTTGACCTTTTTTACAGGGAGAGCTGCTATCCACATACTGCTAGAGCAGCTAAAGCATGGAGATGCTTTTTCTTTGGGTCCAAGAACTGCAGAGCCCCACAGGTGCTGCAGTGCTTCCAGGCACACAGGGCCCCAGTGTCACCCACAGCAGAGCAGACATCTCCACCCCACCTCGGGAGCTGCTCAGCAGCGCGGGGGCTGCGTGGCCCGGAGGAGGCGAGTGCTGCCCAGCCTGTCCCCGTTTGCCATGCCACTGCCTGTCCCCATGGGCACTGCCAGCCCTGTTGGCCATCTGGCAGCGGGAAAGCCCCTCTCCTGGGATAGTAACAGTGCCAATGATATCTGTAGGCAACGGAGGGAGGCAAGACCACCATGCTGTATTCCTTGTTCTGCTGAAAGGGCAAAACCTGCACGCTGTTCCACGGGGCAGGATCCAGGCTGTCACCTGGCCATGCATGTTACTTCTCCATGAGTACAAATGAAGACCTGGGCAGGGGGACATTGGTAGCAAGCTCCATTAAGAAACCCTGCGCTGTTGGGATCCAGGAGAACTTCAGGGTGTACGGGCCGACTTCAAAGTGAGCGTGCAATTCCCCTTCATGCTACAGAGGGTTTTGCACACACCAAGATGGCAGGAAACTCTATGGCTTGTGTTCAGGGCTTTTGATTCTCTTTGAGGCCCATTTTCAATGGAAGCGTTTATCACCATCATGATCCCTCGAGTGAACCCAAGCCCTGGGAGCACACAGGAGCATCTGGGAATGTCTGCCAGGAAGAAGGGTATTAGAACAAAATTCGTTTTTTCTTAATTTCTGTTCTGTTTTTCTCTTTGCACTCTGTAGAACTGACACATTCCTGACATGTATAAAGCCTGACAGGAAGAGCTTATGCCAGTATAACATGTCCAATCATCAAGACCGTGTAAGCACCAGCCCTTATCCTTTCTCATGCTCGGGCTCCAAAAAACACCTGCTCCAATATTTTTATATGGCCAGACTCAAATACATGTGCTGCTGCATAGTTGCTCCTACATGACCAATAACTGGGACTCCTTGGGCAGTAAAATGTAAGTCAAGTGGAGTAAGAAACTTTGGCCCTTCCACCTCCAGAAGAACTTGCTCATGGTTGGTCCTAAGGAACAGACTGACTCCATAGCCAAGAGAACAAAACCAGGCACAGCACTTACTTTTCTTACTTTTTATATAAAATAGACATTTACATACATTTTCTTTTGCAAGACTTTGAGCATAACTCCTTTATGTGAAATCTAGCCATAAATCCCACAGTGAAAAAAGCAAAGACTTTGCAAATTCCTGTACCACTGACATACATCCAGCTGCTGCTAAGTGTGAATTTATTTTTTAAGGTTTTCTAATCCATGGGCTGTTTTCTTGTTTGTTTTTTTTTTTTTAAAGATATGCACAACTGATTAAAAAAAGATACAGAAATAAGAACCATATGAACAACAGGCAATGCAAACAACTCCTGCATGAGAGGAACACGCAGCGTGACATCCACTTCAGGCAAAGATTTCTACAGTAATACAATTGTAGAAGCCATAACTTTTACAGAGGATACCACCAGGGGTATTTTCCAGAAGAAAAAAATTTTCAGCAAGTCAGTACAAACATGGCAATGAACTTTTGCACAAAGTTATCGAGATTACCTGAAGCAACTTTGCCACATTGAAACACTAGTGAATGCCAAGCACTTTTTTTTCCTATTTTTCTTTCTTTTTTCTTTTTTTTTTTTTGCTGCTGGGTTTAAATGTACATGAAAGCAAAATGGTGCATTTTGAAATTGCTGCAAGACTGAAGGTTGGGGAAAAAAAACCCTATAAGGGCTAATTTTTTCCAAAGATTGTGCATAATTGCATATATGAAAGATAGAAATTGAGCACTCGGTCAACTTAATCACATACAGATTGAGGAGACTTAAGCATATACCAACTGTTTCACTGAGTTGGAGGACAAGTGGGCAAAAGATCATACAACTATATTCTAAATTGCCTAATTATTAAAATTAGAATGACAGTTATCGTCTTTCACCAAATATTATACACCATATCTGGCCTGGTTTCTATAACTGTTGAGAAGCTTTCATAGTTTTTAGATAATTTCAGGGGTGTCCAGCCTCCCCTGCAAGTTAGGCTCTTTATTTTAGATTTTTTTTGACTTAGACTTCTTCCACCCATGTGCATGCATGCACACACACCCCGCCCCATCCTCGTCGAGATCTCTGAAATGAAGGCTATTTGCACTGCTGCATTCACTTACTGTTTGGGCAAAACAAGTTGCCTGCACATTTACAGGAAAATCTAGTCCAAGGGGTCTCTAAGAGAGAGAAAATNCCATTTATCCCAGGGGCTGGAAAAGGAATGGAAGCCAAGAATGCTGGACTTTAAATAAGCAATAAAATAAAACAAAATCCATCAGCTGAAAATGTTATTCATGGGGAAAGGAAAAAGCAACACAATTATTATGTTTTTCATTTAGGATTAAAATGCACAGTGGGTACACAAGAGTCCTGTCTAACCAGCTTTCCGTTAATTCTCCACTTTAATATTGGCGAGCACTGAGGTTTTGCCAATGCAACTTGCAGAGAGACAGTGAACTCTCCCCTACCAGGTAGAGCTTCAGCCATTTATTAATTTGTAATCTCTGCTAACCATGCTGAGCACTGGAGTTGGCAGAAAGCAATGTATTTATAACTCATTATTTTAGAAGCTGTGCAATGCTAGAGGAAGAGGACATTTCTTATGATTAATTAGGATACTATCCAGTTTATCACAAGGTAAGTCGCCCTATTTATCTTCCACAATAGCATTCCATTTTGGTGGAGGTAACCCATTTCATATCATACTCCATTCTTCTTCTTCTTCACCTGCAATAAACCTTTCACAAGATTAATGTCCTGAACAAACACAGCGTTTCAGCATGGACGCCAACAAGACAGAGAGTCAGCTCAAAACTTCACAAGGGTCTAACTGCTTTGGTAGCTCAGGGTCCGAATTGTCCTCCAAATACGCTGCCAGTTCACAGACTGTCATCCTGCACAGATGGGGTGTAAAATGCTGGTTCAGGAAAGGGGGGGTTGTGACTGAGCCCTCCTCTCTCCGTAACGACCATAAAGCCAGCTCCAAAATGCTGAGAGTCAGCCTTTCGGCATATAAATGTAATCCGGTTCAGCTGGGATTAAACTCCGTGGATATGTTACCTGCCTAATTCAGGCGAGTGGATGAACATACGCCATGCCTTCCAACCAAATCGCCTCCCTCACCGGGAGGACAGTCTCATCTTTCTACGATATTCTGCAAGTAAGGCAGTGTTGCAAAAAGGGCAATCCTTCTCCAGGATCTGGGAGGGGGGCACCCAAAGCTATATTCACTTTTACACGCGCACCAGTTTTAGGAGATCAAGATGACTTTGATCAGGTTGTAGGACAAGAACGAGACAATAATTTCTACTGGGTTTCTCAGGAAAGACAAACTAAGCTTTAAGTTAAAAACACATAACCAAGTCATCCCCCTCACAAAGCACTGCTATAAAAAATACAACTTCTTTTGTATTTGAAAAAATATGTTTTGTTGGCCACAATTTAAAGCCACACTGCTGTGGGGCTTGTAGAATATATTGTATTCATTTAATATATCTTTATGAGACGAAGTTTATAGCTGATACACATTTTTAAGTGAGACGTATCTCCCCCACCCCACCCCTATTCCCCACCCTCCGGCTCGCCGTCAGAGCACTCTGCAGACGCCTGCTATAAAAAGGGGCTTTGCACGGCACCGCTGCCAGGGGCTGTACCAAACACCACTCTGCCGGCCCCCAAACCTGCCACCACCCAGCGGTATTGCAGGCAGGCAGCCAGCCTGGGCACATGGGGCTTTGGTGAAGGTGCCCCCAAGACAGGGTCCCCTTGGGGAGAGCCAGAGAGATTTATGGTCCAGGTACCTCTGACTACCCCAGTAATGAACCATCTACAACTCCGCAACGCACGGTGGGGAACCGACTGCTCTCAAGAGGCCATTTAAGCTTAGGTTTCCCCATCCCATGGGACTCTGATGGTGCAAACCAATCTCCTTCCAGCTATCCTGGCAGCGCCAGGGCTGTGCAAAGCTACTCCCTCTATGCATGGCATCCAGCAGAGCGCCTGCACTGGGGACCTGCAGAAACATCAGGTCAGCAAGTCCATGGCCATAAAAGTCGTGTGAGAAGACAAGGGTTGCTGATCCAGCCCCAGGCCCTCAAACCCATCCTTGACCCCAGAGAGGAAAGTAGGCTGCTTGGGCTGGGGGAAAAAGGGAAAATTCACCAGCCAAAGACTTGCTTGGTCTTGGTCCCTGCTGCTCCCTTGGGACTAATGAAGCTGGTTCGAAGGGAGAAAGCCCAGAAGTGTGTGTCACCACCTTCTCCTCCCAATGGTCTCTCCCTCCCACCAACCTTAGGAGCCAGTCTCTGCCCAGCTGTAGGCACTGGCTGGTCTCCTTGGCCAGTGGGGACCAGTATCTCCCAAGTCCAGCCTCGTCTCGGTGGGCACACAGCCATGGCTCCAGTGGGTCCAGAAGCCCTGGCAGGGCAGACACGTGCACTAGCCTGGACTCCCTCTGAGCTCCAAATGCAGTTGGAGTCATGTTAACAATTTGTCGGTAATTTGACCACCAGTAACGGCTAGACACTGAGCTTTTTAAATAAAGCCAACAGAGCCACCAGTGCACAGCTGTCCCATCACACTGAAAAAATTTGGAGCTTGCTGAGGTGCCAGGGCCAGCACCAACTAAGCCTGGGTGCCATGTGGGTCACTGCCACACAGGCTTTTCCTGACAGATGTGTATCAAGGCATCGCATACCTCATCTGAACTGTCCTTAGTAATAACGCCAAACCCCGGGCTGCTCTTCTGCGGGGACTGGCCACAACCAAGCTCAAATATTATAACTTTTACAGCAATTTCCTGCTGCAATAAGAACAAACTGATGATGTACCCTTATGTCCAAACCCAAAGGCAGTGGCACCAAGCACAATCCAACCAATGCTCTCTGTGAGCTGGTACAAACCCTGGTGGAAGCAGCAGAAGTGCTGTTACTGCAGTGGCAGTTTGGTCCAATGCGCTCTGCAGCCATTTGCTTTAGGAACATCCTTAGGGGGTTATTCAAGCACGCCTCGGTGGTCCTGCTTTTTTGTAACTTCAGACCATACAAATCACAATGCCCAGCCATGTGGCCAGCTGTGAAGAATACTGCCCAATTCGTATAAAACAGAGAAAATATATTAATTACTTGATTACTATAAGTTAAATAAATAAAGCTCAAAAATAAAAGCCCCAATTCTGAAGAGATTTTTTTTCCCACCTCAGTATTTAAAAAAATAGATTTATTACTGATCATCTATAGGTCATTTTCTGTATCTTCTGTGGGAGGGGATAAGAACACTTTGACAAAGAGTTTTGTCAGTGTTATCACCATGATAAATGGGCTTTGTCCCTGTACACCCATAAAAAAGCTTCCTTAGTACCTTTCCAGCCTAGGAAATCTTCCCTAATCTCTCTGTGGCTTTACTTTATCTCCTATATTGATCAGATCGGTTGTTTGAGTTTTTTTACTGGGGACTGGACAGGAGGACAAGTAATTCTAGAGCTTCCCATTGTCTTTGGATGCTTCCATTTTTTTTCAGAGTAGTAATTATTTGGCCTGGAGGGAGAGGGCAAAGGGTGAAGCCATATGATATTTGACAATACTGACATCATGAACCTGAATTATTACAAAACGACTATCTTATTAGTAAAACATTCAGGTGAGGTTTTCCCTCAAAGGATCATTTGTCCTACTTGTAAGAATCATCTTTCTAGGTTGATATTTAGAAACTGTTTTCCCTTTCTTTAGAATAATTTTCAAGTCACATTTAGAGTTGTAAAAGTAGCCACCATTTCCTCAGCATTAACCACTTGAAACTTTCTTATGTGATCACTATGACCATCTTTCCTGGCTCAGAAGGATCTGGCAGCACTTGCAATGAAGCCCATCAGTGGTACTTTATGTGGACGAGGTGAGCGCGTGTTGAGTAACAGGAGGTGCTACTTCACCCTCACCGCAATGGATGAGTGCTTTGTCTCCACGGTTTCCCCAGTGATAACCAAGATATTGAAGGTACGTGTCCCACCCACACTCCTGGTGCGATTAAAATGGGTTCAGCCTAAACGTAAATCTTGATTAAAGGAAGGTTTTCATTCATTCTCCAGCATGTCCCACAGGAGCTGAGTGTCTCCTGTAACTTTGGTCAAACATAAGCATGCATTCAAAAGCTGCCTTCCATAATTCTGAGTCCTATCAAAGTTCCTTCAGCATCGCTTCAAGCAACAGGCTTCCACCATACTTTTCTCCAAGGGGCATGAGTTTCTTTCCACTGGTGACTGAATGCTATGTTTGGTCTTTCTCCTGGACTTCCTGAAACCGTTTCTCCAAGCGATCCAGTTTGGCCAGATTCTCCTTCAGTAACTTGCTGTTTGGAACCAGCTGTAAGGCTTTCTCATAGTAGCCACGGGCAGTGATGTAGCTCCCCTACAAAGAAAAGGAGTGACAGATCTCATTCGCATTCCCTGACATAGAAAGTTAATTACTTGGGAACGGTGAAGACCATAATACAAAGGAAAAAGAGTTTATAAACCTTGATACTGTTAGGTAACGGGAATATTTCTTCATTATGGGATGGATCACTGAGTGCCATTAGCCTAAATTTGATCAAACACACATGGCAAGAGATAGATTTACATTTTTCTGTTATGTTGTACCAGAGGAGTTAATTTTACTCAGTGATAGGATAGCTTGAGGATATCACACAATGTGACTCTTTAAGACCCCAATCATAATGATATGCTAAAGTATTCAAAAAGATAAGCGAACACAGGGTGGGCTGTCTATTTCCATAATTTCATGCCAGTATTCTGCATTAGACATCTTTATTAAATTGATTAGGTAGAGAGGAATCTTAAAAGTTGACTCACAGTGACACTTTTTAAGATAGGTCAACAACTGAAGCAGGAAAACTTTAGAGATGGGCAGGTTGTTCCTTGCAGCCTGTCCTCTTACAAATACAGGATTTGCATTACAGAATACATATTCCCAAGACACCTGGTTGGGAAATTCTAGTTGGGGTGGACAGACATTCCTCCTTTTTGGATAAAATATGTCGGGGACACTCACTGTTCACAAACATGCAGCTCTTGGCAGTCTGAAACAAATCTAGCTTTCTGCCCTGAGTAGTAGTCTCTGCAATTGACAGCTTAAGGAGAAGCAAAATTGCCGTTACCTTGATGTGCTCAATGCCTCCCATATTCATCCAGGCCTGCGCTTGGTCTGGGTTGAGCTCCACAGCTCGTTTATAGCTCTACATAAATATGAAACATTTTTAGGTTAAGAGTCTGAATCTTCAAACAAAAGCACTGCTGGAGGGGAAAGAGAAACTAAATTTCCTCTCCCCCTGAATCCATTTAAAATATGTTTTCCAATTCCTCTCATATACAATGCACAAACTGAATTTCAGTTTCTTTACAGCAGAGGTGACATAACATACTGCTTTACCGCTGAGCTCATCTCGCAGGTTTTCCCTGCCCACGGCGCCGCACGAGGAGCCACACCAACCCCTGTGACCCTCTCCCTGCCACCCTGCACCACTGAGGTCTCCTGCACACCAGGGTCATTTCCCTGGGCAGGTGCCTGCTACCCACAAGCCACGTGTGGGATCTGAAGCTCCTTATCTGCAAGGCTTTAATTTGGTGCTGCTACAGCCACCTGCGTGGAGGTTTTACAACGACCTGAGGACAGTGCCATCCCTCCCCACTGCTTCTGCCACTGTGCATGGGAGAAGCAGCAGTGAGGACGCTCTGGACTATGTCAAACAGCACCGTTTTTATGGTGGCACGACAGGAAAGGATTCAAACCAGGATTAGACACCTCTAGAGATACTGAGAATATTCAGAACTGTCCCAACAACAATATTCTGTGCGATTATTTAATGCTAACATAATTTCTGAGCTATCAAGCCTCCTGCTCCATAGGATAAGCCGATCTCTCAGCTATTAGGTAATGAGGTGAGATGTAACAATGTGGTGGGCTCTCACAGGTCCCCAAGCTTGCAGCTGAGCCACCTGGAGTTGGCCATCACCAGGAAGAGAGGCTGGGGCTGGATGGACCAAGGGTCTGGTCGATGAGAAAAGGCCTAGGCTCCTCCATAATCCCACCATGACTCTGTACTTAACCTCTCAGAGCAGGGAGTTATATTTCCACGCAAGAATGGGGAAAAAAGTTGCAACTAAGTCTGGCAAAGTTAGCTGCCCCATAGCTTTAGCTGTACCACCGGTGAACTGCTGATCTCTCAAGGCCAACAGCCAGGGTGCACGCACCAGGGAGTGTTAGATGCAATGAGCTAATGCAATCTTTTCACCTACAAAACTATCCCTAGGGCTTAGAGCAGTCATACCTCGAAAGCCTTGTCAAGGAGATTCTGTTCTCTTAGCTGGTTTCCTTTAGTGAAAAAGAGCTCTGATATGACTTTTGGATCCTTTGGTTTTAGCTGAAGAGCTTTTTCTATAGCTTCAAGTGCCTGTGAAAAAGCAAGAGGACATTACATTACTGTATTCTGCGCTTTTCCACTTCTTATGCTCTCCTCACCACTAGGGTCTCCCAGCATTAACAGTCATCTTCCTCCTGCCCTTGTCTGTCCCGCATTGTTAACACCTGTGGAAATTAGTATTTTAGATGACTGTGGCTGATGGGCAGTGGGTCTGACAGCAGAAGGAGCAGTAAGTTGTAAGAAAACCACATTGCTTAGTTTCAGTCCCAGTACCTAAATAAACAGGAGGTTTTAGTGAAAAAATAAATCTACTGGATGCACACTAAGGCACGTGACATGTCTCTGGAGAGATGGAATGTAAAATTCAACCTGAGCTCTGCGTGTAAGTCCTTGGGACAAGGGTAACCCATGGCCACAGTACCTTGGGATAGTGCTCCTGCTTGCTGTAGATGGCTGACAGAAGACGGTAGCACTCCAGACACTCTGCATCCTCGTTGAGTATATGGTTTGTCATCTTTTCGGCTTCCTTCGTCCGCCCCATCATTGCTAAAACCTGAGCCTATAGAACCACATTATAAAGTGTTATGATCTTAAAAAGCTCAGCCCTCTTTTAATACATGATGCTGCACCCAGCGGCTGGCGCTGGGCTCCTGCTTCTCCCACTGGTGGTGTTAAGAGGTACCTCAAGACAAGGCAGAAGGACTCACCCTTCCTAGCAAGTAAGGGGCAAGTCAGATTTTCTCTATGCCAAGTCCTGCTCAGCTGGGAAGGCAGTGGCTGAGACATAGGTCTGAGGTCAGGAGGGGTGAGGAGGAAACAAGGAGGACGGGAGAGACAGTTGCTGAATGGCCAGGGTGGACATAGAACCAAGCTCTGAGCCTTGGGCAACATTCACACTAACACAGCCATCCCGCTGCACTTTTGGGGTCCTGCTCTGGACGAGCTTGCCCCACACTCACCAGCGCCAGTCGGATCTCTTTGTTTGAAGGCTGCAGTGACGCTGCTTCTCTGTAAACCTGCAATGCTTCTTCATACCGCCCCGTGTTGTAATACAGAGCCCCCAGCGGGGACAGGATTTCAGCCTTTTGGGATACCTTCAGTGCCCTGGAATTTGGGAAAAAGAGATGCTTCCAGGTGATGCGGGGATCAAAGCAGAAGACTGAGGTGTGGCTTGTGCTGGGATGGAGCAGCGAAGTGCTGACCTGTGCATGGCACATTCATCCCACCCCGGGGAGCACAAATTTAACATCCTGGGGAGGGATGAACATGCCCACAGCAGCAATCCCTCTGGCCACCTGAGAAGGAGAGAGGGCCACCTCCAAAGTGCATGTGAGCATGCAGCAGGGGTGGGGATGGCTGATGGCAGCAGAGCCCCGGGAGTGTGAGTGCAAATCAGTATGCCAAAAACGAGGCAAAAGTAATTTGATGGTCCACCCTACTACATACTGTGAATCAGAGCCTGCCTACTGGCACATCGCTGGGAAGGGCTTGAGTTCCTGACGGTGCCAAGGGTTTGGTGCTAGGCTGCATGGCAGTTATGGCCGCTACTGGTGCTAACAACCTGCTCATGACACTGAGAAACCTCTGGCTTTGTTGTTAGAGTATCCCCCAACCAAAAGCAGCAGTGTGTCCATCCTTGGGGCTTGGGAAGTCAACACTGCCTGAGTCCATGCAGCCTCTCCGGGCATTCCCAAAAAATAGCCAAATAAGCAAAGGTAAATCTGGTTTCAAAAATATGGAGAAGGAATGGGGGAAGTCCCAAACATGCACTGACAGATTCACGTATCAGACATGCTTTAGAGACACAAGCTGTACAGGGGGAGAAGGGAAACCTTTGTCTCCCATCCCAAATTCTTACCGCTTGTACCACACTTCAGCCTCCTTGTTCTGCCCCAGGGAGCGGTGAAGCCTGCCCAGGTTCACCATGGCCACGTGGTGAGTGGGGCTCAGGCGGATGGCCTGCCTGTAGTGGGACACGGCTCGCTCGGGAGCCCCTGGAGAGGAGAACAACCATTAAACTGTTGCCTCAGAAAAATCCCGTTGCAAATTCAACAAGCAGTAATGCTCTGGGTGTTTCTTCAGTGTGTGGGAACCACCTTGAGAAAGAAATCCCACCTCAGCCTTTCTAGAGATTAAAAAATTGCCATCCAAATTAAGATTTAAGCTCCAGTATCCAGAGACGATCCTCAGAAACAGATTTTTCTAGGGGTGGGTTTTTGCAAGTCGAGGGTACAGTCACCAGAAGACAACTGCCAACTGAAAGCACCCTCCTATCATGCTGCGGGGCGGGGTGTGCACCCCCATGCTGAGGACAGAGCTCACCCCAGAGAGGGGGCTGCAGTGTGTGTCCCACCTCCTGGGAGAGCATCTTTCCACCCTGGCCCACTGGAGACGTGGGCAATGGAGAAATGGAGAAGAAGCCACCCAGTATTCCCCACAACCCCACCAGAGCTGCAAATAGTTTCAGCTCTTTCCAGAGACTGTCCCCTCCACCTCTGTCGCACTGGCCCTGCTCAGTCACCGTGCGTCGCTCAAGAGGAATGGGAGTAGCTGCCGGCAACCAGCTAACTCCCACCTCGGGGCAATAAATCCCAGACCAGAGGTGTCCAGGTGCCGATTTTGGAGCACGTAAGCACCATCTCTGCGTTGCAGAGGAGCCATTGGGTGGCACTGCTCCGCTGTGCAAAAACCTCTACCCGTGCAAGGTCCTGCAGTCCATGACATCACCGGGCACCGCAACAAAATACAACACCGTGCAAAAAGAAAGGTGCCAGACCACAAGCCCAAAAGCCTAAAGCTCTATTTCTGATAGTATATTTTTATTTAGCTAAATAACGGCTTTCTCCAACACGGATCTTGCAGTGCTTTCCTCAGGCAGGGCCTCCTGACTACCTACTAAATAAGTTAATGGGGCATAGTATAAAGTTCCAGCGTTTCAGCAACATGAAATCATATTTTTAATGCCAGTGCTCGTTTAATTGGTTTGCACACTCCGGACCAGATAATCTCCTGATGAAAACCAATACTCATGGAGCTTTGTCCACCAACAAAGCTTTTGAGTATTGGCATTTTTTAAGCCAAATCACTTCACAATGTATTTAATTCCATTTCTAGCCAGAAAGCAGAACTTGAAAACAGCCTGCACGTGTTGGGGCACTGAACATGCTGCCGTGGGAATTTTCTTTGCATAGCTTTTCAGATCTAGTTTGGTTTTCCTGAGACTATCTGTGCAACATAAAAGTAACGCTGACACTTGTTGGTGTCTCCTTTACAGGAGAGAGGAGGGACGGGAGATTCAGAAGTACTTAAGATTCACACAGGGCCAATGACTGTATGTTTCGGAGTAGGACTTTTTCAAAACATCCAGCAGCAGCCTCGATCTTCTCCCACTGCTGAGCAGGCAGATGTTTTGGGAAATCGCATCTACAAACCATCCTGGGAAGCAGCTGGGCACGCACCTTAGTCTGTAAGTCAACCAGTGTCTTTCCTGCTCAACACACGGGGGTAATGCGCATCGTTAAGGGAGACAACGCTGATTGTCTATGACCACTGCAGAGCTGTCCAGAGTTAAGGCTCCCCAGAGCTGACACTTGCTGGAGGCTTATTGCACAAAATCCTGCAAGTTAATTGGAGTGGTGCTTCACAGCATCTCCCTGTGTCCGCCGGGGAAGAGCGCAGCCTGCGACAGGCTCGCAACCAGCCACTTCCTTCACGCCTCGTCATGACTCCAGGAGGGTTATTTACATATCGTGCCTGAAGTATCAAAGTCAGTGGGTTTTTTTTTTCCTGCTGTTTGTGTGTACGGCAGTGTAGGAGTAAACCAGGAAAAGTTAGTTTTGGCTTTGGCAGAATACCCAAGTGCAAAAAATAGAAAGTGTACTGCACTGCATTTGAACGACAGTTTTTTGCAGGAATAGGGCAGTTTATCTGGATTGGGAAGCAAAGATGAGTACAACGTCAGAGTGAAATTACTGGGAATTTTTATTATTTGCAAGCTTGAATTTTGCCAGGGCACAAATTCAGAATGTCAACCTCTGTCACTAATGCCATGATGCCTTTTTGGATTATGAATACTCATTTTGGCTTCATATGTACTTTGCACTGGTACTACAGAAGAGCGATGGCTGACCATCAGCTCAGAGGTAAGACAGCCAGCTGCAGACTGATGGACACTGTCATCCTTTCGTCCCAAGCACCACTGAGCCAGGCACAGCGTGAAAGGGGCAGAAAGGGTAGCAACCACACACTTTAAGCCTATAATATTTCATCACTGAGTCTCAGCTCTGTTCTGGAGGGACTGGACTGTGACAGTACTTTGGTTTCCACCAGTCATTTGTCAAACTTGGCCTTGCTTATAAAGCTGTCAATAAAAGGCAGCGATTGCAGTGGCATTTTTTTGTTGTTGTTATGTGGATGCCAGGAAGTGCCTGAGTCCAGGGAAGTTGGATGGGAACCAGGAGCCCATAAAATAAAGGCTTTGGATGTCATTATGGAGCTCCTGAGAAATCAATTCACCCCACAGTATCTTAGGTTTTGTTTTCACAGATGATTGTGGTTTAAAAGGCACGTTTGTTTTTATAGCGGTGGCACTCAACCTTTGAAGTCAAAGAGCTGTTTTGTCACCAAGTAGAGCTGCAAGTGCTCCAAAGACCATGACGATCCACTCGTGTGCCTCGGATTTGGTTTGATGTGGCCATGCTTTCCTGGAGAATTGCCAGGGTGCTGCCCAGCTCAAATTGAAGAGGACAACTGCCTGTGCGAAGATGGTGAGAAACACTGAAGGAGCCAGCCCAGCTGAATGCCTCTGCCACACATTGCCTGCAGTGATTACAAATTTCAGTACGCTGTGCCGTCTCAGCAGCGTGGGGATATTTACTTCCAAGCTACAGTGGAGGCACATCTATTGCTTTGGAAGCTTTTGACACCCTTTTAGATGCATACTGGTGAATAAAACAAATCAAAGCAGATAAGGCATAGAGGGAAAATCCCTGGCTCCTCACTTACCAGTATCAACCAAGAAAACACCGTAGTTGTTATGCAGATCGGAGCTCTCCGGACAATTCTCTATGCCAGCCTTATAGACCTCCTCCGCTTCCTTAAGACGTTCCTGAAAAGAGAAGGAGATTTCTTAGCTGTGGCAGAAAGGGTGTCAGCACCATTTGCCGCCTACCTGCATTTTGTGACAACTCCCTCGCTGCACGGGGAGCTCAAGGCACCAGCCCACCCTGCCTTCTAGGAGGCCAAAATTTTACCCCATGGCAGGGATGCAATATAGCTGCCATCTGGAACCCCACAGCAATTCAGAGAGCTTTCCCCCATACCTCCCCAATTGGTTCTACCTATGAAATAAAAATAACAGCTGGAAAAGGTGGCTTGTGTGCAACATCAGCGAGCCCCAGCTGGGCACACATTCAGCCGGGAAGTGCAGAGCAACGGGGGTTGTGGTGGTTCTGTTGAGAAGTATCTGTCATCTGGGAGCTGATATATTTTAATTTATTTGTTTAATGAGCATCTCGCTGGCTAACTTTTCCCCTCTGGAGCTCTGCTGTTAATTTCCTAAGCAGCAGGAAAAATACAAGGAATGAAAACTTGGCATGCGGGAAGCTCATGCAGGGGCATGAGGGGAAGCTGGAGGAGGATGGGGGCAATGAAAGAGTGGGGAAAATCTACAGATACAGATAAAACCCAGGTGTTGTCAACATGCGAGATGTAGCTCACTGGGACTGACAGGACGTGCCACTGCACTGATTCACAGATGAGCTGAGCTCTTACATTCTGCACAGACTTCAAGGAGGTTTGTTGGTGCTGAGCATTTCTGGAAAATACAGATGTTTTCTTTGGGAACACCCTGCCTATGGAAAGTGTCCCCACTGGCTGGGCTCTGACTAGCTTGAGCTACAGGCAGCCCGGTCCTGAAATTAAAATAAGGTGTCTTGTTTGGATCAAATAGCAACTTAATAAGGTTTCCATTTCTCTCCAGTCAGACAGCGTGTGTCCACTGCCTGCATGCTCTGTCATGGGTATCGTTGGGTATCACTGTCGTCCTTCCGCCCTAACCTCAGAGCCTCGCTATCGGGTGTATTTATGGATGGAGGCTGAGCACAGCAGAGACAAGCACAGAGCAGAGGGGTGTTAGGCAAGCCTCCAGCACCAAAGATGCTTCTTCCAACTCCTCCTCTTCCGTGAAGCGGCACAGTCCTATGGCAACAAACCCCATGGCCTCTTGACCATGCTCCCAAGTAAAATCAGCTGCCTGGGTCTCCGCCGAGGAAGGCCTGGAGCCACCAATGCCGACCTCCTGCTTGGGAGTTGAATCCACGTTGAAATGAGAGGTGGCTCCATTCCCAGCTGTGGACTCTCCTCTCCTCCAAGTCCTGCAAATGCTGGAGACTCCGGGGTTTTCTCTGGATTTAAAGGGTGCACCTGACGGCAGCTTTTGCTCTGTAGCTGCTTAAATGTGTGGACTTCTTTCTCACCTCCTATTTCAGAGCTAGAGAGCTGGAATTAATCGCATTGGAAGACTATGACTCAATGAAAGCACTAGGTTTGTTGTGGTTAAGTGCTTTCACATTTACATGATAAAGGTCAGCCAGCAGAAAAGATAGTGTGCGATAAAACACAGAAACATATTTTTAAAAAGCGCTCAACTTCGGACATTTTGGATATATTTATGTGAATTTGACATCATTATCCTGTGGGGTCAGGAAAAGTATAGTGACTGTCAGAACTGACTAAAATGAAGATCATTTTTTTTTGAGAAAGCATCTGCGTCACGGAGACATTAACAAGCACATTTTCAAAGCTTTCTGTATTAATTTCTTTTCCTCTAAGTTTAATTTTCAGCCAAGGAATGTGGCTTTGTGTGCATGTATGTCAGTTTTCTTTATTTTATTTACTGATCACAAACCTGATCTTTAAAGCCAGGAAGGACTGTGTTAAACTGGATTAGCAGCGTCCCATGTCAAAACATTCTCACTCACCGATATTGAGCGCTTCTAGCATTTTTATCATGGTTGCACTGCTTTTTTGGCACCTAACATCCTGACCCTGCATGCCTCAGGTTCAGCGCAGAGTCTGGGATGATTTCTCTAACAAAGTGTTTGCATTAAGCACAGTCAGAAATTGGGAAGGGTGGGCCCAGCTTTTTGTGCCAGAGCTTTCTCCCTCACAGCCTCTCCTCTTCTTGGGAGAAATGCTGTAAGTTCATCAAGGCTTGATTCTCATTAACACTTAATAATGCCACTCCCAGATCTTCATGAAACATTCATCAACCTCACAAAATTCAGAAGATTGTCTTAAAGAATGTATGAGATTTTTATGATATTAAAAAAATTATGCATGTGAGAACCTCTCAGTTGAACTCCAGGGTTTTTAAGTCTGTTTTTTTTATGGCTCAGTTTTCCAGTCTGGTTATGCCCGAGTAGGCTCTCCTCTGCAGCTATGTAGGTTAAAAAAGTTTCTTCTGCTTCTTAGTGTAGGCTGATATTATTACACACACACACACACACACACACACAAAATCTCTTGAATCCAGAAACTAGGGCCTGAAAAGAGCTGTCAAGTACACGAGATGGCTGATGCAACTGCAAGAGCTGGGAAGAAAGTGCTGCTCAAGTGCATCAGAGCAAATCCCGGGGAAGCAGTGCTACAGGAGTGATGTGGGAATGGCAAGCAAAAATGTTTTATTTCTGATATTAGCACCACTGCAGTGATCATGGAAAACAAGGAAAACAATACATTGTGACCAAGTTATGATACCAAGCAGAAAGAGCAGTAAGAAGGGCAAGCATTTATAAAAGGCACAAACAAGCCAAACTGTTTTACACAATGTGGCAGTGTTATTTTCCATGTCAGCTCTGAGTTACAGGCTCATTCCCCTGCACATGAGACATTCCTCTCAGGAGCATTTTTTTACAGCTGTGGGAGGAAAGGACCCATAAGCCCTGTTTCAGATTCACTGCCTTTAAGATAGTGGGAAACAGGCTGTGTGGGACTGACCAAGGCAACCCCCATACTATTTCACTGAGCCGCTTCCACACGTTTCTCTCCTTCTTAGCCTTAGCGCAAAGCTGGAGGAGCAGCAGTTTGCCAAGGGCACGGTCACCTCCTGCAAGTTATTTCAATGTGCTGCTTCTGGCACTTCAGCCCCTTCCTATCACATCCCAGCGAGAGGAAACCAGTTCGTGCTCCCTTCCCCAAAGCTCCACAGCGATGCTGTCCATGCAGTCCACCACGTACTGCCTGGCATCACAGATACCCCAACAGCTGTGGGCTACAAGTAGACAGGAAAACAGGTTTGTAACTTTTAGCCATTTTGGAAACTATTGCTTGGACAAAGAGGAAAACTCCAAAGTGAAAAATGGGGTCCTGTCATCATCCTTTGGGCTGAAGATGCCAAAATTGCTGCCCGTACCCTTCCAGAAAGCGCACAGCATTAGGCTGTGATTCTGCAGCCCGCAGCCACAGGCAGCAGCACATATTTGTAGGGTAGCCCCTACCGTGGTCACTAGGATGGGTGGGCGAGGCAGGAGCTGCACGACCAGGTAGTTATCTGCTGTGGCTAAACATGAGAAAGTGTTAAAAGCCTGCAGGAATCACTGTTGTCTGAGGAAATTGTATTAATTATCTATTTTCCCTACCACTTAGTCAAGTCACTAAACGATGAATAATCTATATGTAAAACTAGATGAATTATTGTTGGACTTACTAATGGCATTTGCTTTGGGCAGAAGGTCCGGGGACTCTATAACGGTTTTATTGCTCTGTTGACCTTACAATCGATGGTTCTAATTAATAATATCAATTAATATTAAAAGCAGGTGTTACTGCAGAGGACTCATTTCCTATACTTGTAGGAGACTCTTCATTGACGGGCTTATTCAAAACACAGTTCTCATTCAATAAGGTTCTTCTTTCAATTCATATGCTGTATTTCTAGGTTCCTGCAGCTGATATTAATAATATTCTAATGTTTTAAACTCACTTAAAAGGGAAAATAAAATAGCACACCTTTCAGTAACCCATATATACAGGTGAATTTTGAAGAGTGCCTACATCACTAAAGAAGCCTAAACCAGAACAGGACCTTTGCTTATAGTTTTGCTGAAATTAATCCACTTCTCCTACAGAGAGAAGATTTCAGTAACCAGATTAATGGAAAACAGTGAAAGATGATACTCTTTTGCTTTGTCTGTATTTGCATTTGGCAACATTTTTAAAAAAGCCTTAGCACTCAGTGCTACGGAACAGTTAGATCTGAAACTTGGGGGAGAAAAAAAACCAGTTTTCGAAAGGTTTGCAGAGGTGTGCTGGAGCTGTGCAGTTATGAAGACCTCGTCACCCACCCCTGTAGCCGCAGACTGGGGCCACTGGTTGTGGCCACAGTCCGTGGGAGCAACGCCCGAAGCACAGCATCCCTCATCTGCTGCTGCAGACATGGTGAAAAGCAGGGCTTGGTGTTCTCCACATGGGCACCTACGCTCTGTGGCTTCTTCTGAACTCAAGCATTTTGTGCCTTAATTTCCCTCTTCTTCCATGGGGACAATATTTCACCTCACAGGGACCTTGTAGAAATAAATTACCTAACTACAGAGAGTAGGGAGAGCCCCAAGTAATGAGCATGGGGAACAAGCCCGAGAGGAAATGAGTAATCCTGCCTCCAGAGCGCAGCCTGAGCCATGCGCAGTAAATAAGGCCTGGGGGCACATATTGAACAATGAGGTTAAATAAAATATTGAACAGCTGCTCATTAAGAGCAACATAATGCTAGCGAGCCTTACCACCTCCTGTACACGATCATCTACCACGGTAATTAAGGGCCATACTCTGATGCGTGCATGCAAGGGGCAGAATTGGGGCTGCAGAGGCCACCTGGTTTCTGACATTTCCAGCTTTGGGGTGATTTATTATAAAATCTCAAGGTTATCTAGGTAGGCGTGTGTGTCTGAGGGGGAAGCACTCGCCTATTCTGCTGTCACAACATTCAAGGTGTGATGGATTAAGACTTCACCATAGATGCAGGGAGCTGCAGAGAGGATATTTACTCACAACTTCAACAGTGATTTAATTCAGAGCCCCATCATGTGGGTGTAATTACTCACTGCGAATGAGTTGCCTCCTATCCTGAAAAAGTAATCTCTAAAGCAGCCCAACAGCTCTCTGCAGACAGCCGTGGACCCATGCCTGCCACAGCACGTGTGCGAGGCGAGGGTGCTCCATTGGGATGCGCAGGAGGTGTTGCAGCTGCAGCAGCGCTGCATGCATACACGCAGAAGGCATGAGAGCTCAAGTGATGCCCATTACCTGTTCGGCTAGCAGTGAGGCCAGGCTTGAGTAAGCATCTGCGAACTCTGGACCATACTTAATGGAGTCCCGCAGTAAGATTACAGCTTCTTCCTTCTTCCCTTGGGACCTGCAGGACAGGGGGGGAAAAAAAGAAAGAAACATTCCTGTAAGCATATGTTGAGGTCAACCCACTGATTAACTACTTTAAAGAGATGTGAAAGTCCCCGGCTTGACCTTTTCAACAAAGACTAAATGATTCACTCGCGCCTCCTCTCCACAGTGTGCGTACCCAGCATCTATCTCCTCAGCCCATCGCTGTTTCCATATGTTATTCTCAGGAGTTGGGAGGACATAGGCTTTAATGAATCTGCTGTTTGGTCTGCTATTCTGGTGACTGTCATATGGAGCACTACGAATGATCCCAGAGAAGACAAAACACCCCCAAAACAGTGCATTCCTCAACCCCACACACTGAAGAGCAAAAAAGCTTTATTTTGGCTATCAGGCAAGCAGTACAGGCCACACGCTCTGTCTGTTGAGTCATAACCACTAGATTTTGTAAACTTCCCCAGTCCTACTGTACATCTCCTCTCAATATTTCTCTTTATTTCAAATACATCAAATTCTGCCCCATTCACTCCATCAGGAGTTGAAGACACGTGAAGGACAAGACAACAAAAGTGTCTGCAGGCATGAAGTACTGCACAAGACCCTCCCAGAGATGTCCTTAGGAAGTCGCACGCCCTATGGGACGGGATGCTGTTGGGGTAACACCGGGTTTGCAGTCACCTTCTGGAGATGTGTCCCCAGTCACGTCACTGAGGCACTGACTGACCTGGGAACAGGACATTTGCACTCACCAACCCTGCTCTCACATCAGTAGGTTGGAGACACCAAAGCATTTGCCTTTCCTTAAAAATAACCACAGAGTCTTTGCATGTTCCTAGCCAACGAGTGCTGTTACTGATCCACTTATGACTTAGATAAATTAATACTTTGAAATTAAAATACTGCTAAGTTAAATCTGCTTGGGATCTCTAAATAATTCCCTAGCAAGTCGATCATTAGGCTACAGGAGTCTGTTCTTCAGATCCTAAGGATTATGAACAGAGACAGCTGAGAGATGGCTATGCTGATGAGCTAGGGTTTTTTCCAGCATTGCTCTGCATTTATTGCCATGGAAAACAGAAAAGGTTTCCTGAACAAAGATCTAAGGACGTTTATTTATTTGAGCTACAATTTCTCAAGTATCGCTCTGTATTGCTTTCCTTGGAAAACTGAGAAGGTTTCCTGAACAAACATCTAAGGATGTTTAGCTGGACTGGAACAACATTGTCCTTGTGCTGCCTGTACAAAGAATATGAATAGCAGGGCTTACAAAAAGAAACAAAAGGCTCTTGGACACAGAAAATATGTGAACACCTTGCCACTTTGGCCTTAGATTTCATCTGAGTGACATGGTCTAGTAACCGGATCTTGTTTATAAGGTGCAAATTTCAGCTGATAATGTATGTGGCTTTGCAGATTTTTTCCCTTTCTAGTTGTGTAACTGGAAGAATATTTTGCCTGTGCATTAAGTTAAGTAAAACCAGTTGTGCTAGTCTTTTTCTTCTTCCAGTCGTGTTCCATATAAATTACATGAATGAAGCAAAAACAAATAAAGAACCACTTTTCTCCTACACTAATTAAAGACTAGCTAGCTTGTCAATTTATAAAACTTTTGGATCCCTTGGCTGGAGTTCCATGACACATTTTTATAAATCAAAAACAAATGACTACTTTATAAAGGTATTGATGTTTGGCAAAAAAATGTAGGAAATGCCAGCTACAGAAATAAAAGGATTAAGTGATCCACTCAGCAGCAATAAAAGTTCCCATTAACCACAAGCATGCACTCTGAACATGGGGCAGCTCTCTTAATTACTCTTTTTTTTCAAAATGGCGTGGGTTTTTTTTTGTTTGATCCAAGAACAATGTTTGTCTCCTGAAAGTGGGTGTAAAGAGGGAAAGATTATGGCATCTTTTTATGTGACAGACTGAATTACATTAAAAAAAGCAGATCCAGTAGTTTCTCAGAGGGCTCAGGCCTGCAAGATACCAAGCGCTCTGGCCAAGCACTTAAACGCGTACTTAACTTTTATGTATGCGAGTTGAAAATTAATTACTGGCTGAAGTGCTTTCCTGGATCAAGGCCAATGCTTTGCAGGATCGAGGACGTTGCTTATATAAATGTCCTGCAATTTGGGAGAGCACAGAGCATTGGAAGAACAGTCCGATACACTAATTTACCATAAACTGGGGATCTGGAGCAGGAAAAGTTAGGTAATGTATACCTTCGCTATGACAGAGAGAGGAACAAATTCAACTGACACAAGAGTCTATGATCACTTAATCCAATTTTTCCCCAAATTACCTTGCCTTACAATGCCCTCTCCTGACTCTCTCTTCCACTCGAGCTCCCAGCCTCCCCTCTACAATCAGCGTGCTGAAGTCCAGAACAAAGAACAGCTCGTTCCATCAGGAGCATCTCTTCTATGTCTTGGCAAGTGCCCCACAGTTGGAGAAGCATCGGCTTAAACCACCCTGCAGAAGTCTGGTGATGCACAGGGCCGTGTGTGGGCTGTTAGGCCTGAAGCAAATTTCATTTGCAACAGAAAGAGTACCCTAGGAATTAGTGCTCCAGAGGACTTTTTAACTTTCAAGATCTCTTTTATTTTGTGAAGGTAGTTTGACTGCATTGAAGCCAGAAACACAGAACTCAGCAAGGGCTCCACAACTGTTCTAAACATCTCATCTTGGTTTCACCCTGTAATCCAAGGGGACCTTGCATTGTCGAACTCTGTCTGTCTGAAAGGAAGCCTCTAAGCTTGTTCGACTCCCTGGTTTAAAACTGATTCAGATAACTTAGATGCACTCCTTTGCCATTTAGCTATACTACATGGATGACACCGAAGTGGGGGAGTGGGCAATACACTGCAAGGCAGGGCTGCTCTTCAGAGGGACCAGGTCTGACGGGAACCTCATGAAGTTCAACAAAAGCACATGCAAGTCCTGTGCCCACAGTGGGATAACCCCACGCACAAGCACAGACTGGGGGATGACTGGGGTCCTGGTGGACAACAAGTTGACCATGGGCCAGCAATGTACCCTATGTGTCAAAGGTGGCCAACAGTGGGTTCAGGGAAGTGATCCTTCTCCTTTATATGATACTAGTGAGACCACATCTGGAGCAATGTCTGTCCAGAGTTGGGCTCCCCAGTGCAAGAAAGGCATGGACTTACTGGAGGAAGCCCAACAGAGGGTCACTAAAGAACATCAGGGCTAGAGCACCCGTTGCATTGAGGAGAGGCTGAGTGAGCTGTGTCTGTGCAGCCTGGAGAAGAGAAGGCTCAGGGGTGACGTCAGTGCTGTCTGCAACTACCTGACTGGAGGACACAGAGAAGCCATAGCCAAACTCTTCTCAGAGATGCATGGTGACAGGACAAGAGGCAACAGATGCAAGTTGCATCGTGGGAAATTCTGGTTAGATATAAGGAGAAATATTTTTCACAGCGAATGTGATCAAACACTGGAATAGGTTTCACAGAGAGATTGTGGCATCTCTGTGCTGGAGGTGTTCAAGATTCAGCTGGACACAGCCCTGAGCAACCTGATCCAATTAGACTTGCTCTGAGCAGCAGGCTTGGCCAGATGATCTCCAGAGGTCTGTTCCAACCCATTACTTTTTTAATCTACTGTAAATTTGGCACTGCCAGAGGTTGGGTCTTTTTTATAAACAGGCTACAATGTTTATGTGATACTGACAGATAACTACAGAACTTCATGCAATGCAGAGTGTCCTAATCCGAGACCATCCAGAAAGCCAGATGCAGTATCACTGACCATTTATCACTCGGTTTGCTTCTTTGAATGGAAGGGAGGAACGTTTCATTCTCTGAAAGATCTTAAATCTCAATATACGTAATATCTATCTGATGTTTTTCAGCATCTTCAGACAGTTACACAAGCCTGTGTCAGCACATTCATGTACACACATATCCAGAAGTCTGTATCAGAGAGGGCAGACAGTCCTCCTTCCTCTGAATAGATGGGTTTGCTAAATGTGGACTAAATCATGGTAATAGACGCACAGGACACCTTTTGTGTTACTCTACATTCAGAAGACAACGAGTCCTTTGAATAAACTCAAGATTTGAGTGGATGTTGTTTCTGGGCATTTCACTTTCCCCTTTAAAATGCAGCCATAACACTCTCAAAGTACGTAAGAGTTATGAGGCTTTTCTTCCTAAGAAATCGTGTACTGAATATTGGAGTGCTTTAGGCACCACAAATAAGTTCTCTCCCATTCTTCCTGCAACAGAAAACCGAGATAAATATTTACTTCAAATGTTCTTAGTATTTTACTTCTTGTCTCTTTACAGAATATCCCACAGGCTATAAATATGTGAGGTATTCTGAATGATATTTATCTCAGTTTTTCAAGCTGTATCTCAATAAAACTGAATCTCTATAGAGGAGTTAAGTATTTATATAATAGGAAACTTCAAAACAAAACACAAGAAAGCCGTATCTAGCTGATCTGTGTCACTGATCACGGACCACGAAAGCCACGAAAGAGATTTCTCACTTTTAGGTAGGCCATCTCTTGGGTCTACTTTAACTAAGAAATCTATTCATATTGTTTAATTATCTACTCTCCAATATTTATATTAGGCAAGAAAATGATGACATACAACTTTATTTTAGGATATGTAAACAAAACCAGAGGCTTATTCAGCCATTACCCTGCAATGCTTCCTGAGAACATTCATCTTCTGGCACGTAGCTGTCTTCATTATGTGCAAACAGAAAATGGAAACATCCTTTTTCTTCTAGGACTTCCACAGAAAAAACAACTTAAGAATTCCACCCTGTGGTCCTCAAAACAGATTTTTACTCAAGCTTATATCACAAGCAACGGATGCTTAAATAGAGAGCTTATTTACAGGGAATAACGAGAGGCAGATTCCCATATGGGAAGAGCAAACTCATCCTTCCCAAATGCTGGAGTTATCCTTTCTCAGCACTCCAGAGGTGGTGAAATCTAATATCCGCTATCAGATTTCCACACTATGAGCAGGGGTGGGTATAAGGAACTCGGCAGAATTCAATTGGGAGTTCTCCATGCCAGACGGTTTTGTTACATGTCTCAGTACAAGTAGTGCTGTCACTGGATGTGCCTTAAGTGTCTCAGATCTGGCTCTTCCTGATCTGCACCATGCACTGAAGCCTCTGCAAAGAGGACAGAAAGTGCTTTTATGGCTTGACCATTTATCCTCTCTCTGCCATATGTTTAAAAATCAAAACACCCTTCATAATGTCTCATAGCACAGCCAGAAAGTAATATCTGCCTGTAATATTTTGCAGATTTTCATTTATTACCTAGATTACACTAGCATTTAGTGTCTGCATAACACTGGTTGCCCTATATACACATACATATATGAGAAAGGATAATTTGGAGAGCCAGGTAGAAAACATAAATAGAGACAAAGTTGCAGGAAGGGGGAGCTTGCAATCTCTACCTTGTTCCAGTCTGGTCACCTCACAAGTCACCTCATGCTCCAGGCATGGCTGACGATCTCTGCTAAGTTGATGGATGATCCAGGAAAGGTCCTCACAAAGGGGTTTGGGCTAGTGTTTTAGGGGAGACATTCATATAGGATCTGCTTGCACAGTATCTGCTGTACGTATGTGCTAATCCCTCCACCATGAACTATACCTATTTTTTAGCAGGTTTTTTAAAGCTGAATAGGGAGATGAGGACACCCAGTTTCCATTATAATTAATACTATTTGTGTGTCCAGATGCACCAGGTTGTTTTGGAAGCCTAAGAAAAGTCTAGAAAATGGGAGCAAATGGCTGTGGGAAAAGGGCGGGTGGAACTTGAGCGCTTTCTTTTAACGAGTTTAGCACAAGTACCACTCACCTTTAACATACTGCAAATATATGGCAACACAGAAGGATGCAGAGCACATACAGTCGAAAAGGACACACAATATCTTAACTATCACATTAGAAAAAACATGACATACACACAAACCAAACAGCACTTCTAAGAGATTTTCCCACGTCTCCTTTGTGCTTTGCCAGTGCAACAAATCCAGTTTCTACCCATCTGCTGGGTCATAAGAGCCCATCAACAGGCCCGATTTAAGTGTCATTGACATGGGATGTCCTGGTGCTGCTTATGACTTACATCCTTTTGTACTAAAATTTTATATTTAAAAAAAATCACACAGAATAATAACTAAGGCAAACATGATGCCTTAGGAGGACAATATGTATTTTTAAACAGCATTGCCACCTAAGATTAATTTCAATCAACCAAATCTGATGAATAATAGAAAGACCTTCCATTTCTTTTGTAGTAAGACTGTCTTTACCATTTTCCTTTCTTGTGAGTATTTCCAGTAGAGCAGTCACTTACTTTCTATTTAACAATTACTCAGCTGCCACATTCTAACCCCAAACCATCAGGTTTACTTGTAATACTATTCTGATAACTTCTCCACTACTGAATGGACCAGGCAGAACTTCATAAATACACTTAATATCTGTCATATAAACGCACACTCAAAGTAACATTTCAGAACCAGAGAGATAAAGTCTGTTTTGATGAGACAGTGCCACTTCAAAGCCAGCCCAACACTGAAGCCCAATCTGCTCTAAAAGATTTACCAGAGACCTATTACTAGCAAAATAGGTGCAGTTTATATCAGCAAAAATGTACTTTAACTGCTACAGGTTATGCAGTTCTGTCAGCAAATAACATGCTATCCTCACAAAAACAAGCGTTTTTTTGCTGGTGTAAAGTAGTAATGCAGGAATAGAGATACTTTTTTTTTTTTTTAATTCCACTCCTAGCAGATCTTATCATACTGGCAAAGCTTCTTGTGTAGATTTACATTCAGTCTTTAGATATGGTTAGTCAAATTAATTTGCATTATTATGATTGTCTGCTATTCTCCTTGCTAAAGGCTGACACTTTAAATAACAATGAGCGAAATTATGAGCTGATTAACTTGTTTTCTTGCTCAGCAGAGCAACCGTATAGGGATGTAAGCCAACTTGCCCTCAAATCCAGACCCACCCCCTCTGCAATGGGATGAACCTTCTGCTGCTCTGAGCATCTCAGATGCTTATACCTAAAGTATGCATCGACCTCCAATACAGCTAATGAGGAGAAGCAGGAACTTGCAGAGGGGAATGTACTGGGTCTGTGTTATTTATTAGATCTGCATCAGATGCCTGCCTTTGAACAACTTGGCTTGCTCCACTGAAAAGGCTTACACCTCTCCACTGAGATGGGAGTCTCTCATCACTAATTGGGTTTAGGGACCTCATGTTTTGATGCCTGATTTGGAACAAGTGAATTCCCTCCAGCTGAAACACAATCATAAACAGCACCTGAAGTGATGTGGCAGGCAGCATCATAAGTATATCCAAACTAAGCCTCATCTTTGTGCCGGCACACTTGGCCAGCAATAAGAAATAATACCATTCCTTCACCAGCAGGCAGAAAACAGTACTTCAGTGATGTATGTAGAGAGAACGCGAATTTCCTTGATGCCAGTTCTGCATTCAACTTACTTGAGCAGGTTGCCGAGATTGAAGAGAGCTCGATTGTGCTGAGGGTTTAACTGAAGAGCCCGTCTGTAGTAGTCCTTTGCCTCCACCACGTCTTTGGTCAATGTCCCCAAGTTGTTGAGAGCACTTGCGTGACGAGGGTACAGTCTAGGAAAAATGAAATATCAACTTACAGACACTCATTAATTGACAAATAAAGCTGGGGTCCCTCATGCTGCCACCACTGCTGTTTGGCACTCTGTAAAGCGAAGGATGTCAGCTAGGAAACACTTTTCCTTCATTTGCTGCAGGTCCTGATGGGATCCTGAGGAACCTTTTCAACTCCCACTGAGATTGCAAATCAGATCCTTCTCCTGCAGTTCCTGTATGCCTCCAGGGCAAAAGGGAACACCCAACAGCTTTGAAAGCCTATTTTACCCTCCAAGCAAAAGGCAAAGTGACTAAAGCAGCTTGAACGTCTTTATTCAAAATGTTTTTCAAACAAGCAAGAACTGCTTTGTCAAAAATATGTTTCCAATGGAAATATGTTTTGACATATACAGAAACCAACACAACACTGTTTAAATTGTTCTGTTTTGATGTTTTTTAAAATCAGTTTTCCACAATAAAAGTGATAATAAAGTGCAAAAGGAAACCTGAAATCAGCCGTTCAACAATGTTTTCAGGACCAAGCAAAATGATAGAAAAATCTGGAAACAGACTGCTTAACAGTCTGAATTCCCTAAGCTTCTAGTTTTATTTTTTTTACCACTTGGTTCAGTTCTCCTTTTAACTGATCTGTTGATCTTTACATCTACCTGTTTCAGTTATAACACTACATATCAGGCCCAGCGCATATCTGTTAAAATCCTCCATGAATTAAGAAGCACACTGTGGTCCATTCAGCTGCTTAAATTCTCAGACAAAGTTGTGCTCCAGCATTAATATTTTGGTTTGCAGGTCTTTCACCAGAAAACTCCAGAGGTGAAAATGATCCAGGGCAAGACTTAGCACCCAGGGCCCTCTGTGTCATAGATGGGTGAAAACTGAGGTTCATTACGATAAAGAAATAAATCTATGACAGTAGCCCACAGAGATCCCAGGCGAGCTGGGAGACCAGCTGTGTGAGTACATCTGATGCTCTGGTATGAAACGGTGCACAGCTGTGCTTGCCCACCGAACTCCTCCAGATGATCATTTCATTCCTCATAGGGAGGAAGCAGGTTAAGATGGTCAAGGCTTCGTTTTGAAAATCCTGCTGCCACTACAGATTTTCTGTTTCCAACCAGGACAAGTCATCTGACATTTCTTTGCCTTAGGTCCCTGTTCATGGGAAAGTGATGTGGATAATTACTTTAAAAGTAGCTGGCTATGATAGCCCAGGGTACAGCATGAGGAGGGGCATTTAAAAGAAGAAGAAGGGATTAAGAGTCTATAATACAGTCTGACTCTAAAGTTTGCAACTGTTTTTAATCTAAGACTTTCCATGGTGGGGTTTTTTTGCCTGGAGTTTTTCCTTATGTCAGTTCAGCCCTGGGATTTTCTGGGCTTAAGCACCATGAATAATTTAGCATTTTATACACTGCTGCAACATTTGTATCAGTCACATTTTCACTCCACTGCACATAAGTGATTCTGGCACGGTCGTACTTGGGGGTGAAGCTGGGAATGCAGGAGGGAACTCCAGGAGCAGTGGACATGCACAAACGCAGGATGCTTCCTACAACTAAGTAAGAGAAAGGCCCCAAAATCCTTTTCCCACCCAACACCAAGCTGAGCGGACAACAATTGCAAAGCCACATAGTCGAGGTGAGAGCGTTCAAAGATACAGCCACATATGTTTTTTAAAACTTCACCTATTACACTGACAAAAGATAAATGTAGTGACCACCACTCACAGTAACTAATAACTGCAGTCTCTGTCAACATCCCTCACCTACAGATAAGGCTCCCGTCTCTCAGAGGTAATCACTTATCCCACTGCAAGGTCTCAGGTGCAGTTTATGTATCTCAGGTGTCTGCATTGCCCAATGTCTGTTCACCCATGGCTACTTGCACTCCCTGCTCAACTGATTTTTGAAGAATTCCCTAACTGACCTTGTCACAGAAGAGCAAAGAGTAGGAAATCCAAGGCTACACTGCAGTTGGCACAGAAAGAGAATCACTTTCCATCACTGAAGCTATCCAGTGAGTGTGTGTTTTGGGATGCGAGAGGATGTCTGTGCTTGGAGAAGCATCAGCAAAGGACAAGAGGGTGATGAGGGTATGGTGTTGAGCCTTGACCACGGCCCTAAAATTCACTGGTCATCAAGGCTAAGCCTTCCCATCTGAAGCAGGCTGGGAGAAATGTTTTCCACAGCAACAGCAGGGGAGCAGTGGAAAGGACCAAGCTTGCTTGCTCCTCAGCACTTGGGACACGGCTCTGTGTGATACCTTGACCAGGATCTTCAGTGAAGAATGTCCTATCTACCTCAGGGCAAATGAGCAAGGGCTCAGCCTTGTCTCCCATTTCTTCCATGGGATTTTGACATTATTTTGGACCAAAAAAAAGGTTTGGGAGTTATATTTTTGAGGCTTTTTTTCCAGTTGGCTATGATAAAAGCTGTGCACTACTTCTGTCAGTACTCACACATAAAAACAGCTCTAATATCTGACAAGAAGTCGCCTGAGTTATGAGTGGGCAAAAGTATTTCAGACAATTCTTGGGAAAGTCAGAAACAGATTAACCTTTTACAGCCCTAAACCTGATGGTTTTGCTCTCAAACTTTCAGAAATTAATTCTGTTCTTGGCCTCTAGTGCCCCCATGACATTTTAGGCCTAAGAGATTTGCTTGCACCGATTTGGAGAGGCATGAAAATGCAAGATTAAAAAAGAGAACTGATTTCACCTTTAAATTGCACAGTTCTGACCAGCAGTGCCATAAATACACTTCTGAGCTCAGCTCTGAAACCTATCACAGGATGCAAGCGCATCTCCCATGTATCCTGGGCTCTATTTCTTGTGTTTTACATTTATTCACTACATCTCATTGCCCTTTCCAAGAAATGTAAGTGAAAAACCAGAACCTCAGCTAGCACAAATTGTCAGCTTAAACCCGCTTAGCATCTGGCCCGAAGAACTTCCGACGTTTGCAATTTTACATATCTGAACAAACATTAAGAGGAAAATCTGAGCACAGTGAGATAAGGCAGTGCTGTTGAGTTTTGCCATTAGGGTTCAGTTCTTTATGCTTTTATTTGGAATATTACTTCATTATGGTGGTAGAGCAAGATGCCACTCAACTGAGTTCGGCCCAGAGCATAACCTAGCCCTAAGAGAGCATGACTTCTAATAAAGTAACCAGAACCACAGCCTGAGGCCACAACCATCCACGCTGTTATACAGCTAGCATGATCCCTAACTGTTTTATACCACCCTCAAATAGCTCCCAAGAGTGGTCCATGGCTGAGCCTGGACCAGGGTCTGGTCCCAAAACCCGCTTGGGCTCAGCCACAGTCTCTTGGACGATACAAGCACTTACTGAATGCTTGCAGGTCAATTTACCCCAGTTGGCCCCAGAGCTAGAGAATGGGGCTCAGGCCTTTTTTTATTTATTAATATGGATGATGAGTAAAGGACTAATGGCCTTAATCAAACCACCCTCTGCTCATGCACACCCACTGCTATTAATAGCAGCTTCTTGGGGATAAAACCAAAGTAGAACAAAGTCTTGTGGCCAGATTTGCAGACCATCATAAAACTTGACCACAGGTGACTAATTAAAGCAACATTTACTCAAGAACTTTCAAAATGTTTCTGCAAAACTTGCAGATACACCATTTGCAAACTGATTTGCTTTTTGCTGTATGCTATCTACTATTTTAATGAATGGTGGCACACGCACTTTTTCTTTTCCCCCCTCCATTTTTATGTTATCAGGAGGTCTGTACTGTTTTTCAAGGCTTTTGGGATTGGTCCCAATGATTCCCGATGCCTACCTTTCTTATTTTGACTGTAAGCTGTCTGATGCAAAGACTGTCTCTTCCCAACATGTATTTATTTCTTGGAAGGGTCAGAAACCCATTACCAGGACAAGGAGGTCTCCAGTTAACCTGAAGTCTCTTCATGCCACAATAATGATAATACTCAGAACCCAGACCTTGTGTTACAAATAGCCAGGACACTCTGAGACGCAAGGAATCAGTTGTTGGAACATATATACCTTGTTTTGCAACTTCTCTTAAGAAACAAAGCCTTCTATCTGGACACACACCGAGTTGTATTTTCCTTGCCACCACCATTGATAATGGTAACAGTCTGCAGGCAATATCCTTCTTGCTATGCATCTGATTAGGTAGAAATTACTCTAGGCTTCACCTAATCAAATGCAAGTGCTGCATTATTTATGAAAGAAAGCTGAATTTCATTAAACTTATTCTGCAAGAAGCAGTTCATGTAAAAAAATCAGTTTCCCCTTTCTTTTAGAAATCAGAATAATTTTCTTTAAAAACCTACATTCACAGGTAATTATAATACAAGTCTTGAAATGGCAAAATTACTTAAAAAGGAAACCAACCCATAAAAGTATATTTTAAATCAGCCTGGGATTTAATTTAACAGAGAAGACAAGTGGGATGTTTCCTTGTTGCAGAATGAATAATTCAAATGATTCCTCCAGTGCTGTATCTGCAATTGTCAGAATAAATTTAAGCAGCTTTCCCTTTAACTATTACAGGTATACACTGCACAAGAACTCCTGTTAGTAATTATCCCCACTTATTTTAGGCCAGCAAAATTCCCTCTAATACCACTGAACAAAAGCCTTATTGACTTGCACAGTCGAGAGATTTCCAGTTTCACAAGAAGATACCAGGCATAAAACATATACAGTCGTCAAAACACTGATGACCATTTGTTTTGCCTTTTAATTTAATGCTTCTATTACCTGAAACATTGTTTTTTTTTTAAAAAAAAAAAATCAGGGATTTTGTTTGGCAACATATCTGAACTACAAGACAATTCCAGAAAAAAAGAGAAAGGGAGGGAAATTGTTGTCATGGCTACAACCTATAATCCACCAAGAATTTTAATTCTTTTAATTCAGATCGAGAGAGAGACCACTTAAACAACTGGCAAGACCTGCTCGCAGTCCTGCCTTTAAACGGCCCTTGGACTGGTGCCAGTGGTATTCAGGGGGCAAAAGGCATTAGCGTGACAACTCCCCACTCGCCCTTAAGAGCGTTATGTGGTTTTTGCCCAGCCATCCCCATGAGGTGGGCAGAGAGCAACAGGGGATGGGGCCAGACTAACACGCAATTAGCCTGGGAAACTACGCCGAACAGCAGGGAAAAGGCTGCAACGTTGGCTTTCAGGGGTCTGGGCAACCCCCTGCAGCCACCACATGGTAAAAGAGGTTACTGAAAGCAGTCCAGAGCCACCTCTCAGAGCTGGGACAGCCCTGAGATGTCACGCACTGGGGTGACTCTCCCTGATGCCCCAGCCCAGCACTCAGCCCCTTGCCACCCTCCAAGCACTGATAATAAACCTGTTGAAAGCACGTTTTCAGTGACTTAAAACATGAGACCTTGAAGCCATTGTAAAAGCTGTAAGCAACACTGGCCATCATTAACCTAACGGCCATGCCATGGCAGCAGCAGCAGAAAGAAAAAACCTGCCAGCATCATCTTGCACCATATTTGAAGGAGCTCCAAGCACATTCATTTCTGCTAGAGAGAAAAATCAGCAACTGATTCAGCTGGGGAGATCTGCAGGCCTCTTTTTTGTTAATGCACCTTTTGATTAAAGAATGCATTTAAACTTAGCAATCACAGGGAATGCTCCACCTTTGAAGCAGCTGTGATTAATTACCACTGCCGCACCGCCATGAGAAAACAGGTTGTGTTGCCTCTCTCGTGGTAGAAGAAGAGAGGCTGAAGAGCCCTGGGACAGACCTCCTCTCACCGGTCCTCCTTACCACAGGGTGCCTCCCTGCCACCCGCTCTTGTTTCTCCTGGTGCCTGCTTGACTCTGCCGCAACGTTGAGCATCCACGAGGCTCACTTCAGCCAGATTAAGCGCACAGAGTCAGACCTTAATTACCCAAGCCCAATTACTTGCTGGCAGCACGGCAACTTGTTTTTAACGCATGTTTTGCCCCATTCCAACACATACCATAATATTTTATTGGCATCATTTTGCCAACAAAAGTAAGAATGCTATGTAAATAATGTTTCATTCATTTTTATACTGCTGCTTTATATTTACTCTGCTATACTATTTCAAGCCAATTTTCCAATTTCAATATTACATCACACTCATTTTCATGTATTTATTTACGTAAGTTCTCAATAAAGCTCTATGTCACGTTGAATTAAAACTTGACTTGATGTAATTCAGAGACCAGTCATCCTACTGGGAACAATCCTGCGCTGGCAACAGCTCAGGCCATGACCTCACAATAGCATGGCACCTTGTTCTGAGAGCTGCTCTACATGATGCGGAGACGTGTAGGTCACGGAACCAGATCCTATGTCTTTCTTAAAAAGGCCTTCAATTTGCAGCATTTGAATTCCTTTTATAGAAGGGGAGATGATCCTGCAATATTAAGCAGCAGCTGGTTTCTCTTGAAGAGTTTTAGTAGTTGCATCAATATTTTCTCAAAGGTAACACCCTTCAGCTTGGCAGAAGGTTTGTGGCAGGCTGGGATTTTTTACTTCTTTTTTTTTTTTTTTTTTTAAATGGAAATCCTGTTAAAAGTCAGACAAGTGAGAGATCTAACGCTTCTGGGTTCCTTTGAAAGCCTCAGGCATAATCTTCAGTGAAAGCGTGACAAAGCAGCCAGTCTCGTGGCTGTAAGCAGCACAGCCCAGCACTGGGTATTACATCACGCCATTTCCACGTACTCAGCTATGAGGTGGTCCAGCTCAGGGCCTGACACAATGCTAGGAATAATGCTGTCCCACCCCAGCATGGTGCAGGGGGTTCTCAGAGCATCCCTGAGCAGCTCTGCAGGTCCCGTTAGGGTCCTCACTGGCGCTACATGGACCGGCTCAGGTCCTGATGCAGGTCCTGCTCAAGAAGTCAGCGGGGATGGGGGTGCCTGATCACCAGTGCCTACAACTATTTCAGACACCCACCCAGAGTGTCCTTCCCTCTGCTGCTGCTGAAGGGCAGGTACCCCAGATACCTTGGATACCCCAGCCCACCTCAAATGTCGTCTACCTTCTAGTGGGCAGAAATCACCCACATTTTGGCACTGGGCACCTACAACATGGACACTGAGAGACAGTGCTCACCTCTGCCACATTTCACTTGTGGCCTGGGACAAGTCTGTCTCTCAGGATCTCCATGCCCTGTCCCTAAAGGGACAATGATAAAACTTTACTTCCTCATAGTATCGCCTCTCTGCTCACAGCACAAGCTCTCTGCAGTGATGACAACCTCCAGCTACGGTCAGTGGCCGGCACAGCAGGATCTTGATCTCAGCTGGGACCTCCAGAGGCCAATTCAGTATAAATAGTAAGTGCTGAATTGCAGAGCCAGGGATCAGTGGAAGGAAGAAAGGTCCTGGTTGTTCGGCTTCTCCCCCTGCCCGGCAGCCCAGCTGCCACTGGCAAACCCTTTCACCAGGGTAAGCCTCCGAGGCTGATGGGCAGAGCACAGGGAACGGGAGCCAGGCTGTACCCTAGTATCGAGGGAAACCTCTCCAGGACAGAAATGTGTTTAAAAAAAAATAAATCTGAATAGATGTAATCTGTAAATTGACTAAAGCCCCATGAATTCTTTGAGCCTGGCATCCATTAAAAAAAACCCCAAACAAACCATATCCAGAAGCATGCCAATTAAAAAACAAACCTGTAACACTTTAAACAATATTACAGTTTATTAATTTTCATTAAATTTTCAAACTTGGGCAGGGGTAGAAGCTTAAGATTTAGAACTCAGGAGAAAAAAAAGGATTTTAAGTCAAACAATGTCACAGCTAAACATAAATAAATAAACCCTCTCCCACCAAGTTCACATGTTCCCTGCAATGCTGAGGCAACATGAGGTTATCAAACTGGGCTGCCTGCTTATACTCTCACATAAAGAATTTATGCAGGATCCATGTAAGTCCTGAAAATCCCAGAAACCACTCAAGCCCAACAAAGGACTAATAATTCATGGCAGACCTGACTCACAGACAGCGTGAACAGTGCAGGCACCTCCGTAGAGCCCACAGAAACTAGAAGGACACCACAGCAAACAGGAGACCATCGGGTGAGTTCTTCAACCAAAATTACATGAGGGGATGAAATAACAACATATATCTCACCTAAGCAGATGGGGTGAAATCACACCTGTCATCTCCCAGGGTTCACAGGTGCTGGAGGAAGCTGTACAGCCCCACGCTACCACCCGTGATCATGGCTGTCTCCAAGATGTCTGGGAGTTGCCTCAATCTTTAGTGTAAATCAGAGCAACTCCAATCCAGCACCACCCAAATTGCTTGAAGGGGCCATTCAAATGTCTGGGGGTAAGCAGAGCTCTACAACTTCTCCTGCCAAGCCTTCACAGAAAGTCTCAAGGTTATCCTTGACAGACACACGCTGGGAACCAATTTTTCTGCTGCCCCTTGGTAAGGACCGGCGAAGGCAAGTCTCTGATGATTTAGTGCAACAATAATCAGTGCTACCTGGTCATTCTTTGAGCAAGGTTTTCATAAAGAAAAGGACAGCACACTAAGGAAAAAGAAATGGCTGTCAGAACAAGTAATTAACCCTTCGATTAGAAGTCCTCATTAGCCAAAAGTGAAAAGTAGACTTGAACACAAGCAAAATACAGCCTCTTAAGTTTCTCTCTGCATAGCCCACATAAAAATCAAATTAGATGTCTTGTCCCAATAAGACAACAACTTTGCAGTTTCATTAAGGAAGCATTTTCCATTCCTCAGATTTTTAGCATCAGTCCCTGATATGTAAGTAGTCAGAGCAGTGATGCAGTGTCTGAGGAAGGCTATGGAGCCGTTGTACTCATAGCTGATGGGGGCTCTTCTCCAAGAAGATGTGTTTGAAAAGCCAGCAAGTCCCTGAAGGATAGTGTAGAAGGACCTGCACCCATGACAGAAGCCATACTCTAGGAAGCGACCCTGCCTGTAAATACCAGTGTCCAGGGGTGAGTTATACATGTATCTGTCCATCCCGGCAGGGACATCCAGCTTCCATCACTGTCAATGCAGTTAACACTGCACACACACTGCCTCTGTATCAGAGCTCACGGTTGCACTTACACCAGTTTGGGTTTTAAGTAAATAAAAGTCTGTGCCTTGACTGATTGATATTTGATCACTAAAAAGCAGAAAAACTGAGCAGAGGTGGAGTACACCCCAAACCAGGCAGGGATTAGCGCTTTATAGAGAACAGATTCAAAAATAAATTACACTGGTTGAAGTAATTTGGCCATCATCCCATGCACTGTGTTGTAAAGGCCATTAAGTCTCTGATTCAAATTATCAGGCAGCCTTTTCAGCCATCAGTTACTATTAAATCACTCAACAATTTTGTCTAGCTTCGGGACAGCCACCTTATATGTACATGAGAACACCAGTTACCCCAAAAGCCTGTTGTCAAAGTGCGATTCAGAAGAGCACCACATGAAGATGTTTCCGACCGCTTGGACATGATCTGCCTCGACTCTGTAGCATCCACTAACACAGGGTATTATGTGAAGTGTCTATGAAGATGTTTCATCAAATGCATAACCAGAGGGCTTGCTCCAAGGGCCCGACCTAAGTAACATTAAGTGTCAGAAGGGTACTCACGGTTTCGGGAGCAAATGCAGCCCTGGCAGTCACAGCAAAGAAGCGCTGCACATTTTTGACTTACTGTAAAAACCGGCTAACAAATGGTGCTGGTATTTTAATTCTTTCCAGAAATAAATCACAGATGGTATCCAAGGCCACCTGCAGTCCATGCTGAGAGCCATTTTCAAGGCACACACACAGACACACACACACATAAAGGGGCTGTATGAACACAATTTTTTTACTGCATGGAGAGTGCAATTTAACCGAACTTAAAGAACCCCAGATAATGTTGATTTAAGATATATAAAAACCCAGTGGGAAGGTGTGTGGGAAAGCTTAGCAAGAAACCTGAGTCTCCCTTACAGCATTAGGGCTTTATTTCTAAAGTGGAGTGAGGAGAAAGAGCAGCCTCGCTTGCACCTTTTCTAGCCATTCCAGTGATGTTACGCACTGATTTTATTCCCTCAGTGAGGGATATGGATATGGTACCCACTGCTTCCTCCTCACTCCCCCCCATCTAGCCTGCATTCGAGTACCAAGTATACATAAGTATGATCTCATGACACTTTCTGATGCCTCAAACCAGTATCCCCAGTTTCCATGCTATGAGCAATGCCCTAAGCCATATTATTTGCAAACCGCAAGAGCCAGACTACACACGTTGCTGCACCAAGTGTTTTCATACTGGTTCATCTGCCTCCTGGCCCACTCTCTCCTCTCTCTCAAGGCTGAACATCAGAGCAGCTCCCTCAGCCACAAAGCAAGCCAGCCCAAGGGTTCCTGCTCGCTGCCTGGAGGCTTCCTTCTCTGGAGGATGCCAGAAGGGATAATGGAGGTTTCTGCATGTATCTGCTCATGGCAGGTTGGTCCCCTTCTCACTCTGTTCAGTCAGCAGCATTTGGCAGGCAAAGTCCAAGGGGAGCTTGTGGCTATGAACCTGTTGATGGACACATACACACACATACAGCCACACTACAAAGGTGTGTGCACTCTCACATACACACACTGGTGCATTTACGTGCATAAACTCACAGTATTACATATATTGTGGATACCTCCTGTAGGACTCTATACTATTGGATATTCCACTGATGGTAAGAGTCAGTTCCCACACTTGCCCATGCCTCCCTTCAGAAAGAGCAGCACCCCAGGGAGCAGCTCCGGGTTGCCCCAGGGTGCCTGATGCTTGCAGGGCCAGCCTCAGTCTCTCTCTCTCTCCCCCCCCTTCTCCCCCCTGGCCTTACTGCTGGTATTTCTTTCTTTCCAGCAACTTTTCCTTTTTTAGTCCCCCGATCTCATTTCATTTCTGCAACTTTCATCTGAATACTCTACTCACATTTTTTAATTAAGGGCAAATCTATATGTTTTTATGTCCAAAACTGCAAACATGAAATTTTAGATGTTGAACTTTTGCTGGATGCAAAAATGTAGCCTGAATAGCACAGAATTATTATTAGCACATTTGTTCACCCAACTCCAGCAAGAAACCCAGGAACCTCCTTCAGCCCCACCTGCTGCTGCTCACATCGATCTGCCGTCCATGGGAAGCATGGCCCTGGCAATAAACACAGAGATACAGAGGGTAAGACAGAGCTGCTCTGGGAATTAAAATTTTGAATGAGTGTGATTGTAGCAGGGAAGGTGAATTTTTTTCTCTTTCATTGTTAAAAGGGTTATTGAAGACATAATGAGTGTTCATCAAATGGGTTTTGAGGCTCTGCTGTTTTTCCTCTCTCTGCATGTCAGCTCATGCATGTTCCTGAGGAGCGATAAAACAATCTCAACAGCAACATCAAGCAAACAAGGCTGGGGAGAAGCAGGACAAAAGCTTGGTAACTATCAACCATAGCAAAAATGTCTTCATTAGCACATTGGAGTCGTTCTTCGTATTTGCGTGAGGTTGCACGACCTCAAATTCTCACTCACAAACACAAGAGTGGCGAGACTAGTTTTATTTCAGATAAGACCAGCACTGTTTGATCTCCAGCAGCAGGGGGTTATCCGAAATTCCTAGCAACAGCCACAAACCTGCAGCAGAAGCAGCAGCAAGAATATTAAGGCCAGCTTTCAGAGTAGCCATGGTCAACCCACATCTCAGATGGAGTATTTCTGGCTTTTACTTTTTGCAGGAAAAAACCAAACAAGTATCTCCTGGGGTCACTATCATATGTCAGGCAAACCAGTGAAGTAGTCTATTCCAGCAGTGTGTTTTTCTTGTTTTACTGAAGGTAAGCTGAAAGGTTTATAGCCCACTGCTACAATTGCAGAACACCAGCTGTTCATCAGGTCTGCTTTACAGGTAACTCATCTTGCATCTCTGAAGGGCTCTGCTTCCATTCCCCTTTTTAGGAACCCAACGTACAGCAGGAGCTTTTCCTATGTACGCAGAACTTTTTTTTTCTTTTCATTCTCCCCCTCTCCAATTCAAATGTTGTTCTCCATTTTTGCATTTCATTTCAGTTTTCATTTCTCCCGCTCTTGGACAGCATGGTTAGGTTGCACTAATTACCTAAGCCTAAGTCAGGGTGTTGTGTCATTGGCCCCTGGGCAGGGTGAGGAATGAGTTTTTTGACGGGCCACCTGCAATGACATCAACAGGTGGTTGTTGAGATCAATTGCCAAGTTTGCCTTGGAAACCTGCCCTGCAGTTTTGCTGTCAGAGAAAACACATTCTTCTACTCCACCATCTATCTGCCCTGAAGTTAGCAGAGATACACCAACACGTGCCAGCAGAGGATCCTGCCCGCCTTTCAAAGCGAGAATGGGAGCAAGCAACTAAAGCACCGGGGACTGACTTTCCCAGGATTTAATCTCAATTCCTATTATTTAGCTACGCAACCTGCGTGCACTTCAACATCTTTTACCACAGCTACAGTGACATCACCTGCCTACTTCACAGGAGCAATGGATTGCTTCACTGAACAGCTACATGGCAACTGACACTTCTGGCAGACAAGCAGGGACTGGAAACGCATCATTACATTGGTGGAATGGTAATTGTGAGCAGTTCAAGCAGCTGAGTGCGGACTGACAGGATCGCTTTTGTTTAGCAAACAGTTAGGCTCGTTCACCAGAGATCAAGCAGACCTACATTGTAATTTGGCACAAGTTTTAGAAGTGAGCTGGAATGATGGATGAGCCATCACCCACGTGCCTCAGACAGAGCCGGTACAGGGTGCTGCTGCTCTCCCTCTCCTACCTCCCAGAAGCTCCCAGGTGGTGGTAGTCTGTGTCCTTATTGACTCCATTTCCTTATTAATTCCCATATTGATCTGCTCACTGCGCACTAGACAGATACGATATTCTGATCTCCCATTACTTCTGACGGTGCTGCTGCTGGACCGTGAAGCCTCTTGAGGGGCTTACGTTTTCTGGAACCTGGGGAGCATGGATGCACCCAGACTCACCCGGAGAGCAGACACCTGGTGAGGGGTACCTGGGGGAAAGGCAGGGAAGCTGGTTGTGTTAGCACCTGAGCTGCTGGTCTGCATACTCCCTGATGAGGAAATTCATGGAGTGAGCAGTGCTTCCGCTTCCTAGCTGTTCTTCCATTTTCAGGTCAGGCCAGTGGCCAAAAATACGCTGAACCATAAAAATCTGGTCAGGATATTACAGCTACAACTTTGTTCTCTCTAATTGTAGAGTAATTGGTCTACAATCCAAGCAGCGATTGCACAGCTGTAGTCTGTGAGGATGGGTAAACAGCTTGGACATTAACTCTGTTCTTGTCTGCAATACCTGTCTAAGGTCTTCCACTACACCCACCATCATGTTGCCTGTCCTGCATCCATCACCTTCTCCACTGCTTCAACACAGCCATCATGCACAGACACCTAGTGGAGGCTGCAAGGCCTACACACAACCTCAGCCATTTCAGAAGGGGTACGTCTGAGGGGAAAACACGGAACATAATTCTCAACTGGAGTACACATTACACTTTTTAGTTACACTGGTTTATTGCTTAATACACAGGCCCCAAATGATTTCCCTGTGATGGGGGTGGGAAGAAGGGGTAAAAGGAAAGCTTAAGTGCAGAGAGACAAGGTGGTGGGACCCAGTAATGCAGCTTCCTAGTGATGGAGTCAGCAGGAGACTCCTGACTCTTGGTCTGCACTGCTGGGTCACAGCAAATGTGCAAGGTGGGGACAGGGGCTTGCTTTTCAAAAGCGCCAACTAATCCTGAAATTACTGAAGTAACTGGAGCACTAGCACCAGTGCCACTGAGACACTGAGCACCCAGAGAAGAGCTTGGTTGGTTCTTTGTGGCTCCAAGCCCTGAAGAGGCTTTGGATGCTCTATAAACAATAATACCATCAGCACAAATTGTGCTAATAAAGTTGAGGAAATGTTTGCAATCAGTTCTCAAAACAGACTCTTCCATAATTGAAATACTGCAGAGCAGAAGACAGCATTATAATTATAATAAATGGGAACTGCTGAGTTAGAGAAGAGCAAAATCTTTTGTCAGCAAATCCCATTTACACAAGCAGAGGCAATGTTGGTAGGAACAGAAAGCAGTTACATTACTCTGTGTACTGGTACCTACGCATTCACTTGCAGGGCTTGGATAATATTTGTTAGTCCCTCTGCTTTTTAACTTGCAATGGCCTTCTCTGGTAAATTGAAGAAAGTTCAGAGACTAGCTACAGGAATGACTGGAATACTGCAAAAACTCGCATAACACTGAAAACATCAGTAGCTACATCAGCGGGTTGTATCAAGCAGCAGGTTAAGGGCGGATTTGATCACTCTACAGAAAACAGACTTTTGGTAATGGGCTCTGCAGTGTGGCGTTTAAAGGTGTAAACAAATCCAATGACTGGAAGATGATGTTAAACAAATCAGACTAAAAATAAAGGAGAACATTTTCAACAGCCAAGGTAATTAACCTTCAGTACAATTTATTAATGGTTGTGCTGGATTTTCCATTCCTGGAAACATTAAAAAATAGGATAGAGGTTTTTCTAAATGACTTCCTAAATGCCCAGTGTGGTAAAACAGAACAGGATGATGCTCAAAAAAAGCTAAAAATCACCTTCACCCTGGTTCAGGCCCTCCTCGGTGACAATAACTCTGTCCTCCCAGCTTAACCCGGGTGGGTTAGGAGCCCTTGGAGAGCCTTTGGTATAACCCTGTCAGCTAGCCAGAGGACAAAACATAGATGTAATTTCTGAAGCTTCCTGCCACATGATGTGTCAGGAAAGAACATTTCTTGCACCTCCTGACATGCCCTATGGAGCCAGCTCTGCCCTTGCTGTGCAGCAGAGCTACTCCTCACCTTGTCTGTCCTTCACACACAAGCTTTTTTTCCCCCAAAGATATTATCTGTACCCTCCATGCCTGCTTTCCCTTGCCACCCCCGCTCCCCGCCTTTTCCCTGCACTTATTCCCCTGAGGGGTTTGTCCCTTCTCCCAAGCCCCCAGGACCAGAGAGAGAGAGAGAGGTTTTGGGAACTGGTGTGACCTGCTTGCTGCAGCGAGCGCTGCCCAGGCAGTGGGGAGCAGCCAAGGGCCCATCTGAGCTGCACTAACAGCACTGGCAGGAATGGCAAACAGAGGGATGCTGCTCGGAGGGAGTGACCCCATCCGCATGTGCTCAGGAGGGTCCTTCAGAAATACCACAGGAGACATCCCGTATTACAGCCCAACCCTAGGCCCAGATTTACCATGCATCTACAGGCAAGGTAACTCACCCTCCTGCTTCAGCTTCCCCTTGCACAGAACCACAGTAACGATATTTACCCTGTTACTGCACAGGAGCATTTTCAGGATCAATTAGTTTAGTGTTCATGCAAAGCTCTGTGGACAGAAGCCTCAATACAAGTAGTAAGTACTATTATTATTACTGCACTTCAGATGGCTGCAGCACTGGCATTTTCGAGGCATGCACCATTAACAATTTACTAAGATAAATGGCCCGGGAACCTGAAAATGCATTTATGACAACTACCTCCTGCTTACCAGCATACATTCAGCCAAGTAAATGACACCTCATTGCTCAATGTGTAGCTATGGTAACATTTCTATCCCATATACTGAAGTGTGCACACAAACACACACACATACACGGAACTGGAGGGAAGCCAGGCTACTTCATTTAATGACATGCAAACACCAAGCCAGGGAACTTTCCCAGCCTCTGAAAGCCGAGCTGTCCCACAGGAGCTGGGGGGTGAGGAGCAGGCAACCCACCCCGTGCCTGCTGGGGAAGGGCTGGGCTAATGGCAGGCTGCACCGCACAACCAGAACCGCACCAGGCCCTCAAGAGACTTACTTGAGAGCAGTTTTGTAGTGGTAGATCGCTTCAACGTTACTGCCCTGGTCTTTCAGAAAATTGGCGTAGTTGTAGTGCACCTTGGCATTGTGGGGCAGGGTCTTCACTCCCGAGCTGCAAAGAGGAACAGAAGCAGGATGCTGTTAGCCGGTGGTGTTACCCCACCTTCCCCAAGGTCTGCCTTCTTCTCATGGTCCCTTTTCTGAAAAGTTTACTTGGATTTTGAGTGCTTTGTCATCTCCTGTGCACTCATGCTGACACAACTTGTGTTACAACCCCAAGCTTGCCCCACGCACCAGCACACCACGTGCCCCAGGTGGACATAAATACATGGCAGCAATTCAACTCATCCTGGCCGCTGTCACCGTGGGCATCTCGAGCACCAACACTGCAACACTCCCTGTGGCCAGATGCTGTTGTCTTTCAAAATCTGAATTATTAAATTGAAAGACCCTAAAAAGGCTAATATTTAGAGGGGAAAGTATGTAATACTTTCTGTAATATAGCCATAACTGGCTCCCTGCTTAAACATGAGTGTCACAAAGCACCTTATGAAAACCTGGATTTCAATCTGTCAGCTGGAGGTACCAGACTGAAGGTACCTTTTCAGTACGCATCAGCCACTAGAGGGGACGTGCAGCATACTCTGAGTACCCAGGCAGCATGTACACACTGCTCAGTGCTGGGCAGAGTCTGGCCAGGAGGTGAGGGCTGATGCGACTCTCACCCTTAGCTGGCAAGTTGTACCCTCCCGTGTTATAACATACGACTGTGGGCACGTGGCTGCACAGCCACCCCATCTCTCCCCTTCATCTCCCCTGCCGTGCAGAGTAGATTCAACATTTGGAATTAATAATGAGGGCACAAAGACAAAAGGAGAAGAGAAAGCATATGCTTATTTACTTAATTGAGAGCACAGAAAGCAAGGTACACCTTGCAAAGCTAGAGGAAATGCTGTTTCAAGGTTAAGGAGAGAAAGAAATGACAGGAGCACGTACACCATGGAAACATTTCCCCTGCAAGAATCCAGAGAAGTTGGTAGTCCATTTAATGGGAGAATCCTTTCCAGCACATAAATAGGAGCTCTCTGAGGTAATGGGAAATCAGGATGGATCAAACTGTTCACGTAAAACCAGACAAAGAGCTGTTTCTTGCTTACAAGCAGATTCCTGCCAGCCGCTCTCTTTTCTCCCCCCATCATCTCTGACCCTCCTGCCTCAGGTAGGAAAAGCAAGGATTAGGAAATTCCCAAGTCTTATTGCTTTGCCTTGTCTGTCTGTCCTGTTTAACTTTGGTGGGCATGGAAGTTAATCATAACGAGACGAGGTTGCACACAGCCCCTACAGTGGGGTGCACACCCTCTCCCATGTGGAGGATGCACCCACAGCTGCAGAAACCCTTTGTCAGGGATTTCATTGTAAAACAGTGCTGGAGAATCGTAGTAGCAAATACAATATCTTTTTGGTTATCTGCAGCCAGTGGTATAAAGCGTCACTAATTCCTACTTGTGAGAGCTTCCAAAGCTTCACCCATGGCTGCCTTACAGAGTTCAGCACAACACAGCCACGGATTGCCTACTGAAATTAAAAATACACCTTGCATTTGGCTTCCTAATCATCAGGTATTTCCAAATTACTTACTGGGAGCACTACAGGAATAAGACATTTTGTGACTAATCGCTGAATTAAATCAGTTAATTGATGCTATTCTTAAGAGAATGATTTTCTATATTAGTTTTCACAAAGATATACTGCACCAGCAGCAAGTAATGTGTGACTGCTATGGCTGTGTTAATTTCCATTGGCCTTGGGAGCTATTAACTACACACTTACAACCTCTGGGCATTACTGGAATATTAATTCTTATACAGAGAGGGTTTCATTACAGCAGTGCCAGCGTTACAGGCAGAGACATGGACAGGCACTCAAAACTGCTGCTATCTCAGAGCTACGTGCAATGAGTTGCTGGCTCTGCTACAGCCCCTGCTGAAACAGAGCAAACTAAGTTAATGGTGAGGAGTACATTACACATGCACAAGTACTTCAGTTCTAATAAGATACAGTTTTAAAAGTACAATGCATATATTTAAATATTTTAATTCTGGACTGTTTCCCTTTAAGTAGAATTTATTATTAATCCTGCTGGTCCCATTTATTAAAACATCACAAATAAAGCTGCTTTCATCCACACGCTTTGGGTGGGGGTGACATAGGGAAGACAGAAATCGGTTCGGGTTCTTGCAATGCTCTCTCCTGCATCACCCCGCTCGCACTCCCTGACCCATTTATCCTCCTTGCACGAGCAGGGAGGGGGTGTTTCATTTTGCAGATGCACATAGCAATGACTGAGGCTGCCTGGAGTCTCTGTAATATGGGAGGTAGTAGCAAACACCCCGCTGGACACAGAGGGGAGGGGATATTTTAGAAGAGTTTAGGCAAACACTCCTGCTAATTGATTCTTGACCAGCCCAGAAGGCTGTTTGCTCATTGACAGGGGAAACAATAATGTCCACAATGAGAGCCAAGCAGGAAAGGGTGGAGTATAAATAACAAAGCAGAACACAATGTTCTTCCATTCCTGCTTCCCGCAAGCCCCCAGTCACTCACAATTTCAATTTAATTTTCCAACGTGCTTTTCCAAACTCTCCTATTTCCCTCTTCCCCAGGCTGGCACACGCGCGCCCTTCTGAACACCTATGGCACCGATCTGGCTCCAGCCAGCAACAAGCCCACCCGAAATCAGACGTCACTTCTTCAGAGGATTTCCTTCCCTTTCGACTTCTACGACAGCAGTAAGCGACATAAATGGAAAATAAACAATAGGCAAACCCTTTTACGTAACACTTCCTCTCCATGGAAAGGCAAAAGCCTATTAGCTGTAAATCAGAGAAATAAAATACCACTGGTATTTTCCAACCTCAAATATCAGCATTACCCAAATCCCGCTGCAGTTAGGAAAAGTCTCTTGTGATCCCCTCTGCTTTTTCCTAAGCGCTTGTTCTGCTCTGTAAAGTGACTGGGTGCAGGGCAGGGGCTTCATTGATTTTCTGTGAGTTCCATATGAAAAGTGCTCAGTTCACAAGGAAATGAGGCCACTCCTGTCTCAGCAGGAGCCCTGAGAGACTGATGGGGTCTCCTCTGCTTTGGGAATCATTATCATCAATAAAGGTTCTCTACAGCAAATTATTCTCTGGATGATACAAACAACTGCTTTCCTTGGCCTCCTACCCTTGTATTGATTTTCACAGATACCAATGTTGGGCCATATCAAGCTATTCTGTAGAAGGTGCACCAAGCGCAATAGGGCTTGCTCTCCTCAGCTGAGCCAGCTTTTAGAATTAACAAAAGCATGCAGCAGCAAATGCCACCTTTGGGGCTGGGTTGGTTTTTGCAAATTACTGAAGTCAGCAGACCTGGCTTGGGAAGGAAAACTGCTGACAAAGAAAATGTCACTTTTATACAGTTCCTTTGCTGGTTACAACTGTTTCCAGGCACTGTCACAAACGTGGGCAGAGCATACAGATACTTTCCAGGAGCAACAGGAAACGTGGCAGCTTCACAAACCTTGAAAAGGCCGGCACAGCGGATGCAGAGGTTAGCCCACAGCCCTCACTCCCCTCTCCCTCTCCCTCTTCAGACATTAACACTGACCGTGGTTGGATCCTGACCTCCTGGCCTGTGCATTCGCTCTATACAGTAGTTCTTTAAATATTTAACATATAAGCCCTCCCTGCCCACCTGCCAATACAGTAAGACAAACTGCTTGGGGCTTCTAGAGATCTGTTGGAATAATATGGCTCAAATATCTAGATCTCTATGTTTGGCCAATTTTTCTACTTGTGGTTCATTTGCTTCTCATTTACTCCTTGCACACATGCTTGTGCACCTATGCGGTGCATCATTTCCTCAGACCGCAGCATCCTCCCCCACACTGCTCCTTTCAGCCAGGATCTGGTGGGATTTCTGCATCCAGAAAACTTGGCCCCTGGACTGCAGACCAAGAGTCAGGATAGCCCAGAGATGGCAACATTGCTACCGCACAATGTCAAAGCAGGGTAAGCCTCAAGAATGGGACACGATGGGGTACAAGCACAAAACTGGTAACATACTGAGCATACAAACATCTCCTGGACCAGCGTAGAGCAAGTGTGTATAGCAGAACAGGTCTTAGCCAAGGGAATTGAGACAGATCGCCCCTGAAGAAACACATCCAAGCAAATGGAGGAACACAAAGTAGAGGTGAAGGGGAAAAAAGTAAAGAACAATGAAGACCTAGGAATGGAAGTAAAGATTCTCTCAGCACATACTTCTCAAAAAAAAAAAAATTAAACACACATACAGACTCCCAAGTAGGTTGATTTATGTCTCCTTTCCCACGTCTATAGATTTGCTTTGTGTCCTTATTATTTTCCCTCATACTTCTTTACTGTTCCTTATCTCCTCCTGCTCTGTCCTTTCTAATTTATTGCTGTTGCACATGCCTCCATCCACTTCTCCCTCCTCTCCTCATCAGCCTATATATAGCCTCCTCCTTCTGCTCCAAAGAGACCTCCCAACTCCTTGGATAACATTATCTTCTTGCTATACTATTCTTCTTTTGCATCTCCTTCCCATCAACAAGAAGAGCCCTACCATATTACAGACTCACAATTGATGTATAACACCTACCAAAAAAGATCTTAAAAGGACAACAAAAAGGCCAAATGGCAAAACAGCACAGTAAAGAAGGCTACGAAAGTGAACACCACAGCTACAGAAGGAAAAAGGAAAAGAGTATAAACTTCAGCAAGTTAAACCTAAACCATAATTAGGCAGACTGAAAGAGATTTAAGGAAAAACTTGTTAAAGCCATCAAAGCTAATAATGGAGTACATCAGATATAGGAAACCTGCCAAAGATCCCCTAAGGCAAATAGATGATGGAGGTCTAAAAGTAGTGCTTGGAGAAGAAAAGGCCACGGCAGAAAAGCTAAATGGATTATCTGCACCAGTGCTCACTACAAGGGAACTGAAGGAGGTTGCCACATGGGAGCCTTTCCTTACAGAGGCAAGTCCGAAGCACTGTCTCAAAATGAAGTGGCAGTAAAAGAGGCTTTAAAACAAATCAACACCAAGAACAGTTATAAATCCATTGGGCCTGGTAGTATGCATCCAAAGGAAATCAAACGTGAAGCTGCTATTAGCTTTGGTGTGTAACCTACCATTTAAATGAGGCTCGGCACTAGAGCCGAGGTGATGAACATGACATCATTTGGCTCCAGGGGAGGGATCTGGGGGGCACCAGACCAGCAAGTCTGAGTTCCACTCCAGGTAATTTGTTAAAAAACAGTAATAAAGACTAGTTCTAGCAAACTTCTGTATAATTACAATGCAACAGAGAAGAATTAACCTTGTATTTTGCAGAAAGAAGTTAGGTAGACAGATCTGTTGGTCTCGTGGACTCAACAGGTATGTGGTACTGAAACTATGTAAAGGTTTTATGAAAATCCAAATATAGGCCAGTCAGTCTGAATTACATACATCAGTGTTGTGCACTTAAAAGTTCAAAAAGGCTTTTGATAAAATCCTTCACTAAAGGCTTCCAATTTCTTAAAGGCATCGTGGAGTAAGAAGGAAGGTCCTCCTGTGAATCAATACCTAGTTGAAAGACAGCAAGCAAAGAGCACAAGTATGTGAACGGTTTTTACAACTGGAGAAGACTGCAAGCGGGGTTCCCAAGAGACATGCACTGGTGTCTGAGATGCTTCACGTGTTCACAAAGGATCTTGAAAAGGGAGCAAGCAGGGAGGCGACACATTTGCTGATGACACCGACGTGAATCCCACTTCAGGAATTAAAGCTAACTACAAAGAGTTACAGAAGGATCTCATGGTATTGAATGCTGGGCAAGAAGATGGCAGATGAAATGCAATTCTGGTACAGGCACAACTATCAGGGACCGTGTATACACACACTCTAAATCTGCATAAATTGGCACACAGACTGATGTCTATAAATCAGACACTTCCACTCACAATAGATATCTTGGAGTTCGTGTGGACAGTGCTGTGAAAATATCACCCAGTCCTTAGGAGTGGTCACAGAGGGCAAGTGGAAGTTCAGGAATTAGTAGGAGAAGAGAACAAAAACCAGAAAGCAGTCCTACGTGCTGCACATCTCTCTTGAAAGGTGATTTTGGTCTCCTTCTCAAAAGGAGAGATTAGAGTTTGAAAGCATCCAGGGAAGACTGACAAGCAGGATCAGAAATGCAGAACAGCTTCCATATGAGGAGAGTTCAAAACCAGCAGACTCCAGTGTAAAGAGATAGCCTTGGGTGAGGGCATGGGGGCAAAGGCACGGAAGACAGAAGACAAGTGACAAGCTGATGGTTACTCACTACTCATTCAGCACACCAAACAAGATGATCAGGCAGAAGGCTCGCAGCACACAGAAGGGAAATCTTAGTGTGCACACTGTGTAATTTAACGACAGAGCCCAGTGCACAGGATGCTGCAGAAGCCAAAACTATAAATAGATTCGAAAAAGCAGTCAGAGACATTAATGGAAGGAAAGTCCATCAGGGGCTGTTAAAAGCAAAAAAAGCAACTAACTCCTGACTCAGGAAGTCTTTAAACTGCAGATTACTGCAAGCTGGGAAAGCATCACTGTTGCTGGCCCTGTTCTTACATAGCTTTTCTAGGTATCTGCTGCCGACTGCTCTCAGGGGCAGGCCATGACACAAGGTGACCCAGCAGGAATGCTCTTGTCTTCTCCACAGAAGCCCAGGGCAGATCTCTCTCCTGGAATTGTCCCCAAAAGACCTGAGCTGAAGAGCAAGCCAGCTTGACCCAAGCCATCAAGCCCTGCATACTAACCTGGGCAACACCAAATCCCTGCCTTGAGGCAAGATGTATTAGCTCCAGCTCAGTGCTGCTCCGAAGCAGTGGCATGGTTTCTGAATGTGAGCTGGTTTGTAGATGGCCAACGCACTTTGAACGGAAGTAGGATGGATAGAAGTGCATTTGCGTCCAACTAAGCAGACATAACCTTAGCCTCCTCTTCTGCAACAGAGCCCCTGGCACCCCATATCATCCCAAGAGTGCTCCTTAGTGGAAGGAGATGTCCTCCTGTCATCCACTACAGTTTGATTTCATCGTTCTTAAACACGGGTAACCACAACTGTACACAAAGCGATACCAGATCATGCCTGCAACTCGATGTATGGAATTGCCATCTTCCCACTCCCCCCTCTCAACAAGAGAGTCATCCAACTTGGAACAGTGTCCAGCTTTCCTCCGAGCGGCCACCGTTAGCCAGAAGGGTTTGGACAGGAGGTGCACTTCACAGGGATTGCTGTGTGAGCCCAGACCAGTCACCACGGCTGCTGTTGTTTGAACGGCAAACAGTGTTTCAGGGAGATGGGCAATGCATCATGTCAGAGCGAAGAAACCCCTATTCCAGATTTTTTTGAAAAAAATCCCACTAACAGAGCTCTGACCACTTCCATAGTGTTTCCTGAAGACCAAAGGGTACACATAAAAAATAATTGCATACTCTTTAGTGCTATGTAAATTAATCTTTGCTCTGGCCAATAAGTTAGAAAATAAAGCTAAGCAACCCGTGTGCAGATCACCTGTGTTTCTGCAATTACTTCACAATTAGACAACTGCTGAAAGCAGCTGGAGGCAAATGCAATACATTTGCTAGCAAAACACAAAATGAAACAGTCTGTTTCAGTGCAAAAAAAAAAAACATAAATGAGGTTGTAAAGAGAGCTGTTTGGCAAAGAGTAATCAAATAAAATGAAATATGGTACATTAAGCTTGGCACTTCATGACATTTCATTTTTGTTATTAAGAGCATCGCTGAAGAAAATTCAATATATTCAATAGCGTTACTATGGTGTTCTGGAGGGTTGCAATGAACTTTTGCTATGTCTTTAAAAAGGAAAGCGTTACATTATTGGTAAATCTACAGAACTGAAGTTAGTTAAAAACAGTGTGTCTTAAAAATGTGATTGCCAAAACCAAAGTTTGTGCACAAGCATATCAAGTGCTGATATCAGTTTTTGCACAGTTGCCAGAAAACAGAAAGTAGGTGTTATTTTATAATAATCAAAATGTTAATCACAGCAATGCATCAATAACATGTCTCATGCTAAAGAAAACTATTCCATGTAACAAACTTATTTTAAACAATACAAAAATGCAAGTATTCTCCTGTGGTCACTCATACCTGAAAAGGGATTCTCGTGACAGCCAGATTTCATTTTGTTTCACGGTCTTCCAAGAGAAGAGCAGCAGCAGGAAAGCAAAGAGGGTCATAACAGTAATTCTCCACTTATTTAACCATGTAGACAGCTTTTGTAGACCATGGACAAAAAGGATGCAGTACCCCATACTGGAAAAAAAAAAGAAAAGGAAAAGGTACCAAAAGTTATATTCCAGTACTCTGGTTTATAATGCAAGACCATTCAGTATTGCATTTATTACACAATTATAGGGTTTTTGGACTAATTACATTTTCCAGGCTACCAAACTCCAATTCAACAGCAGTTTTCCTCAAGTCACTACACAATTTCCAAATTAATCTAAATGATAGACCGGGACGCCAGAAGTACAGTAGTGTACATAATACCACCCGGCATAATGGCAGCTTACACCAGCCTGCAGAAGGCAGCTGCTTTTCTGAACAGCAAGCTAAGAAACTATCATGTAATAACAGTAATACTGAGCACTACTGGAGCAGCATGGAAGCAAAAAGCATTAACACAGGGAAGTCTCTAAACAACCCCAGTGGTGGTCGCTATTAATTCCAGTTTACAAATTGTGAAGCTGAGGCAGGAGAGCGAGTGTTGTAGCCAACGGCACAGCAGGAGTGGGTGGCAGAGGCCATGTCAAAAGGCAGTAGTCCCTGCTCAGATCTTGCACGTCTACATTGGGGCCAGCCTGTCCCATCTACTGCCCAGTCCAGAACAGCTGAGATGCGGTAGCAGAGCTTCCTCATTGCCCTTCCATGAAACCACACACGGTCTTCTCCAGTGCCCAGCCTCCACACGCTTCCATGGCTCTCCAGGTGTAACTACTGAGGCATTTTCTGTGAAGCAAACTGCATTTTGAACTGTGTCTTATTCCTGTATAACTTTCAATCAATTCAGTAATTATTTACCTTAATTCAAGTGCTATGTTAATTCTTCCAATGGTGCCCCTCTGAGTTGGAAATTGAGTGCTTTCGGTTGTTGTACTTAGTACATCACTAATTCTTCTTGGCATTTTTAGAAAGAAATTTAAATTCCTATCGCCTGAGGAATTTCATTAGCTTATCTATAACTCTCCTATGCAGTTACTTAGCACCTGATTTAGTTTTAGACTTAAAAACTATCTTAGTCCAGGCAGCTCCGCCTGAAGAAAAAAGGGAGCAGAAGAATCTGGAATAACACTTGGAGATGACCAACACACAGGGACAAAAGAGGAGCCCTCCCCAGACACTGGCACACCTTGAACCCCAGCTGAATCCCTCACTCGAACGCTGGCAGGCTGGAGGCAGGGAGCTTATCGCACCTGTCCACACTCCAGCCAAAGATCTACAGGCTTTCCTGGTCTGTACCAAGATATCCGAGCAACTTCCCGATGAGACTCCTATGAGATAAGAAACACTAAGAAAACAATTCCCCTGTCAGGGGTGACCTCGCAAGCAAGCACAAGATGTGGCGAAAGTCAATCTGGAAATCAGAAAAAGAAAAATGCCCCATCTTCGAGGAGCTGCGAGCGTGCTTCTTGGTACAGTTTGTCTGCCCTCTTGGAGGGCCAGGCACACTGCTATTGCCTGGGCTTCCTAAGGGTGGAGAGGGACAATAATTCTTGCTTACACTGAGGAAAAAAGAGCCTCTGTTGTATGTACGGGACAGCAGCAGGCAGTGGTGGTGTCTGTGGCACAGTACGGGTGCCGCATACGACACAGAGAGGTATTGACATAGGGGGCAAATCCAGAGACAACATCAGATCTGGAGATCATTCAAAACTTCTGCATTGCCGTTTTAGAGTTCTCCCATTTTTCAGAAGTAGGTATCAATATTTTTTTTTCACTTAACTATGCTTGCATTTTGCTGCAACACATTTCTTATGGCACTTGCACTGTTTTTTTCCATGAATTCTTTCGCCCACATACATTTATTGCACCTACATTAACTGCAAGCAGACATTTAGAGCTACAAACTGAGATGCTGGTGCCAAACAATCCAGCCCTTATAGCTATTGAACCCTACTTTAAAACCTCTGAAAAGCTAATCTTGGTAATAAGCCCTCCCTTTCCAATAAGAAATGCCTCAAAAACCTGCAGTTTTCACTCTATTATTTTGCCTTTCAGCGATTTCACCCTTCCCTTGGAATTAATTATCTGACATAAACATTATTTAATTGCTTTAGCACAAGGCCATTTTCAAAGGAATTTCCTTACACCTCCACATTTTCAAGAACAGACCTTTTCTAACAGAATTGTGAATGTGTCCAGAAAATAAAAAAATGCAAACGTCAATGTCTTGGTATTTATGTCAAACCCTGCCCCAGCTGTTGGGAATTTCTGCCCTAGCAGCAGCCCTCACTCTGCTTCGCCGAGGCACTGCCAGCACCGCATTACAGCTTACACAGCCGCTGGAAAGGTGCTGCTTCCAGGGGTTATTCTCTAACATCTGCAGTGCATCGCCAGGACAGTTACAGGGAGATGCTGGGTGCTACAGAGGAGTAAGGGTTCATCTCAAGACCGCAGCTCCCACCCCAGCTGCACTGGCAATGACCCAGCGCAGGTACGTAGCAAAGCCACTCTCCGCGTGGCACTTCCCATCGGGGGCTCCCAAAACCCTTTGCTAAGGGAGCTCTGCTGCAATTTTCCTCTTGTAGAGCAGGAACCTGAAATATGGCAATAAAGAGATTTGCGCTGCTGACAGAGGAGCTGTAGGTAATGAAGCCACAGTCCAGGGCTCTACCCACAACACAGGGGAGTGCGCAATGGAAACCAAGGTATCTTGCGGAGAAGCTCACAGGACTCCCTGAGAGAAAAAACAGGCAAGTAACCCAAAGGCAGGCTCTACACCCACACTCAGCAAGGCAGCAAGACTACAGGATTCAGCAGCAGGTTCGAATACAGAGGGGAATGGGCTCCCAAATGGCTACTGGGAGGGAATCACGTAGCAAACATACCAGAACCCCAAACCACACAGTTGCTAAGGGCAAGGTTAAAGGAGCGATGCTAAAGAGGGCAGGGTTTAAGCATGATTTACACTTCAATAAGATAGAAGGTAATTGTGACAATGCTAGGACTGAGTTGTAGTTGTGTCACAATTATAGCCTAACTAGCCTGCAGTCAAAGCACCTGCACTACAAAGTGCACGGGAACCCAAAAGAAAGGAAAAGAAGGAAAAGGATCAGAAAGCATGAAGTAGGTGAGTACTTTTACTTTTATTTTCAGAACCCAGTAAGTTTGGCTTAAAACTTCAGACAATTTGCTGCCGCAGAGATCATCAAGGAAAGGGTGGGAAGGACACGCCTGCATTATCTTGTCAGGGACCTCTCGGTACAGATGTCAGGTGGAGCCACATCTTTTTGCATGGCTTTTTTTATGACATGGTCATTTCAAGCCCATCCCCTGGCTGAGGGCGGATGTTACATTCCTGGCTGCAGGTCTTCTGCAGGCCAAGGACTCCCGAAGCACAGAAAGCTTTCGCGTGTCCTTTGCCACCAGGAAAGCATGTGCGTTTGTGATTTCATGCCACAAACTGTTTGCAGAACAACAACTCCCTGCAACATCCCCAAAGCTATTATCCTTAATAATTTTGCAGCTCTCTTTACATTTCTACCCTAAGGCCAAATAATTATAGTGAAATCAGGGCAAATTCAGACCCCTCTTCCAGATCCCGTGGTCTGCTCTAAACAAAACAAAAAAGTGTCCACACCAATGTACTAAGCACCTGTGAAAAAAACATAATTATATTACTATCATTTCCTAGTCCCAAAACCACATAATCCCTCATACGTTACAACACACTTGTTTCACAGTAGACTCAACAGTCCCCGTACAGAAATTAGCTTTAGTACAAAGACCATGAAGTTTTGAACAAGTAAAGCACCACGCTTGCTAAGATGGAGTTGCTACAGCAGGAACGTGCCCCGACAGTCGCTGGACCTGGAGAACCCCCCCACAGCGCTTCACCTGCAAGATCCAAGTTCACCCCATTCCCCTTGATCCTGACCTCGCCAGGCTTCAAATAAGCTGCGCCGAGTTTTAGCGAGTCAGGAGCAGCTCAAGGACCGGTACCATGGTGGGAAGAGCCCACACAGGTGAGACTGCACTTATCTAATCAAAGTAACTTGCCAGGTGACTCAAAGAGACTTCCTTTGTGGTTACCTTTGCTGCGACCCTGCCATCGCCTACAAACACAGAGAACATTTCAAATACGTTAGCTTTCCTTCTCAGAGTGCCAGGGGACTCAACTCCACATCAATCGTAAGCGCTGGCTCGCCAGGAAATCAGATTTGCCAGGAAATCAGATTTTACTCACACGCATTGAGAGAAAAAAAAAGAAAATGTCTCAAAAGCACCTTTCATCAAAGACCGGTTTGCCACTTGAAAAAAATACTGTAAATACTACATTCCAGACAACTCCATAGCTATCTGCATATGTAAGGGTTGTGTGTTTGGGGTTTGTGTAAGTTTTTTGTTAACTCCAGAACTTCCTAGGGAGGGGAGAGAGGGGACCACTTCTCCTGAAGGGCTTTTCTCTTGGCATTGTCATCCCCTGTCATGCAAGCACTTTTCTATAACAGCCAAAACAAAACAATGGGAAACAAGTAAAATCCCCAACCCACTATTATTTTTTTAAGTCCATTTTCCACTGGATTACTGTGAAACTGCTAAGCTTTTTTTATTTCTTCTGTAGGATAAGCAACAGCCTGCTGCAGCAACTGTTCCCCACTGTGGAAAGTCTGTGACAGCTTGGTTCCCAGGGTCAGATGCAAAGCAGGACCTGAGGAACAGCCTGACAGGTGAACATGGTAATAGTTTTTCCGTGGTCTCACAGTGAGCGCACTTATTACAGGACAACCTGTGGCTTCAGAAATTCAATGATGCTGCAGGAGAGCTCGGCAAACGGACCAACGGGCCAACGGTTTCACGATTCCTCACGTTTCAGACTCCTGCGGTATTAAAGTGGTACCTTAGGTATGTCCTGAATTGCAGCGAGGGCAGGGCTGCACCCAGCAGGCAAAACCCTGCACCCTTGCCCTGTGTTTCTGGCACATCGCACACAGGGAGCTGTGCAATGACAGATTTTCATCTATAATTTCTGTGGTTTGTTAATAACGTTCCACCTGCAAGGAAGCAAAGCGAGAGGAGGCACAAACAGATGGGAATGAGGTGGCACACAGACCCCGTTTCCCATAGTGCACTACACATATCACCCGATTGAAAAAAGAGCCAAGACAGCAGATACTTAATATTTGCAAACACTTCTTCTGTAATTAGGTCACAATTTCAACCTTTCCTTTGGCCATTATGGCTCCTTTCCTGAGACGAGGCTGTTACTAACAATGCTTACACATGGCTCCTCTCTCCCTCTGTGGATCAGGTTTATCGCTTTTCAGTAAAAGTCAGGAATGGCTTCGCTGCATTATGTTCTTGGCAACGGCATCTAATCAAAGACACACGTGGTTAGTGCCACAGCCCGATTATCAGGATGTTCTGCTACAGCAATCTGCCTGCATCAAAAACCATCTTACCTCCTCCAGAAACTGCTTGGAGACCTACTGCTGCAGAAAGCTCCTGAAAACCCAGGCATGTTCCAAGTCATGCATCTTAGTGTATTTTCTGAATTGTGACTTTGCACAGTGCAGGTTTCCACTCCATGGAGGAGCGCGTGGGCAGAGCAGGCTGGGTGCTGCAGTTTGGAGGCACCACGCAAGAGGGAACCAGCCCGGACACCAGCGCTGCAGACCCAGCCTTTTCTAATCCACCCAGGTAGGGCTGTAAACTCGAGAGTTAAAAAGGGCGAGAAAAACTATGCAGAAAAGATGCCTTCCTCACACTTTGTAATGGTTATTTTGGGGATGTCAAATCTTGTGAAGTAGTTAGGGTTTTTTTTTAAAAACTGATTTAATCTCAACTACATGCACATAAACTTGGAGTAAATCCACCAATTTCATCAAAGCAGTTACTCCAGATTTCAGAGCTCAGCCTAGATAAGAATCCAGATGCATTCATACATACACACATACATACATATCAGTTAAGAAAAGAGCTGCCTACAAGCAGCCTGTCAAAGGATGGAAGAAATACTGCCCAGTTCAGGGGCTGCTAACGCAACAAAAGGGATTATCTCAAAACTATACTGAGACCAGAAAATGCACTTGGCTTTGACATTTCACCCCAGAGGCTCTTTCTGGGCTGCAAACCTCCTTATTGATTTCCAGCACTTATTTAAGATGACTCCCTTTCCCTCCATAAAAACTAACCCTTACTTTCAAGCTCCTCTGAAACAAGTTTAACCCTTGCGTGCATGACAAATTAAGTGCACACTCCGCTGCTGCCATTCAGAGTAAGGGGAGCGCAGCCCTGAGAAAGACGATGTCTGCTGCCAGATGCAAATGCTGCATACAAATATTTGATTCTCCCAGTTTTTAAGTTCCCCGCAAGCTTCCCAGCCCCAGTTCCACACATGTCACCTGGCACGACACGCTTTTCGCGTTCCTGGTTCAAGACGCTCCAGCTCTGTGGCCTGAGCTGAGGAAACACGCTGAGAGGAAGAGCCAAAAAAGTGAGCTGAAATGCAGCTTGCAGGCAGGGCTGTTGCTGCAGGGGGAAAGAAGGCAGTTCATCCCTGTTAAACTCATCAGTTCTGCTCACACTTCTCTAATGGGGAGTAATTGATTGCAAAAAGCGCACTTGGCATGCGATGTGGGCCGCTCCTGCCTCACCACGCAGCAGTCCGATGCAGAAGGGAGCGCTGGCAAAAACAAGCATGGCCAGGGTGGCTCTTTCTGCCCCAAAAAGCACTCTCAGGCATGGAGCTCCAGGGACAAGCAGTGCTGGCAGGGTAGCACAGATGCTGTTTTATGAAAAAGGTCACGTTTTCCAAGGCTGGAGCTGTTCTGGGCCAGGATAAAATCTGGACTTTTAAAAAATGTTTTAATCTGGGAAAATAGTGTATTCGTATGTGCATGCTAGTTTGCACCCAGGTCACCCAGAACAGCCAGAAACTCGGAAGTCAGAGCACTCCCTGTGACCTGGATCAGCCAGATTCAAACCAGGCCAGGCTGAGAGCTAGGGATGCAGTAAGTGAGTGCACTTGTAGGGCTCCGAGTTTGGGGTCCCCAAAATGCTCCAGCCGCCAAAGCCCAAGTGCTGATCTGGAATAACCACACTCCACTCTATTCCAGAAATTTTGAGAAGTTTACTTTGTACTGCCGAGCTTTCTGCTGGATCAAGACTTTCTCTCGCAGCAGGTATAAGGCAGGCTAAATTCAGCAAGTTACAGGTCAGCTAATTTGACAGGAGTGCAAGCACAGGCCTACATCAGGTCTGGATCAAGCTGCCACCAACGCGTGATCCAACAGGGTGTAGATCCAGCACCAACGATCCTGGAAAAATGCTGGTGTGTGGCAGATGGACCTTGATGTCCCAGCTCTTAGACAAGTGTCCCCCCACAAAGAGGCAATTCTGGGCCACATCCATCCAACTGTCCATTTCTGTTGTCCATGTCCTTTTCACCATAAACTCCATCTTGGGTTGGAGAAGTCTTTTGTTTCCAACCTTTCTATCTAAAGTTTCACCATAGTCAGCACACCTTGGCAAAAAAATTTTGGGTTAACTAAAATTTTGTGTTTCCCATGGGAAAATATTATATCAAAACTTTCTCAACCAGTCAGGATTATGAGGAAAAAAACCTGTTGGAACAGTGACGTTTCTGGACTAAAAGTCCAAAGGCAAGGAGGATGTGGGATGTGTTTCTGTTACACACCGACAGCTAGCAGCATTCACTATGCATCTCTGCTTCTTCATTGATACTGAGTTTTGGGGACAAAGCATTGTTTAAATTGCCTGTCTCCCAGTACTGATGACATGGAACTAATACCTTTTTTTCTTCTTGGTTACTAGAGGTTTTAAAAGACTTCAGGACTACCATCAAGGTATAATATTTAGCATATAAAATAAATCCCGTTGGAAAAAAACAAACCTCACAGCTCAGAAATATCAGTGTGACAACCAAGTAACTGGCAGCGTACTTCACTTACTACTGAGTCTGCTGAATAAAATGTCAAATTTTCACGAGAATTAAGAGGCCTTTTCCTGGAATAAGGTCTGTAAGTCATAATACAAAGAAAGAGAAGAACCATAAACACTGGCAGAATACATCTAATTTGGAAAGGTATCATATGAGTTAGTGTTAGACTTTGTCCTTGGCTCTAAATTAAAAGCTACGCAGGCCGATATTAAAGACACTTAGACATGATCGGCTAAGTCATCAAAATGATTTACCTCCACTAGCAATGTGGTCCTCTAGTCAGAACATGATGTAATTAGAGAAAATGCAGGAACTCTTATTTTCCTTATTAGAGAGAAAATATGGACTAGAAATTAATGATTTCGCTAACCTTTGAATGACTATTTAACATTTGGACATATTTCCCTTCCCTTCCTTCCATTAACTCACGTGATAAACAAATCCACTTCATTAGAGTGTTTGAGTCCAAGATTTCCCTTCCAACAGATTCCTGTCTGAAATATTTCCAGGTAATACAGAAACTTTTCAGGCTTTTGCTTACTATATGCATTACAGAAAGAGAACATTTTGTAAATGAAAAATCCAATATAATTCCACAGGGATTCCACAGAAATTTCCTTAAATCTTATATACTTGACTGGGGAAGGGTCTACATGCTACAGTTTTAATTAAAATATTGTAATAACTTCTGGGATTCTATGGTAGGGATATAATTTCCCGTTCAATTCCATCAGAAGTCTCCAAAAACTCCATGTAAGAAACTATTTTCTATTAAATTTCACAAGGCATCTTCCTAAGGGCACCATATTCCCTTGTAAATAAGAGTTCCTCTTTTTATCAACATGACCAAGCAGATTATTTGCACAAGATGACATTAACTTAATTTATTATTATTTTTTAAAAGCAATATCCTTACATATCTGTATTATTTTCAAGAGCGGAATAAATGCATTTGAAGATTTTCCTTTAACCTAATATATCACAACGAAACCAAAAATCTTTCCATTAATGCTTATACTCAACACAAATTTAGCTTTTTCCTGAATCGATTGTACATGGCCAAAACGCAACATGTTTCTCAAAAGCATGTTTTAAATTTAGTTAAAATAATGCAAGACTGCAGTCTAGACCAAACAGGCCATGAGCTAATCTTTTTCAGCTTTGCAGAATCATTTTGGCTTTTATTCCTACATTTTTACTGCCTTTTGCCAAAATATCTGGCACTAGCATCTCAGCATTTTTTGCCTGCATTAACAGAGGATGGCTGCTTTGATTTCTCCTTAAAAGTGTTTAATAGGGGTGGGCAAGCCTTCAAAAGCTAGGAGCTTAGGTTTGGATACGCATCTGAAAGGTAGATGCTTGCAATGTTTAGCCTTTCTACAAGCAGTTAATTCTCATTAACTGATGAGAACTCTCTCTGCCCCTTTCCAAAGGGCAGAGTGGAGTTCTTTTCCCTGGGATGGGGAAGCAGAATCAGAGCCCCTCGCCTCAGCCAAGGTTCCAACCTCCTCACCTCCAGCCACGAGCCAGACTACTGCTCGAATTGACACCCTGGAACAGGAACAGGCAACCCTCAAGGTAAAAAGGGATCAGGCTGGGGCCAGGGTCTGGTCCACTGCCATCACCTAATGCCCTCCCAGTCCCCTTCCAGTGCCTTCAGGTCCATGGCTGAATTACAGGGAACATAATCCAGTTTGCTCCTTCTGAATTTTGGGTGCTCCATGGCCCTTGCAAGAACAGCAGCAATAGAGTAAGGCCTTTTTTCAGTAAATGGAACAGGTGTGATTTGGATTCCATATCCCAAATAAATTGTGGATTTAACTTGAAAGCAGGCAAAAAGCTTAATTATGTTGCTGAACTGAGATGAGGGAGCAGATAAACTGGTTCTACAGAGTTAATGGGATTTTCACTGCTGACTTGACTGGGGTTGGGGTTTCACTCCAATTGGAAAGAGAAGCTGCTTCTGTAAATCAGATGACCCCTTACCGGATCTGATCTAATATTGAAGGAACACTGAACAGGTAAATAGGAATTCAGCTCCTGCTGAACTTGTAGCTTCAAATAACCTCAAAGATAGGGGTGGGAAAGGAAACTGAAAAGACAACACCATCCCTTTACACAACTGGTCTTTAAGAAAATGAAGATAATGTGGAGAGCATAACATGCTCCCCGAAAAGAGAAGTACCAGTAAGTCCCATCCTCAAGTGGCTGCTTTGTAAGTAAAGGGGACGTCTGTTCAGGGATATTCAGGTTCATAAAAATTACAGTTGATTCCACTACCTACCAGGTTATTTTTCTTTTTCAATTACAAAAGTTAGTAATGTATGGAATTACACTAATTGAAATGAATGCATTAGCACGAAGGATCAAAAACATGCTCTACGCAAAGGCAAAACTTCATTATGGTCCCTGCTTTGCTATGGCATGGGGAAAGCTTTAACATGATGTGTTTAGTTCCCAAAAAATACAAGTACACTTTTTTCTGGGTGCTGGCTTTCTTGCAGCTTTTTAGATAGCATTTGCTTCAGTGTCTATCCTGTATATAGCAGTGATCTCAATTCTAGTATTGACAATTAGGGTTGCAGCATCAACTTTTGATATAGTGAGGAGCTGGTGAAAAAAATGACGGCCACCCATAATTGCCTGTGCTGGGAAAGAGTAACTGTGCACTCTGCGACCCACTCATTGCAATATCCACCACGAACGAGTTGCCATAAAAATGGCACAGGTACCGTTGGATTGCAAATTGGAAATAAGCCATGTAGCAACATTTTGGTTGATTTGTTGGTTCATATGAAGTTGTGAAAACAGCTGGAGTTGGCCAGCTATAATACAGCAGCCCAGACAGGAGCCACTGCTATCAGGGTAGTGGTGAAAGATGAGGAAAACAGTAAATGCTCTGGTAGAAACTGTCCCATCTGATGAGGTCTAGTGGAAGGTGTCCCTGCCCATGGCAGGGGGGTTGGAACCAGATGATCTTTAAGGTCCCTTCCAACCTAAACCATTCTATGATTCTAAGATGTGAGAGCAACCCCAGCTCTGCTGGTACATCAGTAGGGCGGGCAGCTCCTGGATAGCACAAGAGTTTGCATTGCCTCTCCAGTTTCTCCATGTGAACAGCAACACAGAGCAAGAGCTAGTGCTCCTGTTTAAGTTCAGACAAATTGCTCAGGGCTCAGAATAACTGGATGCACATCATTGTTCTTGATTTTCAAACAATTAGGCTGTCTGATGTTCAGAGCAGAATTAGCAGATATGCAGTAAGCACAATAACATCTCCATTTTGAAGAAGAAAAAACCTGCAGTGGTTTAAGTCTTTCACCGATTCAGCTATTTATTGTGATGCCTCTTTGGAAAACTGTGGTCTACAGAGTTGTATCCTGTCCACCACTCCCAAGATAGTATTTCATACCCCTAGCCCTCCTTAAAACAAGTTTTCCCCTCATAAGGATAAGAAGACAACAAAATTAAAATTAAAAGCTGAAAGACAATAAATTGTTTTCCTATGAGATTTTTCAGGCTAAAGTAATACTATTATTAAAAATTCCTGATTTAAACAAATAAGTGCTTGTGAGTGACCCTCAACTGAAAACTAAGTACAAGAAATATTTTCTCCAAATATTTCTGGTTTGCTAAAGCCAATTAAAGAAAACATTCAACCATTTTGACTTAGCTTATATGCCTCTCCCCTGAGGCATGGCTGCAGACAGAAGAGGAATTGTTCCAAATACCCATCAATCCTCAGAAGGCAAGGCCCAGCCATATAATTAGACACCGAGAAAAAGGCTTATTCTTTGTTCCTTTCTATTTCCAACATCTTTTACATAAATCCTTGGGTCCTTACTTAACTTTTATTGAAAAGAAAATGCTTGACATTTTGCCCAGGTAACTACTGAGCAACACTGAATTAGGACTTCAGGCTGTGACACACATAGGCAACTGCCACATCCATAAATATTAATAAAACGCTATTACTTGAAACAGAGATAGAAAAGCACCTTCCGGCATAAGCCCAAAAACATAGATCATTAAGTTCTCTCCATCTGATTGAGGACTTTTGTCTAAATAAAGCTGAACGACAACCTCTGAGTTGCTAACTGAGTTTTAGAGAAGGAATGGCAAAGGACAGGAAAAGCCCTTTTCAAGATGTAACATAAGAAAATTGCTAAAGGCTGTTCTAAATAAAGAATGCGAGCCCTTCCTAAAGCCATCGTTATTAAACTGCCACACTCCCAAGGAAAAAAACAAAAAAACCAACCAAACAAACAAAACCCACCAAACAACCAACCCCACATTATTTTTGTTCTGCCATAGTCATGAATGTTCACAGAAGTCCCTCTCACCACTCATGTAATTTTGCACCCGGAGGATGTAAAAGAGCTCATTTCTTGGTAACTCGAAGCCAAGAGCTCAGCTCTCTCCAGATCCTTTGGCTGGAAACTGCCCACCTCTCCCGCAAAGTGCTAGGGTTTGCCTTCCCTTTTCACACCAGCTGCCTGCCAGCCTGGGGTAAGAGCAAAACCCAAATATTGAAAAGCGGGACATGAGTGAACTGAGCAAAGCATGAGATCCAGGTACTCTGACACAGACTTACTCCAGAGAAATCATTTAATCCTTCTGCCTCAGTTTTCCTGCCTGAAAAAAAGCAGCAACTATCAATTACCTACTTTGTAGGTCACATATTTGCAAAGCCCTCAGGGAGATGAAAAGCATTATACAAACTATATGCACACATGTTAACGCTGATTAATTTTCTCTGCGCAAACATATCCTTTTTTTCTTCTTCATTGCCCCTCCTCTCATTATATCAGCAGTCTCATCTGGAAGAGGACGAGGAACTGCTGACGGCTGAAGTATTTTCCGCAGTTGTTCTTTAGAGATTCAGAAATGCAACCACTCAACACAGCCCTGCGTTCAGCTGACTGTTTCCTTAATAGCTTTGCGCTTTCATGTGTTTCCTCATTTTCTGTTACATGAATTTAAAGCAATCTGATTTCCAAGTTAATTTGAAATTATGCAAGATCCATGAGTTGAGTTATTATTTGCAAAATAACTCAGAGGGACAACTTTCACTCACTATACTTTCAGGTATACCCTCAGCAAACTAAAGCAGGGCTAGTGGTGTGAATAAAGTCAGCAGGATTTGACCCAAAAAGCAAGCCAGTATATAGCAGAGCCCAGAGACATAGCCTAACTGTGTAAGAAGGTTGTAATAAATGCAACATTTGCTACACAGCCTGAGTTTTACACCAATGAGCAACCCTTTTGTGATAGTGCTTATACAAATGACTATCAGAATATGTATGCAGCTTTGCAAAAGACCACCTAAATGTGTTTTTCTTACGATTTTTGGATCCCCATTTTCTGAGGAATACAATTTAAACATTTTTTTTTTGTGGAATAGAACTATTGTTTCAGTTATCACAAAGTAATCCAGAGTGAAATCAAGGACTTGTGCTTTGTCAACAGCTCCACAATGGCAGTTGTCATTAGAGATAACAGATGCTGACCTTCCGTACCCAAGGGCAGAACTGGGCTTTCTGACTTGCAGCATCCACGAATGACCATTTATGCTCATGGCTGGAACAAACTGCACTGGCACAGGTTGCCCAGAGAGGTTGTGGAGTCTCCCTCCTTGGAGATATTCAAAAGCTGTCTGTACATGGTCCCAGGCAACTGGCTGTAGGTGGCCCTGCTTGAGCAGGTGCTGTGGACCAGATGACCTCCAGAGGTCCTTTCCAATCTCAATCATCCTATGGTTCTGAAATAGGCAATGGTCTGGTACATCTTGGATGAATGTCCTCTATTACCACTGCAGCCTCTGGTCTGGATACTGTGAAGATGTCAGAAGTAACACCTCAACGTTGTCCTTGAATAAATGCAACTGGAAGCACCCAGACTGCTGAAGTGAATAAATGCAATTGGAAGCACCCAGACTGCTGAAGCGACAATTATTAGAGGCTGGAAGCTGAGGGAAATCCAAGGGCACTGGCTGAGGGATGGAGAAGTGGTTGGATTTTCCTCATCCCCTTCAACAACTGTATATCCTCCACTTTCAGATGGGTATGCAGTCAATATCTTACAGGTAGGAGGTCATGGGCATATTCCACAAGTGAAGCCAGCAGCCTTTTAAGATAGCAATAGACCACCTAATGTAGTGGGAAAGCTGAGCAATACCACAATAAAAATATGACAGGTTAACTTTTCAGCTGCTGTCCTTAAGGTAAAGACATTGGACAATATAAGTTGATAATGCCACCAAGAAAAAGAGTCTTGGAGGACAACCATCAAGAAACAACACCTCATCTCTGTACTGAGCTGTTTCAAGCACACCAAAAAAATCTGTGTTAAAAAAAAAAAAAAAAAAAGGATTTTGGATATCTTTGCTCCTGCCAAACAATCCGCTCTCAGTAAACTATAAAATCTCTCATACTGTCACACCAAAACTCAAAGGCAGAGAACACACTGGCTAGCAATATAATGTTGGAAGTATTGTAAAAGGGAAGAAGCAATCATGCCTGCTTTTAGAAAATGGGATGGTGGTCTCATTAGAAAGGAATTCAATTGCAATAGTTACCTCGGCATGTAAAGGACTCGCTCTGCCACCACAAATCCCACCCTGAAGAAGAGGTTGCTGGCTGGGATGAATGGGAAAACCAGGAACAACAAGCCAACCAAAACTTCTGTGTGTTCCAGTTTCTGCAATAACACAAAATTAAACAAATATCAACTAAAAAAATCCAACTTAATTCACCACTAACTTTCCCCTTTCCTTTTGAGATTCTTATTCACAAAAAAAAGCAACTTAGATTAATGTTCAATGTTTTGCATTTAAAAGAAATTATTCCAAGACACTGTTCTTCCATATTTACGCACTGATTGTGCTTCTGATATGCCCAAAAAGTGCACAAACACTAACCACAGTGTGTATTTCCACCCTTTTGTATCTTTTCCAAGGTCAGCTCTATTGGATGCAGCTCTCTTGAGATGGCATAAGTAGTACTTAAGACATACCTCATATTGGTAATATGTAAGTGTATAGAATAGTATGAATGTGTATATTAGCATGTCTACCACAGTGTGGCTGCATGTAAATACACAAACGCATATCACATATACACAGACTGCTCTGTTCAATCCTAAATGTTTACAACTGAGAAAAAGCTGTTCAGTCAGTCACATTTTGTGTGAAGAAAACTAGGCCCAAATGGCACATTAATGCAGTTATTTTATCCCTTTTGAGACAACATCTAAACTTGAAATGATACTTTTGCACACAAGGTCTCCATGCTCACAGAGAGTTGGAAATCTGAGACATGTTATATGTTAAAATTTATGTCTTTCACCTGAGCTCAGTTAATGCCCTTCACTGGAGCTCACTTTAATGTTGGCTCGCTCTTTGAGAAATCGAATTGCCACATGCAAATTCAAAACAACTGTGATCCGCACGGCCGACATGAGCATCTCGGTATGCTGTGATCAGCAGCAGCCGCCGTTCCGGCCACGGAGAGACTCAAGTCTCCTCAGGCAAGTTGAGTTTCAGATTTATCTCCACCCCAAGAGGGTGAATCAGCTCCTGCTTTCCGGCAATGATCTCAAAGAATGACATCAGGCTAGCAGAAGCGTAGCATCAGGTCTGTTGAATCACCCAGGCAGATATCTGTGCTTTCCTGCCCTGTGATACGGCTGCCTCATCAGCTGCTGCAGCGCCCTTCTGCAGCCATTGGGAGAAGCTTTGTCACACTTAGAAACAGATGCAACCAGAATCACTTAATGGTTGCAGCACTTTCTAATTGTTGTGGGCGATTTCTCAACTTTGGAGAGAAAATTGACTTCTCTTTACTGCAGGGATCTAAATTTAGAAACGTTGAACAACATTTTTGAGTGGAGCAACAGAGCCTGATCGATGATGCAGGGCCAAGCAGTACAACCTGTCTTGCTCTTGCACAGCTACAGACCACGACACCAGTTAACACAGGCCTAGTCAGTGGCTGAAATTCAGAAGTCCCAGTATTAAAATATATTCATCCTATTCTGTGGGAAAGACAATGAACATTTTCTATGGGTACCAAAGGCACAGGTATGTGTCAGGAGGCTCTGATGTTGCTTTAGAGGAGCTGAACCACAGGATCACAAAAAAGTGAACCGGTTTCCCCTGGCTCAAAGAGGAAACACGAGGCAGAGCAGGGAGAATTCATGTCTCCAGACTGTATCAATACCTGCTTTAACGAGCACTACAGTTACTTGCTTCTATTACCCACTTCTTCAGTGTCTTGGAATCACAGTTACTAGTACCTTCTTGCAGTAACAACAGCACCTAAAATACATTATTCCCAGAGCTGAAGCTGACACCAATCCATAAAGCTGATGAGCAGAGGTGCCCACTAATGGTCATTTTGGCTTGTAATTACAACAGAAAATTGAATAGGTGGGGGGGAAAGGATTAAAACTGATTTCTCAATTTTGAATGCAAATTATCAGTCCTAGCTCAACTCCAACTTCCCTCTCATCCAGCTCTGGACATATACTCCATTTCTCTCCTGCCATTTTACACTCCCTTCCCACCTTGTCTGGCCTAACTATGGTGCCCATTTGCTGCCACCGCTCTACCCCAGGGGTTTAACAACAGAGTCCCGGAGGCACAAGAAGGTATGTTGGGCCAAAGGGAGTGCACTGCTAATGCACAAAATGTTCTCTGTCCCCAAGACACACTCCAGCTTTCAAATGGACCAGCCACCAAGTATTTCTCCAGTTGTTGTTTGTTAAGTCAATAATTGGGAAATCAACCTCTAGTTAACATCTCTAGGAAGGACACAGCATTATTCAAGGCTGCAGCATTGCAGATAAGCAAAGGAAACAATGCTGGAGAAAGACAAATAAAGCCTGTACATAAAATGGGAGAGAGGAAAATGCGGGAATTAGCTCGGCTGAAGGAGAAAATGGTATTGTGCGCCCTTTCTCCCTCCACAACAAGTCACAGCTCTAGACTAATGCCATTGAGGGCTGCCAGCTCAGTCCCTTGGGCAGGGCTCAGAGACGGGAGCCCATCACTCACAAACCAGCCTCACAGAGAAGAAGAGCCCTCCACGGTCCTACATATTTCAGAAACAAGAAACATCTGGCAGCACCATTTTTAAAGCGTCCAGTTCAGGCAGAGGCTTTTGTGAAGAGCTGGTCCTTGAAGGCCACGCTTTGGCTGATTTTGTGCCACGCATGGTCCTGCCTGCAAGCCGGCAGGTCAAACTGCTGAGCTCCTGCTGCGGTCACTCCAGAGCTCAGTTTGGGTTTCTTCTCCTCTACCCAGCCATTAACTTTTCCAAAATTTGTACAGGCACTTTGTGTATTTGACACCCTGGCCCTGCAGCGGGGTCCTGCCTGGGAGGAGATGCTGGGGAAAGCCCCTGGGCAGGAAGAGCAGATGAGGTTGCTGGTCATCTGAAACTCATCTGGGGCCACTAACAAGACCACCTGGATGCAGCCTCTGGTGCAACCAATTCTTAAATCACTGGCTGCCCGTATTTGGGATTTTTACTGGAGGAAAAAGTTACTCTGTTCACAGCCAGATCTTATTTCCCACTTCCCTAAGTAATTTCTACTGACCACTTAGCTACTGAGCTAACCTGGCTTTGTCCTGACCCAGGAACTGAATATTCTTCTATCCCAGCCTTGCGACAGCTGGAGCCACAGCAGCACTATCTGTGCTTGCCTTCCCAGCAAGGGCTAACATCTGCCCACCTACGCAGCTCAGAGAAAACAGAAAAAAGGACAGAAAGGCAACCACGATGTGTTGAAAGGATCATGTGCAGATGATAACCATGGACAGCTAAAAGCTAACAGCACAAGTCTCATACGACACCATATTGTCCTTTATCTTTTTCCCTATCAAAATTTAATTAGCAGACTCATCTTTTATTCTCCTTCCCCCTGGAGGGGCTGACAGATTTATAAATGAGTAGATAAGCAGGACAGAATGGTGCAAGAATGTCAGGGACTCATACTGTAGGGCTGCAGGAACAGAGGGCAGTGGGATTTTCCATCCAACACAAGCCATAGGAGATGCCCAATAAAAAAAAAAGCCTGTAGCTTGTTACAGTTTCCGGGGGCGGGGAAATATTGAGACCATTTATTTGGTTTAACTACTATGGTCGAATGAGCCCATTTAAGAGATAGCTGAGCTAAAGGTGGCAGAACCAGCATCTTCCAGGTGCCTGGAGCAGTAGTAAAAGCTTTTAAAGAGAAGTAGGCAATTTTGTTTGTCTTCCTTTTTCCTTAAAATAAAAAAAAAAAGCTAGGACTAGAAATTATAGATCACTTCATTCCTTTTACAGAGAGCCATCTCCTTTCCTCTCAAAGACAGTGCTTTCCTTTGGAGCTATAAAACTGATCTTCCTATCGGTCACAGAGGTCTCTCGGGGTGCAGGGGGGAGCACCTTTGAATTAACCTTAGATGATTCCTTTTGTTAAAGACAAGCTGACTTCAAATCAAAATAGTATTCCTTATAGACTTCCTTCCTACCAAAAGCATAAATCACCCTCTGCAAGTGAGCTCTGGATGGTCCATTGCAGCCAGTGAGATGTTATGCTTGGAACATCTGACCGCAAGCGCAGAAAAGCTGATATCCAGGGAAGTTGGTAGTGCATGGCTGTATAAAAGCAATGAATGCTATTACACATTTTTAAACGCTTGCAGGCCTAGGAGGTAAAAGCACCATCAGCCACCAAAAGAGACACAGAGATTCAAAGAAGCTACATGGCTGTCTGTAGAACACAGACAGCAGATTACACTTCAGTTTATTCCTGACATCCATTTGCAAGCCCTTAGCGCAGACTTAATTAGACAAACTTAGGTCATGTATATCTGTTGTGACAGTCACTCATGAAGCCACAAGCACCTTGGCAACATGACTCCTCACCGGCCTGCACCAAACCACTGGCAGCATCTCACCTGACAAGAGGTCAGGATCTGCAAACACCTACTCTTGCACTTCCAACATATACAGTATTAAAGATAAAAGGGACAATGTAGAAGCATGTCAAATTCACTCTGCATTCACACATAAGGTGATAAAAAGCAAACTTAAGCCAATTGGGAATCAACCCTAGGCATTCATTCCTTCACAGGAAAAAAATCTGTTGATGTAAAGCTTGCAGAAACAAGCACTGGGTGCTCCCCCAGTCCCACCTCACTGGTGCAGGCAGAGACAGGCCATGGCAGAGCTGTGCCGTGCTCCATGTACCATCAGCATGGTCTCCTTTAGGTCACCAGCAGAAATCAGGATGGGACATATACATCTTTATCTTCTGTGGCCAAACAGGAGGGCCCTGTGGAGCTGTGGCTGTTTCTCTCTGCTGCCTGCACCACCACAACTGAGCAAACAGTGCCAGAAGTCAGGTGTCAGTAGATGGTCTGAAAAACTCAAACATTTGGTAAGGGAAAGGTAACTGCCCAGCTTCGAATCTGGCTCAGCCACCAGGCTTAATCAGCTTGCTCCTACAAAAAGAGCCACAAATTCTGTAATCACTATAATTTATCCATTTTATTCTTTCATCTTGTTAAAAAAAATCAGCATCTTCAGTAGCACCAGCTGCTTGAATGCCAGGCTTAGCAACTCACTGTCTTCCTAAAATAGCTTGGTTTTCCTTGGTGATCATCTAGTTCTGATATAATCACCCACAGTTACTACTCACTAGAATTAAGCAAATTTTATACTCACTGATAGTCCAAAGCCATGGAGATGTATAATACTATTTTGACCACCGTCGCTCGCTGCTTATTAACTGACACGTTGATCCTATTTCCAGCATTCAGCAACAACAAAAACTACTTTCCATTTCACCAGCAGCACCACCTATTCAGCAACTGGTGTACAGGCAAACACGCACCAGTCAGAAACTGAGTCAAAACCCCTGAAAGTATCATTGGCTTCCTAACCTGGGATTATCTGAAGATAAATCCTTGGCACATATCTCAGACTGCCTTAATGAAATTGTTCCCTTTCCATTTCCAGAATGAAGCACATCCCGGTCTGTACCACTAGGTAAAACACCCTATTTTTCAGAATGCTGAAAGTGCCTAAAAACTCCGTTTACATGAATGGGAACTGCAGATGCTCAAATATTCTGGAAATCAGGCTCTAAATTACAGAATAAAAGCAGAAAGTAGTCCTTTCCCAATCCCATAACCCACAGCAGGGCACAGAAGTGTATTCTACTGACATTTCACTTTTTATTTTAGTATCTTAAAGTAAAAATTTTATATCGACTATTTTCTTTTTCCCTGTAGACCTCAGCTACCCATCCATTCAGCTGTGCGTCTATGGTCTTTCTTATCCAGGTTTCTAACGTTCCCTGAAGATATAAATTCATTTTCCCAGTCCTTAATCTCTGCAGCCTCTAATTCTGCCCGATGAGCCGATTTGAGCAGGATGCAGGACACACGCGTCTTTGAAAGAGAAGTGCAACATTCCAAAAGGAAATAGGAAAGTCAACAAATCACTCCAGGAATTAGAAAAATGCTTTTGACCTTGAGGTTGTTTTTCCCCTCTTCCCTTTCATTCTGTGACTGCAGACTGCTTCATTACATGGAAGGTTAAAAAAAAAAGGGGGGGGAGGTGGAATAAAAAGGTAAAATTCAAACACATACACACTGCTTGTGGTACGTACCAGCACAATCTTTGTAAAACCAATTCTGTCCATGGCCAGTTTGCTCTTAAGAGGTAACACTGAGCAAGAGGAACCTAATAAAAATCATGCAATAGTTTGGCACCCTAATGTTTAACTCAGACCAGCTAGGAACAATGAGCATCATCATCTCCCTCAGCTGCAAATTTCTTGGTCCTCATTCCACCTACCCTCTCCTTCTCACCCTACTATTGGGGCACTCCAAAACCTTTCAGTTCTGAGTGAGTCTTGAAATATTAACTCAAATCAGAAGAAGAAAATGGTAGCAAACAAAAAGAGTACCTTTGAAAAATATAGTAATTCAGTGTTAATATGCTCAAAATGGCAGAACTACCTACCCCTATGAAAACTACCTACCTAGCATGACAAATTCCTGCAGGAGTTAAGAGCCTGTTTGGCGAGATGCTGAATATATTCATAGTGAGCCAAATCAGAACTACAGCTATGGTTGCATTTACTCAGAGTACCACACTCCAAACCTGTTATTTCAAACATCAACCAAGGAACAAAAAAAAGAAAAATCTGGTGCAAAAAGTATTTAGACAGTTCTCGTGTTTGCTTGTTTAATTCAGAACGGCAATCGCATACAGACAGACTGAGAGAGGTTTCTTCTTTCGCTTGTTTGTTGGCTGGCACAGCAAGCACCTTGGGACAGCTTTTGTGTTTCTTCTAGCCCCACCAGGGACCCACCGCTGATCCACTTGCAGCACTCGACTGAGCAGAAACACGGCCGGTGAGGCACGCTGGCCGCCCGCAAGGGGCTCCCCCCCCTCCCATCCCTTCAGCTCTCACTAAACAGAGTCTTTCTGGCTTATTACTCTCTCCCCGCAGCAAACATTAACAACAGAAGCAGCACAGAAAAACCTCACTGCCTAGGATTAAGAACATCAGTCCTGACCTTCTCTCTGTGTGGAAGGAATTCAAGTGGGCCCTCAGGAAAATGAAAGCAGGATTTATTTTAAATGGACCTTTTATGAAAATGACTGTGGTTTCCAGCCTGTCAGATAGACTCCATCGTTAAATAGCCTTATTCACCTTGCTGTGCCTTTGAAGCAGGTATTGTTCTGGAAGTGTTGTGGCATATGAATTTTGCTAGGCATACTTTCTAACTGTGCTGATACTACTGTAGAATATTATAAAAGGCAATTTTTCCCCAGAAAGGTCCATAAGCTGTGATTTATTAATGAAATGCCAAACCTGGGAAACAAGGCAAAGGTCTCAGGAGTGCATAGCATGACAGAATACTCATAATGAGTGCTAGCAAAAACAACAGAAACATGCACACAAAGAGAAGACGCAAATGCGTTCCTCTGCTTGATGGTATTAAACATTGTCAGCTAAGAAACACAATCTGCGAGTGACTGAGGAATATGTTTAAATTATATTCATACATATAAACCACTGGAAAAACAGCAATATGATGCCAATTACAGCACAAATTAAAGCCATAATATTTTGGTATAAAATGCCTTGTCTTGGCTAAGAAGCAGTATGCAGAGAAATGTAGAGGCAGCAGGTACCTTAAAATTAGACCTGAAGTAAAAAACAACCAATTGTAGCATATGAAAGAACAGCCAAGCAGTATGAGGCGCAGTAGTTCCCCCAGCCTGGTCAGGTACAAAACTACTGTTTCAAATTAGTTTTCCAGATCACCTTGCTCTGAATTACCCCATCGCACACACAGGAGTTTTCCCACTATCAACCCTCCATATATCAGGTACCACATAGAAAGTGGAATTTGATCCATCATGTGCTCTGTACATAAGTTTACAACTACAGGACCAGCTGCATTTTAATCACGCCGCTAATTAAACAGCGACCTAAAAATGCCATGCAGAGTGGCATTTCAAACATCTGAAGAGTTTTCCTTTCGTGCTCATTGAATTATTATGACATGTCAAAGAAATAACTGCCATCCTGACGATATGCCCAGAATTGTTGTCCTCTTTCTAGTTCACCAGGTGGTCACCGTAGAAGGACAGCACTATGGGCCCTTGGCTACACTAGTGGCCATTTGAAGCATCAGACAGATTATTTCTCTGGCCTTGTAACAGGCATGCTTGGCAACCAAAAAGAGAGTGCTTCATCCATTTCATTGGCACCTTCGTCATCTACCTAGTCCCAAAGCTGGAAGACAGACCACGTTCATTCCTTGCAGCTGAGGCTGTCTTTGAAAACAAACAATAATCAAATCTCATCCTTTTTTCCCAACTGTTATTATTTCTCTGGGATGCAGACATTTGCAATAGCATCCCCAGCCTCTGCCACATCCCCGGCACGCTGCTCGAAGCCCAGTCAGACTTGGCGAGGAAGTTCACTGCTAAGAGCCGAGCAGAACCTGAGGATTTCAAGACCTGCCGGTGACTCCTGGTGCCTTGGCTAAAACAGCTCAAGAGAGGCTGATTTGCAGAGCACGTTGGGCATCTGCGTGGTGAGAAATCAAGTCTCAAAAGGCTTCAAAGAGCTTCTTAACAATGGACTGCACCTTTGCCACATCAGTCGCTATGAAAAAATCTTGGCCAGAGATGACAACAAGGTCCCTTACTCCCACAGTGGGAGGTGTGCCAAGGAGCAGGCCTTTTCATTACTCCTGTCAGGCCTCCCAAAGACCAGCATTAATTGTCACGTGTGACAGGGATGGCTGCAGCAAGAGACAAGCATGGCTGTGCACCTAAACACTGTGCAGAGCAATGAGTCCTTCTTGGGGAGCTGCTCATCGGGAGCTCTTTGGCCGATAAGCAAGAGGGATGAGCACTACGCACATAAAACAACTCAGCTAATGAAAGTTATACACAAGGAATTAACTAAGCAATTTTTCAAGCGACTTCCTCATTATGTAAGAAGGAGGAAAACAGTGAAAGTGCACGAGGAGGGAGGCTTCTCTCTCCAAACAATAACAAACTGGAGAGCTGCTTTCTCTGTTTCTGCAGTTTTCAGCATAAAAAAAAAAAAACAAACATCTAGTAAGAGGCAAGTTCCAAGCAAAGCACTTATGGGTGCATCTTGCACTGCTTCTTCTCCTTCTGAGGTACAACAACGTTCACAAAATGAAATGGAACAAGAAAGCTTCATGCCTTAGATGTCCTTTATCAGCACTACACATACATGCCAACAGGGTTATTACCCTAATCACAAACGTCAACAACAAATTAGCCCTGTTTAAAACTCAATGGCAACAAAGGCAGAAATCCAATACATGCATTCTCTAATTACAGTCCGTGTAATATATGCTGCGAGTCTCCTGTGAGCTTGTTTTGTGGATGCACACGCACCGCCTCTTCCACTGAAAACTGGTTCGGTGTTCACTGCACAAATGTTGTCACTTCTGCCAAAAATCTTTTCCAACATTTCCATTCTCCATGCCACAGAAAGGAAAGTGTTAGTGCCAATGAGAATGAATATGAGGTTTTGTCCTCTCTTACCCCTGGCACACCTACACGCTCAAACGTAAGGCACACAAACTGCATGCCTGTTCACTCTAAAACCATTCCTTAGAAAATTGCAAGCTATCCAGGTCAGACTTTGCAATGAACAAGGAGAGAAAAATGGCTGCTAAGACAGTTTTGTGTGTCTGCTTCAAAAAGAAAGCAGTACATCTTACACTTCATAAAATGAGAAAAATAAGCTGATGCATCTCATGCTGCCTACAAGCTGCAAAACAAGAAGTGGCCTGTCTGAGGCTTGACTGAAGGATGGTCCTTCCTGGAGAGGGATGTGGTGGGGGAGCAATGTCGTATGAAAGACCACCACTGTTGCATTTGGAAAGAAGCTTTCTTAAGAGCCTGCTATAATGAATTGTGCCTGTAGTTCATGTGTCCTGAACTTCCCTCTCCTCGCTGTAGAAGACATTCCTGATAGTGTCTGGAACCAAACAGGATAATTTATTTCCAGGAAATGTGCCTCTTCCTACTGTTTGCTTCCCTCAATAATCCATATTGCTCGGCACAACACAATCATCCCCGTACCACTTAACGGCAGTATCGCAGTTGGGTTGTGAGAGTTGCTAAAAATAAAATCGAAAATAGTTTCAGAAATTTAGAATTTTGTGAAAAGCAGAATATTTCAGCTATCTCTAATAATACCTAGGGCTGGGGAAAGCATGTCAAGTTGACCCCCAGGAACCATTACCAGTTCCATGCTCACAGTGGGTGTGCTGGGAGGCTGGTGAGCTGAGGCTGATTACAGCACTTTGTGAACAATACGTGATGTTTCTGGTTTTACTTGGGTTAGACACAAAAACAGCTCACTTAAGATACAACTTATTCCATGTTTGGGGTTTTCAAGAATAAACACAAGGGAATCTACAAGATGAACTTCAAAGCATGCAGTAAGTAAATGCCTGGAGATCAAAATTCATGTTGCTTAACACAACGTTAACAGTGGTTAAAGGCAAAGCAGCGAACTTACTCTCACAAAAAAAAATAGAAGCTGCAGTTTCAAATCAAACAGTGGTATTCATAAACCCAGACTGAATTGTTTTACCTTAAAGAAAAAAACAGAAGGAATAAAAATATGATAAAACCTAGAAATTTAATGCACAAAGTGTTTTGAAACATTTTGTTTTGCAGTTTGATGGAAGACACACAATTCAGTTACCCAAAGGAATCCTTCTGGATTACTGTTTTACCCAAAATAAAATAACACAAAATGTCTTCGGATAATCCTGAAAGATTTTTTCCTAGCAAACCAACAACACTACTCTTACACATAGTACCAATTCCGACAACAGAAGAAGAAATAAAAAGCAACCGAAACTTCAAAGAACATGGGATAAGGTTTTTCAGAAGCGTTCAGTACTGGGCTAATGAGAATTTTATCATTAACTTCCCTGGGAAAAGGATTAGGTCTAATACAAACACTTCTGAATATCTCTAGCAGTGAGTAATGAAAGCAGGAGGAATACAAGGTGATGTACAACCTGCAGGTAGAACCAGTGAATATCTAATAGGGCATTTTGCCATATAGCATCTGTCAATGTATAAACCAAATTAATGACTCCGCAGTCTCTAACTGGTTCATTTTCCCTCTCCTTATGAGGAGCGCAGAGAATACTGCCAGGGTAGACTGAAACATGTACATGACCTGCACATTTTCGCATAACGGAAGTATTAAAACCCTGTTGCTCCTCTACTATGCTTTTGAGTAAGATGTCAGTTTAAGGAATAGAAACTTTTGTACTATTTCAAAAATTATTACCAACACCTTTCCTAAAGAAGCTTCCACAACACAACTGCGGAAGGAATTGCCTGTAACTCCCTATGATCCACAAAGACACCCCTTCCCTGTAAGTTTACATCTGATCTCTGACAAGTCTAGTAAAACCTCACTTTCATTTCTGCTGTATGATTAACAGTAGATGCGAAATGCTGAATTGTGAAGCTTGGCTAGCCACTATGTTATTTATACTAAATAACAATTTCCAGGTCATTTCAAATTTCCTGTGTTCCATTACTTTGCTGATGGGAAATCTTCCATATCCAACACATAGGTTTTAGAAGCACAGTAAAGGTATGAATACAATAATTGATTTCATTTTCAAATGGCTCTGCAGACGACAGTTCCCGGTCTTGTTTGAAGCAGTGACAAAGAGCCTAATGACTATGGGAGAGGCAGAGACACTTAACAACTTCAGTGGGGTTTGGATCATTAACAGTAATTGAATGCAGGACTCCAGGCCAAGTTTTGCCCTCAAATCAGACCGATTAGAAGCCGACATTTAACTAGAGGGATACTTTCATCTGTTAAGCTTGCCTGCATTACCTACGTAGCGGTATGTTTTTTCACCTCAATCCAATGCATTTGAGAGGAAAACTTGTGCTTACTGACCATTTCATCTGAAGATTAGGACACAAAAGATTTAAAAAAAAAAACCATTGTATTCCGTGTCTTTTGGTGTTACCTTGAATGCAGCTATGCAGTGTAGGCTGAGTAACGTCATCACCAGCACCAGAAACACTGTGGCTAAGTTCCTTGCATCCCAGATGGACTCAATCAAAGGGATGCTGCCGACCTGCCAGTCGTAGCACAGAGTGATTGGTGCCAGCAGAAGCCATGCATTGAAGGCCAGAAGGTAGGAATAAGTTAGAAACCTGCAAAAGAAAACAGGTAACGTAACACATGGAATGACTGCCAACACATGAAACATTTTCCTTTGGCAATTACCACGTACTATATGAGAGGAGAAAAAAAAAAATTAGCTCTGCACTCACAGGCAATACTATACCTCTCTGTCAATAAAGAGATACTAACATAGGTGAGGGGCAATTCAACAGGTCATTTAAAGAAATAACATAACATCAATAATATTTATGTCGTTTCTATGCACCAGCCTTTGGAAAACTAAGAAATCTTCATCTCCCATTTGAATGTTAAATTTTTGAAGTGACTTTATACCAGCTTCAACAATAAATGAATAATAACTAAGCAGGTACAGACATTTATTGAACTGTTTCACAGTTCACTGCTTCACTCCTGCAATACAAGATATCCCTCTAGCTGGGTTTAACTTACAATTTAGGATTTCTCCTATGTGCACAATATTCAGCAATTAAAGTCAGACGTCTCTGTCTTTTCTCTTTGCATCCCGGTACAGAGAGAAAATACAGAAGAAAGGAGGCACAGGGTGATTCTCGGCTGATCCCATTACAGCTTATTAGGGCTGGTGACAGCTTGCATGAGACGGCCACAGAAGTGATAGAGAAGTAGGGAGCCTTTCAAATTGTTGTAATCTTCATTAATTGGTATTCTCAATAGAGAAGAAATTAATGGGGAATGGAAATGGGGAACCATGCTGCCCTCTGGGAAGTATGCAGGGCTTTTAGAAGACTGAACAAGAACACCATGTGTGCAACAGGGCTAAAGAAAACAAGGCGAGGGGAAAATAAGCCACCAGAAAAAACTAAAATCAAACCTCCATCCGCTCTCCCTGCCAGCCTTTTGCTGCTTGGCACCTACTTGCCCAAAAGGGCATCCCCCTCAAACCACATTTAGCAAAGTTTGAATACTTTTGTATGCACGAGGCTGGAGATTATTCCAGCAATCATGAAGTCAATCAAGCAAAACTGTGACAGCCTTAGGACAGACAAACCCTTCCTTGGTTCGCAAATGGAAAAACCCACATTGTACACAGCATCAAAGATGGCAAATACTCAAAAAGAAATTAAATTATATTCTAGCCTGCATAGGATTTCTTCCATCTGAGACTGCTTCGGCTGTTGTTATCACACCCAGTTGCCATGGTACCTTCGCAGGTTTATTAAAATGATAACAAAGGATGCCCAGGAGATGTCAAGCCATGTAGACAGATTGTTTCACTTGTCACTTACAAATATACCTCTTAGGTGTCAAAATGCCACCACTTACAACATCATATTTTATTTGTGGCAGAAGGGGTAAGATACTGAAGCTAAACATGACTCCAGGCAGGCAGGACGGAAATTCCCAGATGGGTGTTGGGCCAAGACACAGGGATGAAACAGGCCTCAATTTTTGTGAAATCATTTTTAAATAACCACAAACAGGTAGGATATCGGGTTCTCTTCTCATCCAAAAAACAAACGTCTCCAGCAACACAGCAACCCAAAAGCAGGGAGGCTTACAGAGCTGGAATAATGTTTCATTGTAAACAGTGGAAAAGGCACATTCTCATTTCCCCGCTAATCTTTCTAAGCTCCCAATTCTAATGGAAAATTGAATATTCCCACATTTTTAAGATTTCCAGCCATTTGGTACCTTTATCTTTCATCCCCCCATTTTCGTCCCCTTCCCCACCCTGATGGAATAAAGAAGGGGGAAAGTGAGAGAAAATCCATCTTCTCTCTTAACAGAAGCAGTGATTAAAAAGCCAGTCTCTATTTAAGAAAGCATCCCTCAAAAACATAATCTAATTTTACTCAAACTCTTCTTACAATTTTGATTGTTCACTATTTCTAAAGAAATAAACATGTCTTTTCTAATCACCAAGCCAATCTTTTCTGGCCCACGTTACAGATAAACAGAGCAACACAAAATCTGGTGGAGCTCAATCACGCCAAGGCGCTCACTCATGATGTTACGTGTGGCCTGGCCCCACCTCTGCTTGGCTGCAATACAAACCAGACTTCTCTATCAGCCTCAATACAACGTCAGCTCAGAAAAGGTTGCCAGCATTTATTTACAGCTACTTACTTAAAAGCCAAACTGAGACCCATTTCTAGCTTTACTTTTACTAAAAGTAAAAGCATGTCCATTTATATCAATCTGAATAATGTCATTGCATATGGTACCGTTACAAGACTGCGTATTAGACAGGATTTTCAGAAGCATTGAGTTAATTTTGCACTTGATGACTTAGGAGAGCCCAGTTTTTGGAGGAAGTGCCCCTTTTTATGCCCTGGCATATTAAAATTTTCAATAAGCATCACAATATTCATAGAATTTTGTATGCAAACCACAACGCACACCAGAAACCCTCCCCTCCTTACTCAGACTGGGCTGCTGAGCAGGAAGGAATGAGCCAACATTGGAATCTTTGCAAACTGCAACACTGCACTTAAGACAGACTAGTTGCTTTTCTGCATCTTCACTGATAAGGCAGGAGTTGATAAATCATTATGAAGCACAGAATAAATAAACACAGCTTGCTGCCACAACAAACTGAATCAGTTTAACAAATTTTAAGAGGACCTCAGGGTAGCCAGACTAGTGTGCGTTCATGCATTTCTGCTGGAAGGTTAGGACAAACTGCTGTTGAAGATGAGAAGACACGCTCCAGGACAAGCACTGATCAGGAGCAGTTTGTTAACAAGTCTCTCCTTCCATGCGCTTGTGGGGCTTCCATCTTCCTTGGGAGCCACATGCACAACTCGCTGCCAGAGGCAGGTCCCAGAGGAGATGGAGAATTGCTCCGTTCCATTACGGCAATAATTAGTGTCTTAAATATGCTCTGCCAACAGCAGCAAACTATTTTAAAGCCTGTGACATCATTACCATCTACGTATCGTCAACTAACCAGACGCCTCTCCAGACACCCTATTGGAGAACCCTTGGCCACATCTCTCATGACCAAGGCTGAACGCCCTCATTGAATGCGCATGTGCCACCAGCGGGCACAGAAGCAAGATGCAGGAGAGCACTGCCTGATTTTAGGGGGCATTTGTAAGCTGCAAGAAAGCCTTGAGCAAGCTCTGATCCAGGCAAAAGTTTGGATATGCTTTCAGCATTGGTAACTTCTCTGTGAATGTGACGGATGTAAAGCATTACAAACTATTGCTATTCTAGGTACTAGGAACAGAAAAATAACAAGATGCTAAGAATACTCACTGATAATTCAGCGCTGCTTTTTACTTATAGGTCTCGAAAGCACACAATATTCTTTTACATCCATGTGGCTCTCGTATCCCTAACCAGGGAGAAAGCTAAATGCAGGAAAAACTTTGGAAGGACCCTCTCAAAGCTGACACGGCAAGGAAATAATTTGCAAATTTTGAAAAGACTCGAAGATTCGTGGAATCATCCCAGGAGCTAATTACATTTCAGCAGCCTACCTGCAAATGGCAACAAAAGTATTTTCTATTAATTAGTTGACTAAGTGAATTACATTTTAAATTAATGATCTTCTCTATATTGCTGTTCATGTCTGCTGGAATTCCAAGGGAGAAAAATCCCTGCCTGTAACATCTCCCTCTCTATCAGTTAATCCCAGGGATGACAGAGTATTACTGGTGAGGTGATTGGAAGAATCTGCCTCTTAATTGGCAATCAGTTTTCCCCCAGGCTGGTTAACAGCATTTGCATTACAGTAGTCTTTTTTTTTATTTGCAAATTGAACATGGAAATCCAAGTTTCAGCTGGTATCAAGTGTTTCTTTACACTTCTCAGCATCTCTGGCATGTTCAGAAAAACACAGCTCCTCCTGTAGGTAGCAGGTGTTGTCATGGCAATCCAGTTTGTTTAGTTTTAAATTTTTTAGTTTAAATGTACTCTTGTGTCCTTTGTTTGAGATAAATACAGGATGAGTCATATCTAGAACCTGTTGCAGAAAACAACTATCTGAACCGATTACTTCTGCTGCAAAAATGAAAGTACAGGGTGCTACTTAAAGCCACAAACAATACGACAGAAAAAATACTTGAGGGATTGTCTGTTACACTTTGTTGTAAGAGAGACTAACAAGCTTGGAAGAGCCCTAATCTCAGCTCTGCCAAACCCAGGCAATCAAAGCACATAAGGGTTGTGAGGCTAGCTAAAAAAAAAAAAGCAAGATTTATAGAAATTCATGACGAATTTCATTTGCTTTCTGATTTTGGAGCATTTTAAGCTTTTTCCCCCAACTCCCAGGGACTGAGATCTTTCTAAAACCGTGCTACACGAGTGATCACAAGACTCAGAGCATGCCCCACCAAAGCTGCATGGAAAAGTGGGGGCCAGTGACCCTATTCTCTCTAGGTGCACACAGTGGTGCAACCAACCACCTACACAGTTCTGGGACAACCCATCCCGTTCCTGACAAACAACCTTACCCCCAAAGACCCAGCAGGGTATCCACCTGCAACTGGAAGATTGTCCTGCACTGCCAATTTTAGCAAGGCAAAGGCAAAATATTCCCTGGTTGGGGAAAAAAAGGGACCTGTCTAGAAGACAGGTGATAACAATGCACTTAACTGGTATTTGGGAAAAGCAGGGTGTCTTCAAAGAAGAGGGGCATCTGAAACAGAAACAGGAAGATAGTTGTTGCCCTTTCAGAAGTCACAGACCTTGTTAATGCTCTTCTGAGAAGACAACCTGTGCACTGCCAGGGACTCAGGGAGGTTTCAGTTCACTGTAAGGGTGCAAAGAGCTCCTTTATTAGGGAAAAGAGCTTCTCACTTGCATTAACAGCTGAACTGCTTTCAGCTCAAGGCTCTCTTCATCCTCTACAGAGCCCTAAAACCAAGTGTGTTTGATGAGACCCTTCACAATAATGTCCTCCTACGGCACACGTGGCTGCAATTATGACCAGGTGGTGATATTTAAGGATATTGTCTTAAAATTGTATTATGCTTCCCCTGGGTAACTGCCAGTCCAGTCATACCTTCCCACGAGTTTATTTTCCTGCTTTGTATATTGTCAGCCTAAACATTTTCTTTTCATAGCCTTAGAAGAAAAATCACACTCTGTCTACCCAGCACATTCGGTGATGGTGGAGTAAGACCACACAAACAAGCAACAGACAGACAAATTCCAATTTAACATCCAAATGCAAGTATCAGCTAGACAGAAAATATTCTAACTGGAAAAAGTGCCTGTGTATTCCCTTTCATCAAAACTTTTGCATCTAGGGGGAAAGAGCTGCCAGTCAGTAGAGGATAGGAGTAGGAAAGACCAAGATATGGATAAACAGGCGGCTGCAAATTGATGAACAGCGAGGTAACTCCTCTGGAAGGTGGGTTTGTGTGCACTAGGGGCACAGGAGGAAAGGCAGACTATATTGTCCTCTATAGCTTCACAGCCAGAAGAGCTTTGATCTAGCGAACGGCACTCTCTCAGTTGTTTCAACTCTCTAGCTAAAGATCTGAAAAATATCAAATTCTTGGAGAGTAAAGACTTTCAAAGAGCCTGTGAAATTCCAGTGAAACCCAAGCCTGCTGTCAGAGTCTCAGTGATAGAAAACCTGAGATTGATCTCATACTGTTTTCTGTCCGCAAACCCCTGCGTGCTGTGGGTGAGAGTGTGCCTTGTGATCAAACGTAATCCTCAGCTCACCACCGACAGCAGCACACTCCAGAAGTCACACAGCCAAAACCCTCCCAGCCACTGGTGGGCAATTCCTTCAGAAGTGGCTCACTGAGGCGGCAGGGGATGGAGGGTCCTCTGGACAGCTGCTGAGATACTGGTGGCTGATCGTCAGGAAATTAAAAAACAGACCTCATAAACCTGCTGTGATAACGTTTCTGGAAACAATCCATTGTACCCCAGAGTGTTACCTACCCCACGCCGGCAGGAGCCAAAGGGATGTCCTGGGCACACTGCTTTGCCTCAGAGACTGGCCATGGTCTGGCCCTCCTGCATGGAAGTATTTTGAAAAGCAAAATGCATTGCTTATAGGAGTCAATGGCCTCTGCTTTGGCTGCACCCCTCCACTCCATATGTAGGCTTTTGGCCAGGAAGGCTTGTTGTGTAACCAGCACTTGCAGCAAGCGCCATGACCCATTAAAAATCCCTATCAAGCTGATTTCCAGAGCACCGCTACCTACCTGGGTTGCTCATTAAACCAAGAAAACTTAACAGAGAGAGATGCTGAAATCTTTCACGTGGTTCTGGGAAAGCAGTTTCCTCTGGGAACCTGCTGCTGTAGGATGGCCTTAGCTTTGTAGCACCATCTTCCAGATAAGCTTTCCCCTGACACCCAGAGCCCTTGGAATAAAAAAAATACATTTTACATTTAATGTATGGACTGTCTGGCCTCTAGGTGGGCATGACAGCAATTCTTATCGACACTGTTGTTCACTCTTTTGTCTAGAAGTGAGTCCTGAATCCTGGAAGCCTACAGAGATTACATGTAGAGCTGAAGTTAAGCACCTTTGGGCACACAATAGAAGGCACTGACAAAACAGGCAGAACTTTTCCACTCAGGAAGCACGTGCAAACCTGCCTAGTTAAGAACGAATATGTGATAGGGGTCCATTTTAATGCCATTTCCTACCCTAAGGTCAGTGAAAATCCCATACCAGAGTAGTTGCTGCAGTTGACTTCTATTGCCTCGGCAGAACTGCCTGGTACAGGGACCCACTTCTCCAGCACAGGTCCACCCTTTGCCTCTTGGTAGTTCATTCCCTTTGAAGTCACAACTGGGATGATTAAATGCATTGCTCAGAAAACGGTCACAAATCTCTATGAAAAGGAGTATGTGCCAGTTTTTACGTATAAGCATTTCTTCAGCTTTCTGCAGCACTGAATTCTCATTTACCTGATTGAAACTGCAAAGAAATGCAGAAAGCCGGCTTACAGAGCGTGCAGTTCAACCACAGGACAATATTATCTCAAGGCAGTCTTAGCAGAAATGCATTAACTATTTAATGCAACAACACAAATAAGCCTGCTTCACGCCCAGAGTGATTAGCCAAGAGACGTCACAAGCCAAATGCCAGCAGAACTTAATATAAACTGACTCCTGAAGATAGAGTTTATGAAAACATTTTCTTAGTTTGAAATTACGGGTAGGATTTAATGTTTCACACACCTTTAGACATGCTGTACAATGGACTTTTCCCTTGTCTTACCATGGTGTTAGTAATAAAATCTGTTTATCCAGAGGCCTCCTACTTCTTTCCCCTCAAGAAAGGCAGAAGAAAGAAATATTGTGCAAAGCGTCTGAAGCATGACAGCCCACCGCTCAACGCCCTGCTAACACTCCAGCTGCACTTCAGTACACTGTTTACCTAAAGCTGGGTAGCTCTCGAAACCTTTCCAATTGCATTCTTCCTCAACTTTCATCTAATACAAGGCAAAAATGTTTTAACAGAGGTTTGGGATTGGTTTATCTATTGCAACAATTTACCCATAGCAGATTTTGGGATGGCAAATAGCAATGACTGGAAATCTGTCACAATGACTGTTCTTCAAGGCAGGTCACTGGAGAAGGTACATCCTTTCTGCAGTGTACAACAGCCTGTACGGACAGGCTCTAATGGCAAGACTTACGAATAGCAGGATTCCCAACACCTCCATTTCTGTCTCCACTGAGAAAGGGAATGATGGACAGATTTCATCTTCTCAGATCACCCTTACCAAGCAACACACTGAAGGATGTGGAAATGTGGCTTTCATTTATGTCACTGTAAGTTTTAAGGTATTTGGGAATATTAGAAAAATCCAGTACCTTGCAGGGACTGAAGCATTCATATTCTGACTTCCAAAGCATTTATTTGCATCCCCATTCACTTGTAATTTTAAGGACAGTAATTTAGTGACCATACTGAACAGATGATTTTTTTTCTTTTAAGATTGAAAAACTGTCACTATTTCAGCACATTTCATCTTCCAATGGTTAAATAAATCATTATCTGTCTACTTTAATTTGTAAGTTTTTGTTGTCCAGGACTGGAGACAGGTTACACAGAACAGATAGTCATGTTCTAAGGCCAAACAGGCACACCAAAGGTCTGTCTAGATCAGGATCCTCTCTCCAGCAGAGACCAAGAATTAATACCAAGCAAAGCACATAAGAACATGATATTTTTTTCCAGTTTCTAGGTAGCATGAAGTCCCAGAGTTGGATGTGATTTCTGCATATTTAGTAGCCTGGATTTCTTTTTTTAACTTGCCAACTCTCTTTGAGCCTGCATAAGCTTTCAGCACACCCACAGCATCCTGCAGGAAGGAGCTCTGCAGCTCAACTACCTGTTGCAAGCCACCTCCTTGGCTTGCTTTGAACCCGTCTCCTCTTTGATTCATTTGATACACCTTAATTTCTACACACTCCCCTCCTCCACACAATCATGGATGCACACACCTCTCTCACACCCTCAGTCATCTAATTTACACTACAAGCATTGTAAGGGCTGACAAAATCTCACCTCATTACTCAATACTTTTTCAAATCCCTATCTTGCACCTACCCCTAATCTTAGCCACACTCCAATAATGCTTGCCACCCTCAGGACAAACAGCACCTGTACAGCTCACCAGCTGACACAGAAACCTCGTGAGAGTTAGCAATACTCCTTAGGGTCTTGGCTGACATAGGATGAACTCAAACTCCAGATCTAACTTTATGCGTTACACAAAGACTGTCACACATTTCCAAACTACTGTTTTTCTTTTTTTATTTCACTTTTTGCCATCAGCCTTCCTCCTAGCCCCACAGAGTTGGCCAAGTCTTATAATAACTTTCAACTCTGTTCAAAACCGTAACGTCTACCCTGGTGAGACATGCACAATAACCACATTTCCAGCTCAGTGCAAATAAAGAGGACTGCTTGCAAACAGAAACTCCCACTTGTGCCCTGCATGATCTTCAGAGAGTTACAAAACAACTTGCCCACTGCCTGAGCATTAACCCTTGCTTCAGCCATAGTTAAGGTGTTATTAACCACCTCAAGATCACCACCCAACACTGGCCTTTATTTTAGTTTCATGGGGCTTCTCCCTTCTGGTCTTCACACCAAACTTAGCTCTTCCACTCCCTTCCTCCCAACTCAACCCAAATTGCAAATAGCATCCTGGCTTTAAATTCAGTGCTGTGACCTAATTACTGCCTTCAAAACCTCATTAGAAGCTTCTCACACCAACTTTTCATATGCTGCTGCTGTAGGTGTCCACAGCTGAGGAACACACACTGCTCAGCAGCTTCTCTGAGGCTGGGCCATAACCACAAGCTCTCCCATGTGACTGGATATCCACCAGTTGGGCAAGCATCCACACACACCAGCACCTACCTGGATATTGAATATCCTCGAGCCTTGATATCCCAGGCCCTAACCTAATGTCACCCCTAACACCGGAGCCAGCAACTTGTATCACCTCCAAATCCACCCTCAAGCAATTTACTCAGCTAACAACACTTCTTATTTCCACCCTGTGGAAATACCAGGCTTCAAAACCAAGCATATCTCTTCAGCCTCCCTCTTTCTTGCACCTGAGCCCTGCATCTCAGCCTAGCCTTCCCGCTAGCCAGACACACAGATCTTCCTGGAAACCCCGCCAACAGCACTCAACCTTGCTGGCTCCATCTGACATCCTAGTCCTGCGCTCATGACAACCGGCACAATGTCAGTTCTGCAGCAATAGCTTCAGCTCTGACCATGGTAAGATAAAGTCTCAGGTGAGAGTTATAAGTCCGAGTCGGAAAGAGGAGGTGAGGAAGGAAAAGGTTTGTTGCCAAGATAAGGGCTGTGGTCAGTGGGTGCATCATGGGCTGTCAGTTCAGAGACGGTCATCAGGTCTCTGCCTACCTTGCAGGATCAACCACTCACCCATTCAGCAAAAATTTGCCACCCCAGCTCTCCAGAAACTTACGCTAAGGTATCATCCACTTTGACTAATTAGTCCTGCCACAGCTCTGCGAGACTGACAAGATACGGCAATAAAAAAACAGCACTCAACTCCAATTTCTTGTTTGTAGGTGGATCCCACAGGTCTAACATGAAGACTACTGCCAGCAGCGCAGCTGGGCCTATAGCTAGCTCTGAGGTGGTCCAGGGGTCACTGACTATTTGAAGTGAAGGGTTAGGGTCTGGGTTCAGGAAAGAAGGTGTTGCTGAGCAAGCCTAACATTCTGGCAGGTGGATCCTGCAGGCTTAGGGTGGTGCAGGGGATCAGGATAGCCGGGGTTTGGCCTCTTTCAAGTTGTTTGGTTGCAAGTTGAAGGTAGTGGTCAGCTTAAGGTTTGAGTTCAGAGAAACAAGAATTGCAGAGAATAATTTACAGACATATTCTGCAGGCACCTCACATCTAAGATGAAAGCCCGTGCCAGGAGACTAGGGTTAAGGTTAACAGAAGCTCAGGACCAAGCTTCTTTCTATATCCTACCATGCCCAGAAGGTGAGGACAAGTATTATCACAGGTCAGCAACAAGATCCACGTCAGGGCAAGTGGCAGGTACTGAACTATGGAAACATGCTGTCAGGGCCCTGATGAGCCTTAGCTGGCCCCACACCTAATGCCCATTGCTCTAGGAGCCCCATTTGAGCTCACCCTTGGCTTCTGGATGGACATTCAACTTGTGCTGTAGGTAGCCTGTCTCCTGGATGGACACCCTCCAACACATGCTCTTGTTTGTCTCTACTCCTGTCTGTTGCCCTTTCTCCTGGATGGACTCTGAGCCAGTGTTGCAGCCTTGCCTCCAGTTCTGTCTCCTGACTGGACCTTGACCAGGATTCAGCAACAAACCTACTTTTCGGCTTCTGTTGTCAGGACCCATGCCTGAGCATTGTCCATGGGAGGTGGCTGCTAGATCAGCAGAGAAAGAACTGACCAGCTAAATTTAACTCTGCATTTTAGAAACCCATGTAACAGCTGGTATCCAGGCTTGCTGAAGGGATGGGGTTTCTGGATGGAAGATACAGGCTTCTGGGTAAATTGGCTAAAGTAAGGATTAAGATCAAGCTCAGAAGAAGCGGAAGAGCTGGGCTAACAACAGGGTTTTAGAATCCCCCTAGAACAATAATACTGTTTTTCACTGGCAAGGGTTTCCTTAATTGGGTTTGGAGCAGGTAGGTGTTTCTGGACTGCAGGTGAAGCCAGGGCTGCTGTCGGGGCCAAGGAGGACCTCAGCCAGCAGCGCTCTCATTTGTCTTTCATAAGGCTGTTAAAATCCATAGTGCCGATGGTAAAAATAGTCACTGTTTCAAACTCCAAGAATGACTTAGCTTTTAGGTTTAAAACAAACCTTCCCCTGTCATTACAAGATGTAAAGAGACAAACACACGAAATACATTTGCAGCACAGAATATGTAATTGGAATCAGGCCGGGATCATTTATGACTTGATGACCCCCATCTCAGCATAAACGTATCAAAAAGGGACAGCAGCAAATCCTTCACACCATGCCGCACCGAGTCTGGTATTAATGACTCTGCCAGAAATGCTGCAAACAGATCAGATCTTTCCAAGTCAGACAACGTGCTTCCTGGAAACACTTTTAGCCTTGATGGTAATAGGAGCTGTTGTCACATTATCATAAAGGTCTCCCAAATGAGATCCAGTCCGACTCTGCAGCAGATGTTGAATAAGGATTGCTTGATCTTAACCTGTGTCTCAGCTGCAATTCCACTGTTGGAATGAGGAGCCAGCAAGGCCAGAAAGTGACACAGAGTAGGACTGTTCCCATTTTCATTTGAGACATCACGAAATTCCTCCAGAAGCCTCCAAAGTGTCTTTCTCCAGTTCAGTAGCTAACCAGAGCAGTTATACACATGGTCCTGACTTAAGAGGAAACCAACTCCGTACCACCTTCTCAGTCTGGTTAGGTATGGAGGGAATAGCTAAGCTGCCGCTGCCACTGCCTTGCTGGTCTGGCCCAGCAGAGCCAGAGGAACATGGTATCAGCCCACCTAAACACACACCAGGTCCGAAGTAAGGAAAAAAAAACATTTTTACCAAATTTAAGCATTTATGTATCTAAAAAAAAAAGGTGATAAAATAACAAAAATCTGTTAACACAAACTACAGGTTCATTGTTTTTTAATTAATCCATGGCAGCCCATCCTATGGTTAGCCAGAGCTGTGGAGTACTCTGTGCCACTGTGGTCCTGCCTTCCACCTTCACTGATCAGCCACCAATATTCCACCAACAGGCATGGTCATCCCCTTTTTATACAAACTTCAGCTGAAGCTGAAACGCTGAATCCTTGCATCCCATACCTCAGAGAAGCCAGTTTTAAGGTTTAGGGTTAGGCTTCAGTCACTGGGCTTTCTGGTCCTGTACTCAGGCAATTGAACTATATTCTTTGGGCTTTATATAAAAATAAGCTCACGTTTTTTGGTAAGAAAGCCTCTGTAAGATAACTCTACAGGACCTGGAACATGCTTTGGGGGTTCAAATAATGCTGGTTGCTTTCTATTCTACGCAGAGCAATAAGGAGAAGTAATTAAGTTAAGACAACGAAACAAGTTTTCTCATTTGACATCTGTAAAACATTTTAGTGCAGGGAAAATATAACATCAAGACTACACTTTTGAAAACTTTTGTTTAATTAGTGGCATTGTACCTCGTCAGCAAATACGGTGAGAATGAAGCTGGATTGTCCTGCTCTGAAAACATCGGCATGGATCCTCCCATTATCCAGAGGCGGAAATACAACACAAGAATCACCTTCAAAGAAGAACATCTCGGTTAGCAATGCGCTACTGAAAAGAACTAAGCCTCCAGCAAATATTTTGTTGTGATAGCTCCCCGTGCTCTGCTCTGTGCCTAGAAGTGAGTCAGCTCAGCGGTTTAGGCAAAATTCAATTTTGCCGCCCTGTGCTGGGTGACAAACGTGCCAACCCTCAGCACAGACAGCACGCTCTGTTGTTGTGCCCCCCCCGCTTCCACGTCTGCATTACTGACAGCCACTGGCTTATCTCTGCTACCCACAACAAAGGCAGCATTTTGAAGGACAAATCCTGTCACCCTGCTGCGGCTCAGACTGCAGAGCTTGGCTACTGACCTCTACTTAAATACAGAGGGGAAAAACATGGCTGATGTCTTAAAAGCTATTATTCTTCACTCATGCTGGCATAGGTGTAAGGACAAGCTCCATCGGCATTTCTCATGCTGTGTAATCCTAATCCCTGGAAGGACTTCCACGGGCTGGCACTCCTCCACCTTTCCGGGAGCCACTTGGCAAGGGACGAGCAAGGGAATCTGGCTCCCAGAGCAGCACAGGGAATGGCCCACCCAGCACAACCCCATGGAGCTGCTAGTTTTCTCCCAACACATCAAGTCCAGCCGCACGTATTTGCAGGCAGAGCTTTTTTTGTGACTCTTAGCGAGCCCTGCGCTGAAACTAATGGTGTGCCACCGAAAAGTCAGCCCAGCACCAGAGAGTCCCCCCAGTATTTAGGGCAGGAAAAACTTGCAGATGACTACACAGTTTTAAGGGCAACCGCTATAAATTAAGAGAAAATTTGAACTGAGAACACAGCAATATTCTTGTCTCTGCCCAGCTGAAGTTTTGTAGACAATTTTCCAAGACTAACTTTGTATTAAGATCTACCATCTAAGCTTTCCGAGTCTTTTGGGATACCACCACGCAATGTTCATTCTCGTCACATACACAGAAATACATGTACTTACGTAGCTTATCACCAAAGCAGCTCTCTTCAAAAAAGGCCTTGCAGTATACAAGAAATTCTGGTTGTTATTTGCTGTCAGGTAGCTGAAATATAAGGAAATGAGTATGTGTTGAAATAATTTGAAGCAGTAACTCATTTTTCAAACTGGAAAAAAAGCTGTACATTGTTTTAACCACCCTAATGTGCAGTAATAATGACATCACTCTTACCCTTCAAAGCTCTTTCCATATGACTTAAGTAAAATGTTGAGACCACTTCAAATAATACACACTATAATACATTGCAGTTTCGCCATCAATATCTGGTTTTGTTTTCGGTTTGGGGTGTGGTTTTTTTTCAAATCATTAATTAACTCCTTAATCCTCAGAAAACCCCCATGTGTGTCTCACTAAGATTGCTGTCTTCAGACTCCCAGAAGACTACACCGAGATGCATTTTTAAAAGGTCACCCAAACAGAGTAATTTAATTTTAGGCCATGATTAAAATGCAAAAACTCCTTGTTCCCAGCTCTCTACTCAGTCTCTAGACATGGGAATAACTGTCTAGCAGAACTGAACTTATTTTAAGCTTTTTTTTTTTTTGAAGTGCATTCTGCACACTTAAGTTTCATTACAAGTCTGCTGACAAGGTGTTATGATAATTAACTGCAGAGACAAACACACAGGTGGCTTATTGTTGTAGAAGCGTTCATAAAAACCTTCCTGTTTCTCAATGAGTAAAATTAAACTGTATCTGGAGCCAAAACTACACATTTATTTTAATATAGAGTAGAAGCATTTGCCAAATTCTAAGGAGCTTTCTTAATGTAACAAACGGTGCCATACCTATGACATTAATTCAATGATAATTCAATTTCTATTGAACTTACAGAGGCTTCATCATTGTAATAAAGCGATGAGAAACAAAAAGAAATACAGAAGAGACAACATGAATATTTTAAGCATATGGGAGCTAGAAAACTATTGAAAAAATGACAAATAATTTTAAGACATTATTAATATCAAGTAAACAAAATAAATTCAGAAGGAAAACATTTGCAGGTTCCTCTGTGTAACGTACAATCAGTATCGGGATACTCTATTTAAATGATTTACAAAAACTGCAGCATGAATCACAACACCTGCATGCAAGTTACCTTTCCAAGCATCACACATTTCTCCCATGAACATCTAGCATATAAAATGCATCTTATTTCCTCTCCAAATTCCTCAAGACAGTCTATCATCTGATTGCTTCCACCCTTCAAGTTTCTGAAAAAAACAGGATTGCAGCACTTCCTAATGCTGCCAAGAGTCTTTAATATCTGGCTTTTTGTTCAAATTTTCTATAGTAGGAAGTTTGCAAGCCTGGTCACCATGGCAAGATGGAGAAAAGATTACACTGCAGACAAAAGCACTAGGGGCAAAGCCAGCGAGAAACAGAGGCGGCATTTAACAAAAAGAAAGTACATCTGGGTGCTCTCTACAAAATAACTGCTCTACAGAAAACTTTCCCTAAGTGTTGTGCCTAAAACTTAGGAACCAAACCATACATTGTAAAGCAAGCCAGATGACTTTCAGTCTTTGGTGTCTACTTATTTACAAATGTTGACATTTAAGCACCGAATCGGAATTAAATGTCAGACTAGTCTTCAAGGGCTGAACTCCGCAAAGTGCAAAGTTTTTTGAGCTCCCACTGATTTTAATCAGGCTCCAGCCAAGTACAAGCGAGATGAAACTAAGCCTTCAGCTTTCTCTCTCCATGAAAGGTCAGGTTGGCCTTCAAGTGTTCACCATGGCCCTGCTCCAAAGCCCACCGGAGCCAAAGGGAAAGACTCTCAGTGACTTTAATAGCATTTGGATCAAACCCCCATCTTTTGTTCCCTACTGGAACCTTTTATGAAACTCAAACCCCTCGTGATTTGCAGCAGGAACAGAAGTGTTGGGTTGCATTTTGTTTATATTTTTATGGGTGGAGGGAGGAGAGCCCTCTATTAATCACACTGCCTGACTCTTTTCAAGAACCTGTTTTCACTCCATTGTAGTTTTAACTAACTGCAACACTTTGGGCAGAAATTATCCATTACAAATATTTGCTTTAGGTGGACTTATTCTGGGAAAAGATCAGCCAGAACAGTTCAGCTTTTTCTCCCAGACTTCAATTAGAGACAGAGGAGCACTTTTATCAGTGTCAAGAAGTCTGCCAACTTCATCCTTGAGAAACGGCATCACCTCACACCAGTGGCCTAAAACTCTGGAGACTGCCGTGTTTGCCACCCTCCAGAACAAACCACCCGTGGTCAGGCAAGCTACAAGCTCAAGGGGGGCAGCACCTGCGGGGAGGTGGGGGCATGCAGAGCCCACTGCTTTGCCACGCTCAGCAGGGATCTGGCTTTTAACAGATCGAGTTTGCATCAAAGACATTCCAGCTGGAACAACTGCGAAGGACAACATGCTGTTCGTGAAGGCAGCCCTTCAGCAAGAAGGGTAAACTTCATTTTAGGCTGCTGAGGCTCAGGAGAGCACGTCTCTGCTTCAGGGCCTTGCAAACACTGATCTAGGTCTGGAGACCAACATAGAGGAACCCTCGTTATTACCATCTCTCTGTTCCCTCTCAAGCCTGGCCTGAAGAGAAAACTAAAGCCAAAAAATTAATGTAAATGGAAGGCAGTAAGTTGCTCTTTCATCCTTGGCAGTACAGCGCAGGAATGCTTACTCTTTAAAAATCTTGATTTTGACTTTTTTGTCTACCTACGAGTAACTAAAAAGCTGTCCACATCTTGCACCATTCCTTGCAGCAAGCGTAACACTACACAAGCTACCAAACACAGTTTCACGGCACGAGTTTATCCGCAAGCCAAAGTCAATTTGAAGTGCTCCACTGAATTGCAGGGTAGCTCTGGCCACCGCAGGGCAGGCCTTTTGAAAGCATTTCAGAAAATCCTGCCATGCCCCTCACAGTTTATGTTGTGGAGCAGTAACATATGCAGGAAAACAAACAAACAAAACAAAACAAAACAAAATCACAAAAAAAACCAGAAACCCCTGCATTGACACCAACTACAAATCACCACCCTGTGCTGGAGAGAGGATGGGCAGCAAGCAAGAAGGAACCAGAACGAACCCAGTGGGTAACTGGGAATGGATGAAGCAAGAGTTCAGAGGGTACTGAGCTTTCTGATCCTTCCTCCAAATGCTTTTGCTACTACGCAGCTTCAGTTAAGAAATGTTTCTTTCCACCACAGTTCAATGAAGAAGCAAAGCTTTTCCATTTTGAGAAAGGTGCTGTCCTGATGTCTCTCTGGAAACCACGAAAGATAACATGGTTCGTTGCTTGGTAATCCAGCTGTCTGCCCAACAGATCAGCCCATGGGACTGGCAGACACGTATGGGTTATGCTCAGTGCGTCAAAGCTTTACAAGAACCGTGTGCTTTTCCAGAGTACCTTACTCTGGCCACTGCTTGTTTCAGGGAAGGTGACTAGTAAAACATCTCACGTCTGGTGCAGGTGAAGGACAATACACAATTTATGTATTAAAATCAAATGAAGCTGGATAAGGAAGTTTGCTAAATGTCAGTGACAGACAGCATGTAAACTGTAGTAGCATTTTTTACATGTAAAATTGCAGCTTGCAAACACATCTAAGTTACACTGAACTTTGCTCAGACAACCTTAAGATCTCTTAAGTTCTTTGTTTTGTCTTTAGCTAGGACAGTCAAAGAAATTACGATTACAACAGTTTAACTGTTTTATACCTGTTTTAAACAGCTGCCTTGTATAAAGTCATTTACAGGTCAGATTTCCATGCATTTGCCAACCACACCAGTCTGCCAAACATCCCACTGTTCATGGGAACCACTCCCTATCACCTGCTCCACCCCGACCAGTGTAATGTGGCTCCCCGTGCCAAAAAACACACACGCTCTCATTCCCACATGAGAGCAGGAGTGGGACGTATGTAGGAAAACTGTACTTGATGGCAGCTCCGTGCAGCAAAACGCTACCTCCGGAGCAGGCGAACATTTCAAGGTGTGGGTCTCCCAGATTTTCATAACGAAATTTTCATAACGAAATTTTTCCTAACAGAATTAGAGGAGGAAATCCAGATCTCCAGGTTTGCTAAACGAGTGTGAAAAGAGTCCATTTGGGCAGAGGTTCCACCTCTGCTTCGTGCCAGCTTTCCCACAAAGCAAACCAGCGTGTAATTGCCTACTTGCTATCTTTTAAAAGACTTTCAGGAATACTCCCTAAAGCAACCAGAATCACAACAAACAATAAATCCAAGAAATGCTTAATAATGCAGGGACTTCTCTCGCACAGTTCGAGCAGAGGCCAAGACAGATATTTGGCAGCTCCGGCTTCCTGAAAAGCACGGCTCATCCTGAAATCAATTACATCATCAGGGCACTCGGAGGTTTCATAATTGAAGACAGCAGGGTAGGTGGCCTAGTAAAACTCAATACCATGCAGTTTACAGTAATGTAAACTTCGCTGGTACCAGATGGACTCTGTGTTAATCAAAACAAACTTCTCTGAGAAGCAGGCAGCTTTTTCAATTTGCCTGTTCCATTAGAGGCATCTAGAGTTTACAGAAAGGAGCGGGGCAGCTCCTCAGCTGCCGTTCATCGCCACGGCTGTATGAGCTATCGCAGACGCGTATCGGCAACGCATTTATCCCATACTGCAGCTGACTCAGCTTTGCTATAAAACGTGAACTCACTCTTGTGTTCTCTTTGAAGGCTTTCTCAAGGGAAGCAAACAAACAACTAAGATTTTGTTTGTAACTAAGATGGATGCTCCCCATTGGGGACATCTAAAAGACTAAGACAAGTATGCAGAAGAACAAGCTTTGGTATTTCAAGAGCTCGTTTTGGCCAGGTCCCTCCACTGTGAGATCATTGCTCCCATTTATATTCTTCTCAGGAAACAGATCCAACTCCCAGCAACCGCCAGTGTTTTGAACTAACACATTCAAAACCCTAATACTAAAGGAAGACATTACAAGGATGAGTATAAAAGCAACACTGCTAACTTATTCTTAATTATTGATAACAGTAAGACACCTCTAATCAAGACATTTTTCAACTTAGAAGGGGCTATTTTAAGCGACTGTCAAGAGTTTCAGATCATTGGTAGGTGCACATCTCATTCCAAACCAGTTAGACAGACTCCCCTGCTGAGGATGCACAAATCTGACAGGAGCCACATTTTGTCTATAGAGACCACCATACCTTTTCTACCTAAAGATGACCTCCTTATAATCTGTCCAGCCAGCTATATCTTATGTTGGAGAAGTATCATTTCAACCTAGCTCAGCCTATATTCCTCCTTGAGGACAACCACTGAGGGCCAAGTCTACGTGGTGTCCCAGGGAGAAGAGATGAGTAAAAAAATCCATCGTGGAGTAAAAAAATGAATAACAAAAGAAAAACCAATACAATCCAGACATGTCTGGATTTTTAACTTGCTTAAGATACCTGTCAATGCAGGGAAATAAAATATAAGTCATAGCTGCAGGTTTTGCATGGGAGAAAGACAAGCCCTCCCTCTTCCCTCTTTATGAGTAGTCTTGACATTTCCCGCTGCATGTGTGGCATCCTTGCTCCTTATCTCCCTGGAGAGCCTTAAACCCTAGCCACCACTACCCACACAGACCCAGATGCATAAACACACACAAACAGAAACAGTTTTACGGACTCTTTAGGGGACCATAGAGAGATTTTATGAAAGTCACAACTGGTTTAACATATTTGCCCTGATAACGGCACGTATTCTTTGCGTGCATTTTCAGATGTGATGTCAAATTTGGGGGTTCTTGCTCTTTACTGGATTTTTCACAGAAAGAAGAGCACGGCATAACTGCATTGCCATATAGGGCAGAGAAGACGATCCCACTCGTGACTTCTCCTTATTCTTTTAGGCAATACATACCTCATCTTGCGTGGGATGAAAGTGGAGGAAGAAAACCGGGCGGAACAGGGAAAGGAGGAGAGAGAGGCACAGTAAGAGATGAGGAATAGAAAGAGAAAAAAGGAAAGTAGCAAAATGCACTTAACGGATCAAAGATGTGACCAAGAAGATGAAAAAGGGCTTCCCTTCATACCAGACATTCCACCGGCGCGACGAGGAGACAAGGTGGAGCAGGGCTAACAGGAAAAATAAGACCTCATCAAAGCACGGCCACCTTCCGCCAGATCTCAGGAAACCAAAGTACCAAGCCTGCAATTTAAAGCTTCCATCGATTTCAGCCATTTTATTTCCTCTGCATCACACACACCTGAGGCATTGAAATCCACAGTTAGGCTCATTATTCCTTGTCCTAGACCAGTTAAGGGCTGGTATAGAGGTGTTTCAAGCCACTGCATTATAAAGCAGCACTGATAACAGCTTTGGCTGCTCCACACATTCAACTACAAACCCCTGTTTTCAGCTGCTTTTTCTTTTGACAAGCTTTATTTTTGCATTCAGGCTGAAAGTTTTCCCTACTAGGAGCTTGTGTCAAGCTGAAATTACTGTTTTCTTCCTTGAAAGTCTCAAGTTAAACAGTTAGGCTGTTCCTGAAAAGCAATTAGAGAGATTTGCCCATATCCACAAAGTTGTGCAACTGCTTTATTGGGAAAACTTCAATGGTTCCATACTTCAGAGCAGGGATTTGAAATTTAGCAGAAGCACTGCAGAGATGCAACTGTTGTTGCTTTCAGTGACAACTCACTCCGCTTCTGGGCACGTGACAAGCCACTGGGGGAAAAAAAGCCTCCATTTGCAATGCTCATGAGAGATTTGAATCAATTCCCCAAGGAATCCAGCCCTACCAAACAGCATCTAGCAGGGACCTGCAGGAACAGCATCAGACTCTCCTTGCATTACTCCTGCAAAGCCTTTGAGATACGCAATTCTCTCTCCTGCAATGCCTTTGTCTAACCTGGAGGAGACTATTTGCTTGGACTGCAGAGGACTACGTGAGTATGTGTTACAAGGAGGAGAGGGTATAAAAGAGAAAGAAAGGAAGGTAGGCACGAGGAGCCAAGGGATGGGAGCAAAGAGGAGCCAGGACTGGAGAGAAAGGAAGAGAAAGATGGAGATACAAGGAGATACTCAGACCTCTGCTGCTGTCAAAGATCCAGCGGCAGTATCCAAGAAATCTGCTGCCCCTGGAGCTCCATTCACTTGTGTCCCCAGTGAGCACTCAGGAGCTGGATTGCGGCACCAGAGGAAGGAAAGAGCCGGCCTTCCCCAGAGCTGCTCAACTTAGGAAAGCAGCTGTGCTTTCCACGAACCAATCTAGCAGGAGCAGATGGACTCAAAACCGCAGAGGACAGCCAGGGCTCCGAGAGACTGACTGCTGCCTTTGTGTCTTTGCACAGAAAATCGCCAGCAGCTCTGGAATCCAGACTCCTCCAAAAGGCAGCACAGCGCCCGTGGCCAACACTTGCTCCGCAGAGGGCCAGGCTTGGTAACGGGGTCTGCTTGTGCAAGGGCAGGGAGTGTGTGGTCTGCAAGGTATCTAAAATGCGCTCCCTCATCACAAAAAAACTAGCTCGCTCACCAGCTTTTATGTGAAGAGAGGAGGAGGTTATCCTCCATTCATGCACAAGGCTCTGTTATTGTGAGCGGAAATTATTGAGGTATCCCTGGGAATTCAGTGTCCTAGTAAAAATTTACAAACAAGCCATAAAAGATGGGGAGGCCTGCTGCATTGCGTTTCATGTCAGTAAACACGCACTGGTCCAAGCAGTCTGCTAATGTAGAGAAGGAACCATGGTGGCTTTAAAATTATATATGGGCAATTAGGGAATTAAGGCTCCAGGTTTTTTGCTCAGGATCCCAGTAAGCAAACTTAATAATAATAATTAAAAAAAAAGATAAATTTAAAAGTTTACAACAGGACAGAAGACAAGGAATAAATCCCTTCCATCACTAAAATATGACAGAGAAAGAGCACAGAAATCAGCGTCTGTGAGATTGTCAGTCTCTTTCTGATGAGCATCCTGCGTTCAGCACAGGAGAGGAAAGATACACACCTAAAAGCAGGAAATACACACCACTGCTAGCAACAGCAGACCATCCTGGATTCAAATACAGTGCCGAAAAGATCAAGTAAGGAATGGAGAAAAAAAAAACAACAAGAAGAACAAGACAAAACAGAAGCCACCGTATTCAGGCATGCTACCTACTACTTCTCACGGACGAAACACACGGCACCACGCAGGCAACCAGACCCCAGAAAACGCAGTGAGAACCACAGTCCAGCTGTAAACATGCCCAGCGAAGGCAAGAGCCCAGGCACCCAGCCCCGAGGTGGGGATGGATGCGCTCGCCCCTACCACAGCCATCAGGCAACACAGGAGCAGCAAAGAGCTCCCCTCCAGAAAAGGTCCATCACCTCTTCCCTTCTCCATACATCAGCCCTAAAAAAAAAAAAAAGTGACAGGCACTGATGAGAAGCATAGGGGTAGGTAAGGGCCAGCTGGTCCAAATCCCAGCTCCTGAAACAAGTCTGTAAGGAATTTAAGTAACTTACTGGTACAGAGTTTGACTTAAGGAAGGAGGGGCAGAAAGCAAACTTTTAGAGCCGCCCCTGCTCTCAATCAGGGTATCCCTTTGCTTCTGTCAAATTAAATAAAGCGATTCGTAAATATGTCACAGCCATCTCTAAATACAAAATAAATGGTAAAAAAAAAAAAAACAAACCCAACCCTTCCTCACTCTTTTCTTCTAAGGAAACCGTCTGTTATTTTTAACATCCTCAAAAATAGCTTGTTCTTTTTAAATATGAATGACACGAGTCTGTTAGCAATATAGTGGAGAAGCAAAATAACATTCTTCAGAGCTGGTATCCTTTCAGAGAAACTTTTTGATGTTTGCAATCAAATGCAACTCAATGCCAAAGTTATACTGCAACACAGAAAGAATCTGAAAGAAAACAATTCAAAAATTGGCTGCAAATGACTTCTTTTGTCAGCAGCCCTGTAAGTAAATTGTGCCTGTGCTATTACTGTTGGCATGAAATTCTAAACACTATACTTCCAACTACTTTTATCTCTGTCGCTTTTCCACACAATCATCTACACACAAATCCTTAAATTCTTCAAATTAAAAATGGACTGGTTCTTTCGTCACAGGCACTCATGGTTCGGTTATGATAGGGTTCATCTGTGAAAAATTAAAATTAAAATCCGCAATAGCCAGTAAAGATTAGTGGCTTGCTTTAAATGGATTTCCTCTGCAAAGCTATTCTTTATGTCTCATCTAAACAGATAATAAATGGTAAAAGCCAAAAGAACATCAATAAAAGAGTAATTCTGAAACTTGGCAGAATTAGAAAAAATAATTATATTTTATCCTATTTTGGCCACAATTCAGTCTCATCTATCGCCAGAAAAATACAAGCACAAATATTCCAGTCTTAATTCACTAAGATATTTGCTTTGAACTGCATTGGCAACTTCCAAAAATAATCAGTAGCAAGAAAACAACATAATTTTATAGTTTCCATCTCCATAGAAGTGGGTTTAAATTCTGATATTTAAAAGCTTGGCAAGCATGAAAGATCCTGCACAGTTGCTCACGGGAAAGCTTACGGGATGTTGCACTCAGCCAAAAATACGAGCAGCTTCTGCCCTGGGGATTTTGCATCAGCTTGTAATGCACCCCCCAACTGCATCACATTTTTACAGTGTGGGGCTGGAGCTGACACTCAGTAACGCTCAGATGCGTATTTGCAGGGACAACGAAACCTTCCCACACAACTGATAGCCTCTCTTCCCCAGACACCCCATGCTGGAACACACATCGCCCGTTTGGCTTAAGGGAAGCCCATGAAAACGCATCGTGAAGTTTGTTCGAGGCTTTGTCACCCTCTGACATAGCCACAGCCTGGGTTGTTCTGGTAAGCCATGACCAAGACCAGTTTAACAAGGTCATCTCATCCCTTCCACAGCCCCACTGTGCAATGCGTCTCCGCACTGCCAAAGGGAGACCACGGCTACCATGTGGAGCATCCTCTGGCATCACACCTGTCCCACAAGCCAGCCAAAAGGAGGGTGTGAGCAGACAGGCCCTGGTGGGCAAGGAGAAGGAGCCACACATCATGGGAAGGGTTGTAGGTCCCTCAGAGGATATTCCTATGGTCTGTGCTTGTCTGGACTACAGACAGTGATGGGATCTGGTCAAAAATGATGCAGATGACCAGACAGGAAAGCACAAGTGATGGAGGAGGCGAAAGGTGAGAAGCGGTATCAGAACTACCACAAACACGTCTGCTCATTCTTAAAGGACAGTGGTAGCTCTTGCATGACCACTGCTGCACAGGTGCACAGACACAGCCAGGACCTCAGCCTCAAAGGCCACCAGAAGAGAGGCTATGGAAGAACAGCGGCACAACCTCTGCTCTGCAGCCTGGTGGCAGTCCCATTGCAGCTAAAGCAGGAGAACCAGTTCTCCCAGATTCACTTGTAAAGACGCCCCAGGACAAGCAATGCTGCAACAAAACTCATCTTAAGACTCTTGCATAAATTTGCTCACAGGAAACAGATATTTTCATTAAACCAACAGATTCTTTTTTGTTGTTGTTGTTCCCCTGTAACATTTACACTGCATATGTTTGATCCTATTATTAAACACAATGAATAGGACCTTCCTGAATAATTAAGAAAAAAGTACCAGCCAGTGTGGGTAATATTGCCAACCAAGACTGAAGACAGAGAGCTGCCGCTATTTCTGTGTTTGAGTTATTGATTAAATGTAACATCTGTAAAGCAGCAATGAGAATTGCTATTCTGCAAACATTCCCAGAGAAATAAAGACTTGTTCCAAGTGCCAATCACATATACTCTTGTGGTTAAAATGCAATTAAACAAGTAAAGCATCCAATATACCCACAAGCTAAACAAAAACAAATCACAGAAACCTGAACTGTGGAGCAAAAACAGAGGCAAGATTTTTAAAACATAATTCAAAAATGAAAAGTGTCAATACAAGCTCTTGTTCGTAAGGCATTGTAAAAACTTTCAAATTGCGTGTATGTGTGTTATTTCTACACATGGAAAAGGGTCTTTTTCCAAAATATGTCTCAGTAGGAAGAATCTTCTGAAACAGTAATACTTTACTCATTCCAGAAAACTGTCTTTCTTTTTTATGCTTCCTGGTATATTTTTGAATTTTTTTTAAGCCGTGAAATGGATGGAAAGAAAAACGTTCTTGAATTAACTATGTAAAACTCTTGCCCTCAGACCCTAAAGAAAGAAGGGGTATTCTGAGAAAAATAAGAGAGTGAGAATAATACCAAACAAATGTACCGATTCAGCAGTCTCGGTTTGGTCACCAGAAACCTCTACAGAGAGCAACATCCTCACCAAAGGCTAACAGACTCACCAAGGGCGAAGAGCCAGAGGCAGAAGCCATGGAGGGGGGACACCAGGGACCGCTCCAGCAAGGTCCCACAGCCCAACCAAGCGAGCAGTGAGCCCCGCATGCTGCCATATCCCATGGAGGGAAGAGGCCAGGCGTTTTGGAAGAGGACAGCCACACAACTTCACTGAGAGCATAAAGCTTTCAAATCACACTTCGCTTGTGGATCCTGCATGGGTAAGAAAGGAGCAATCTCCAAACCAGCAGCAGTTTCTATTGAATTTGGCCATTGTGTGACCCCTCCCATGGTCCTAAGCATAGGAGGCACCTACGCTATGGACACCAGCCCTGGTTCAGAGCTTCTCCTCTTTGGGGGTGAGTCTCTAACCTGCCCTGCTGAGGGCAGGGGGTTACTGCAGTGCTCTGTGAGGAGCAGAGAAGCAGTGGAGTGGAGTTTACCTAAGTGACTGCTGCCTGACAAATCCTCTTCCAGAGAGCACGAGCTTGCCCAAGCGCACTTCACTTGAGCAAAGCTATTACGTCTGCTTCAGTTTTGTTTCCTTGAATTGATAGCTCAGGGCTATGATGGAGAAGGCAGAAAAGGGCACTTTTCACAAGGGCCAGAAAGAAACGGATTTTACAAGATGGATGGAGCGAACCAAGGCAAAGTGCTGATGAACATACTGTGCTTCGGGCAACTTAATAAAACTCACATTACAAAAATCACTACAAATCACCTGCATCAGTTTGAAGTCTTGACCAAACCATACGTGCTATATTACCCCGTAGGCTGCTCGCCTCAGGTAAAAAGAAAAATTCTGCCCAATTCACTAAGTACCTATTACAGAGCAATAACCCACTGCTCCCTTTTTTTGTTTGTTGGGTTTTTTTAACCTCTAATGATCTTGTTTTAGTGCCCTGAGCTGATCCAGGAGTCTCTCCCTTTGCAAACAGCCACCTGACAGCACGCCAGAGCAGCTGTCTCCGAAATCAGGACAGAGACATCGAAATGCACAGAGGCAAATTGATCCGATCGATCTCTCCGAGAGCTGAGAAGCACACGGTCCTCGGAGACCTTTATTTTTTCAATCTGCAATGAAAGGGCCTGGCAGTAAACTGGAGAGAGCCAGTTTTATAAGCTGGGAGGGAAATGATTATAGAACTGTAGCAGTTCGGGGATCTTCCAGCTGGTTTAAATGATTTGGCTTCCTTACAAATGTAGTGAAGGGGGGGGGGGGGGGAAGAAAACTCCTGAAGGTCAGCCATGAGTGTTATAGGTATCTCGAACATTTAATGTAGAGATGGGGACAGGGGGAAGAAGGAGGAATACAGTAATGGAAGTTACTGCATGCATATGTAAACACGGATTAAGGGAGCAGACCATCTCCTGTAATATCTTACGCAAATGAGCAATAATAAGAGAGAGACCAGAGAGCAACACCATTTACCCCGAGCTCCGCTGAGCACAGTGGGCAGGCACTCAGGTGAGGTGTAAATTCAGATTCCCCCAGAATGCACTGAACTGACCCCACTCTGCCACGGCTCAAAAGGCAGCTTTTACTGCTGGGTGAAATACCACTTCCCAAAGGGAACAGGAGCTGATACTTTGCCTCCTTCGTTTGTTTTTTCCTCTTTATTACACAGGCTGAGCTATTATGTGTGCCATACTGATAGTTTCACAGGGAAGCACTAAAATCTCCAAAATGCATGGAGAGGACGGGGGTGTTTGTTTCAGGTGAAACTTTTTGGTTATTTCAACTCAGATTTGCAACTTCACCAGCCCCACACTGCACTTTTGCAAGCTCCACGAGAAAAACAAGCGGCACTGCATTCACCAACCTTCAGCAATCCAGGCTGGTGGGGACAAGGAGCAGCATCTTAATGGCCTCCTCTTTCTATCCCATCCCTGGGAAAAGTGTGACTGTTATTGAATCTAACTTTTTTTCTACATTTCTTATTTACTAAATGTCCAGAATAGAAACAAAACATGCTGTTCACTTTCACTGAGAAATACTTTTTTTTTTTTCCTTTTTGTTTTGGGCTGCCTTTTCTTTTTTTTCTTTTTTGCAGATGGTTAGGGTTAATAAAAACCAGTTTGGTTTAAGTAAAGCTTTTTAGGATGTCCAGTGGTGGGTTGGGTTTTTTTTTCCATTAGGATTAATCTAATAAATTAATTTTCATGCTGTTGGGGGTCAACAGGAGCTCATGCTTGTTCCCTCCTTCCTCCAAGGTCAGCAGGCCACACTCTGCTTTGGTTCTTTGCTGGCACAGCCTGCACACTGATTTTGGCAGCTCCTGGGCAGCAGGCTGGCAGCAGCGGCCACCTCCAGCACACGTTACAGCACCACTGGCTGCATGGCAGATCTCCATGCCCTTCAGCCCATCTCCTGGGCACAGAGCAAGGCTTACGGCTGACTCCGTGGTTTTTTTGACCTAATGCAAACAGAGGTGCGCGTGGAAGCATTTCAATCCTGTAATTGGGATCCTGTGTATGCCTCTCTGGTAACATCTCTAGAATAAGGACTCTATTCTACCAGATCATACCCCTCACCTCAGCCAACTGTCCCCCAACTGCACGCAAACCCACATTGAAACTCAAACGTACCAGATATTCCATTTATTTCTTCTTCTCTCTTACTGATCTCTCTTACCGACTCTGCAAGGCCACATCCAATATAAATAATATCAGCATCCACCAAGTTACTGAAAAGGAAGCCGAAACCCTACGGACTCCATCCCACTTTCACTTCTGTCAACAGCTGCCTCTTGCTGATTTCACACCAGGAATCATAACTTCTTTCCACTTCTTCATTATTTTTTAAAAACAACTTTTGGTAGAGAGCCAGCACTTGAAGAATGAGACAATCCCCACCGGGTGCTGTTCATCCGTGTCCTGCCAAGCATTCCTGGCGCTAACCAACCCACCGCTCGGGATTTACAATGCTTGTGCGAGCACATCACCGCGCTCACAGCTGGGAGGGCACGCTCCCTCTCCTGTGCTCTTTCCTCTGCCCCTCCAACTATCAGTGGACACCATGCACCGAAGTCTGACAGATCTGCTCTCCTGAAACAAACCACCCCAAGCCACATACTAAATCCTGGTGAAAGCTGATGGAAAGCCCTGCAAGAAGAGTAGCAGCAGCAGAGGGGGTATTCAGAAAGGCTAACTTTTGCCAAGGGAAATGAGCCTACACACACACCTTTTTTGATCAGCAGTGAAAGGGGAGGGCTGATGCAGAGCTGTCCTTCCCTCCAAGTCACCCTCTGGGGACCCTCCTTCTCTCCATCAGCTACAGAGGGAGCTCACCTCCTCACTTCCCTCAAAACCCACATTGTCCAGACACAGCTCAAGCTCTGACAAAAATAATTAGAACTACTGATGGAGAAAAAACACCTTTTAGTTCTGGTATTTATTGAGCAAAAGAGTGCACGATACTTTAGCCCTCTTGGCAACCCTGCCTTTGAGCTCCCAGCGACTGATGCCAGCTTTGATGGAAAAATATGTTGCCGAGCCTCAGAAAGCGTGGGGCTAGCTTTTTCTTTGCTGCTCTGTGGGTCGATCAAAAAGACAGATTCATAAATGGAAAAGCTTCTGTCATCTCACAACGGCAGTACATAGACAGACTGCTTCTCGACAGGAAAAAAAAAATATGAGATGACTACAAATAATGTTGATATGGTAACACATGTTTAAAATCAGTAATGAGAAGGCCAGAGGAGAGCTTATCGAGAGCCCCAATTGCCAGCCAGTCTTACAGCACTTTGGCAGAGGCAACTCGGGAAAAACAAGGTGGGGATATTTGCTTTATGGCTTGCAGATTGTTTGTGTCAAGGCAATCATACCTCGGTCATCTGCTTCAGCCGAGACCCAGAGACCAAACAGTTCCCGGGATGCTGAACTCGGACAGGCTCTTTGGGACAGCACGCGCACCTCGGGTCCAAGAGGGGAGGTGCCTGGCTGCCCCACAGCCACAGCATCTCACCAGAGTTAATTTCTCAATGACCACCACTGAACCAAACATGAGCTGCGCTGCTGGACTTCTCCTCAGAGACAAATTTTGCTAACTATTATTACCCATGTCTCTTTGTATGTAAGCAAGCTGCCCACCCTACAGTCTACTACAGTACCTATCAGGTGGCTCTCCAGAAATGTATAACCCATGGTCATACTTCCCAACAGAAGTTTCAAGAACTTCACCTCCAGAATGGCAGAGTGAATTAAAGCAAACAATCTATAGCAATGCCTAGCACGGAGAAGACTCTGACATCACCACCACTAGAAAGGAAGCAGGAGGACATAGGATGGGAAATTCTTTGAGCTCTCAAAAAAAGGAGGTAGTGAGTGTGCTTGGTGCAACGCATCTTCACCAGCAAGTAAATATTTGTGTCAAACTAACATACAACTTTCCATCCCAAATGACTTCCCTGCTTTCTGCAGAAGTACCAGTTATCTAGCCTTCCAGATGTCCTCAAGCTGCTTCACGGCCACTTTTCGGCACAAGCATGTGGAAAATGTAGATCTGTTCCCGAAATGAAGCTAACCATTGTACAGGAACTGCAGATGTGACTCCTAACATTCCTAACACAAACATTGGTTTCCTTAAGTGTATTTTGTAAGCAGTCACTTCATTCAAGTCGACCATGCAAAAAAAAAAATCCCCACACACCCAAACCAACACTCTTATGAGAATGATAGCTTAAAAAAAACCAACAAAGCCACAAACACCTGCCCAACCAGTGTTTCTTGAGGACTTCTCAAGCCATGCTGTTACAGGGAATTTGCAAGCGTATTTCACAGCTCTGCAACATCTGCTGCATGCATGCCCACCCCCTTGGGGCACTGCAGGAGTCAGGGCTGTTGGAGACTCTGGGACACCACAACAGCCTCCCCATAATGCATTACAAACTCCGCTCTTACGTTTGGGCTTAAGACTGAGAAGCGGGTGACCATTTCACCAGTTTTGTCCCACTGCTGACTTTACGACTCAGCACTGCGGCAACAGCCTGAAACAGAGACCTGTTTCAAAGCACTAATGTCAGTGACTGAGAAAGAGGGCTGACAGACAGCCCTGGAATACTTTATATGGGATACATTAAGGATCTTTACCCCACTGTGGACTGACAACAATCCAGAGGGTTTTGTGGTTTCCGTTCCTTTGACTGCTTAAAAGAAAGGATGCGCTCCATCTTTTTTAAGACAACAGATGACCTGTTTCAAAGTTGCCTTTTCATTTTTATCATGAGAACAGAGAAGTGAAGGTTAAGGCTCTGTAAGGAAATACTGTTTTGGAGATAAACCAGTGCAAAATGAACATTGTTCCTAAGATTTCAACAGGGACGACTCCCAGCTCCAGGATGAAAAACACCCTGTTCACTAAAAAATATGCTGTTATGACACTAGATTTTCAGATTGCAGGAGTCAAAGAAAAGCAATTTTTTTAACCCCACTAACTTTTTTTTTTTACCCATCTATTTCTAACCCTAAAAACCTGTTAGATTATTTTTTTTCCTCAACTCTAAGGCATATGCTTTTCTCCAGGAGACTGAACCACTGCCAAAACAATTCTGCTATCCAAGGATCTTAACATGCTTTGCAAAAACATTAATTAAAACTCACACAGCAAGAAGAAGGGAGTAAGGCTGGATCTTTTGTTTCACAGCAAGGAAAACACCACTACAAAAGAAAAAAAAAAAAAGGACAAAAAGATTTGTCAACATACCAACCATCTCAACGAAAACACGCTGCAGAGGAGGGCAGAGAGGTGATGCTGGGAGGGTAGAGAAGTGGGGGAGGAAGAGTAAAGCCCAGCATTTTGTACCTTGGCAGTGCTTTTACTAGACTATGCTTCTACTATGCAATATGAGATCGGTTGAGACTGAAAATGGAGACTTAAGAGCCCGTTTTCTTAATCCCGTCGTCCTCTGCTTTCTCACCACACCTACACAATTGCTGCATCCAAATACAAAATAAAGCAGTTGCTAATTATCACATCTCATTATAAGGACGCCTCATCTGTATTTCTTTCAAGATTTATCACAGAGTCATTATTTCTCTCTGCAGCATGATTTCCCACTCAAGTGTTGGAAGATGAAGGCAATAGCTATTTAAACACAATTTCCAACATGGTCTGTATGTATTAATTTCTTACTGTCTTCTGGGAATGTTTTCCTACATCAGGTACCCATTCCATAAATATACATCCATTTGCTTAACATATTTGTGGACAAAAGAAAAGTGGAACTAAAGCAACAATTTAATTTCTACTGAATAGCATACATTTATTACTTTATAGTACATAAACACTATTCCATCAAAGTGAACTAAGGTTAGGAAAGCCATTAATATATCCTTACCAACATGGCAAGGCTAGAAAGTAAAATAAAGGAGACTTGTTCACATCAGACATCATTTGCTAGTTTTGTAATAGCTCCATATAAGAGATTTTACTGAACCAGAAAAACAGAAGACTAAAAAGGAAACCTGAAACCCCTCATGCTCGTACATTTTCAGCTCTTTGGACCCCAGTACATAACTGATACCATGGCATCCATGCATGGAGCCATCTACTACCTGACACCTAAGGCACCGCCTCACAACAGAAACACTCAGCCTTTACATCAGGTCTAGAGACTGTACCACACAATCTATTTTTGTTATGGAAAAGAATGTTTTCAGTTCAAATTTGTTTCCAAAACAAAGGAATTCACCTCCCAAACCCTGCCAGGGAGAGGGGAGGACAACATTCCTTCCTCTGCTCTCAGGAAATTAAAGTTACCCGGCTGCTGGGAGGTGTTAAGAAGCCTCCATCTCTTCCTGATGCCAATATTGAAAGGTGTCAAATGCCTTCACCTCACACTGCCGTCAGAGGATGGTGAGGGAGCAGAGCACCACACATCCAAGCTCGTGCAGAAAGTTTATTTTGTCTCCTCTGAACCAGAAACACTTCAGACCACTAATATATGCAGCTCCAACTTATTTCCTCTTTAGCTTTATTTCCTTTAGCTAAAAAGGAGCTGGTGCCATTGCTGAGTGATGGGTGCTTCTTAGTGCAAAGCTGGAGAGCCATTACTCCGAAACCGTTGCTCCACAGCTGATGAACAACCCAGCCCATAGAGGACTTCCCTCACCCAGCACCAAGCTAAGCTACAACTGATCAAACAGCAGCTACAGTATTGTCTCACATGGCCATGGAGGCCAGCTGTAGCCAAGGAAAGCTCCCAACTTCACCCGGTGGCTGAAGAAAGGTCAGCCCGCCCTGGGGTTGTGCCAGGTGTGGGGATGACCATGCCTACACACTTCTAAGGGAAACAGAGGTTATAGAAGTGCACGCCCTTCCCTTAGAGATTCAGCAGCCCTTTTAGACTGTCTAGCCAAAAAGCAGCAAGTCACTCCTGCTCAGTAAAAGGCACTCTTTCTAGGGGACTTCGTGAATGGAAATCCATGGCAAAGGCAACAAAAAAGACAGACATCCCTCTGGGAAGTGCGCTACCAGGAAAGGAAAGACAATCATCCTTTTCTTAAACTATGATTTATATTATCATTGTTTACAGGCTACATCATTTTCACACGATCATTCAGACTGACACAATGGGCAAGAAGCACCCCGCCAGCATGGCAAAGGAAGCCTACCCAACATGCTCAAGAAAAGGGAGCTGAGGTCTCCAAAAGGCCTGATATAATGAGAACTAATGCTTCTGGGAGTCCAGAAGAAAACAGGAAGCAGCAAGTTTCTTGACTAACATGATGGGAAAGCATTGATATTTGAGTTTCGGGTCCAGCTGGAGTTTCAGTTCTCACCTCACTTAGACTTGTTTTGCACTAGTGCACATCAGGGCATAAGCACGAGCCTCTATCCACAATAATTTAACTTCATTTTTCCAGTTTGCCAGTTGCCAAGATAAAGAAGGAGGTTCTCTACTGCTTCATTCTCCTATAAAGGGACCTTATACATATTTGGTGGGGATACTGGTGGTATGTTTGTTATCCCACACATTTACAGTTGCTGATGTTTTTTGTTCTGTGCTTTCTCAAAATGGCTGCGAGTCAGAACGAGAAGCATAAGTTTCTCAAGCTGCTGAGATTTCCATGGCACTTGACCAAAGGAAATAAATAAAAATAAAAACAAGCACTCTAAACATACCCTTCTCCTTGGAAAAAGCAAAGGCAGCTTCTTTGGAGAGTCTTAACCACTGTCACTACACAAAGCTTGCCTAGACAATGCCAGTAAGAAGGTTATTACATTATTTAGTAGCAACCCATGGCAATCCTCTGTGTCCCCTCCCCAGGAACACTTAAGAAAAAGAATTGCTGCTGGATTCTCCCACTTTAACACCAGTTCTGTACCTCACTTGACAGTCTCTTTAGTTTTGTGTGCTCACACATTAACACCAAAGGCACACAAAGGAAGGAAGACAAAAGAAATGCACAAACACTGGGGTTAAGTGGGCATAAACTAGCCATAGAGGCATTTAGGCTGGGAAAACAAAGCTTTCCAGGCAAACCTGTCAGACTGTGGAGCAGCCTTCCAGGGAGAGCCATGGAGACGATCCAAAAGGACAAAGGGCAGCACTGAGCCAGTCTGTGAAAGGGATTAGATAACCGGCTGCGCGTGGTAATAGAGGACTACATCTGATGAACCTTTGAGTAGTCCCTTTTGACGGAAGAAAATTACCTTAAGAAGTTACCACCTGCAGGCTCTCTTCTGGATTGTGCTGGTTTGTTTAGGTTTTTTGGTTTTTTTTTTCCTTTTACCGAATCAGAGAGTATCTCTCTCTTCTTGCTAAAGCCATGGCAACTCACACGAGAGAAGCTATTTAAGAAAACAAGCATTAACAGATTGGAAAAAGCTTTTAAAATTAATGGTCTAAAATTCATGAAGCCTAGTTTAAGAAGGTGAGAAGAATCCCACAGGCAGGCTTAGCGAGCCAGTCAGATCTGCACTGTTAGCCATCCCATTCACTAAGCTTGCAGGGGCCCTGGTCTTGCCATGAGGATACCAGAGTTGTGGAAACCTCAGCTGAACAAAGCACAAACAGAGCTACAGCGATTGACACCAGCTGTTCGGCTGCAATGACCCAGTAATCATCACGATTATGTGTCCCAGTTACTGGGGGACTCTGCTAGAGGGATTAGCAGGTCATGATCGTCACACTAAGCTCTACTCAAAAAAGCATTAAACGTGAGGACACAACGTTCAAAATAATTTCCTGCTCAAGCACCTCAATGTTTGGGAGCCCAAGAGAAGACAAGTCCTAATTGGTAGAGAGCATGACTGCTTCAAGTGAATGCGCTGGGAATCCCATGTCTCAAAAGTAGGCCCTGGAATCAGCATCTGGACTCGCTCGAGAGCCCTGCAACTTTATCCTGTTGAAAACTATAAGTCTTCTTCAAACATAACTTGGGTGATGACCCCACCATACTGAATTCCCAGGAATCCTGCCTCCCCAGAAGCCTCCTCCGTGTCCTGGTAGAATTACCTGAGGGCCAGTAACACAATGAACCAACACACTAAATCAAAGTCAGTAACCTCAAACTCTGGGCCATGGCAGGGAGGCATGTTTCATGATGATGCAAAACATCTCCCTTGGCTTTGATGTGGAAACAGCTCCCTTTTTCAAGCTCTCAGATATGTTTTCTTCCTTAATAGTTTTTTAAAGAAGATAATGGACATAAGATCTGCCACCTATTAAAAATATAAGCTTTGAAGGTAGAAAACACAGAAATTATCCTGGGAATCTTGCTGAACTTTATCATATTTGGAGTCATCATTCTTTCCATACAAGCGTGCACTTCATTACTTGGTAATGGAACAATAATTGCTCTTCAGTTATGCAAGATGCACCTCTGATTTGTAAGGGGTTTCTGAAGAGGTAATGACAGATGCTTAAAAAAAAATGAAATGTGAGAATATGAAACTTATTCTGTAAAAGATAATGGGACTGAGAGAGTAGTCTGCCAGCTGGGTCACAGTCTCAGTTGGTATAAAGGAACGATGATGATGTTCTGTCTTATGTATTCTTAAACACTGAACCTAGAGCCAAATTAATCATATTACTTTGTGCTTAAATCTGAGCAAATCTCACAAATGAAGCATCATCAGTGTAGGTCAACATGTGACATCCCTGCTTTCCTGAGAGGTCCCTGCACACTCTAGGTAAGGCTGCCAGCAACTCACAAAGGCATTTTTTCCCCTCTGAAATTATACTTCCTGATTATAAAACATACTGAGTGTGAAATAAAGATATCAATCTCTATCTTTTCTTGTTTCGAAAGCTAGATCCAATATAAAACCTGCTAGGAACTATATTGTGAGGGACAATCTTGCATTAAAAAGGATGATCTATCCAAATTTTCTCCATCCTCTTTTCTCCAACTTTACTACTGTGGACAAGGGCTCAGTGCAGCATTTACAAGACCGAGTGTTCACTCACAGCCCTTCCGGACAAAATGTCAACTCCAGACTTTGAGCACTTTAGTTTGTTAAGGATTCCATGGCAATGCTTGTAAAATCAAGAGCAACGCACTATCCAAATGTCATCTGTGTGTGCAGATGCAGTATCAAGTGCACCTCCTCATATGACTAATTTTCCAATTAAGATTGAAACACTGTTGTGCTAGAAACACAACAAACACATGGGAAGATCGCATCCTTGCCCCAGAGGGATTTATTATCAAAGACACACTAATTTTACTCTAATCTACTTGTTTTTACTCAGCAAAGTACTGACTTTTACAATATGTAAATTTTGCACTGCAAAAAATAACTGTATTTTACTGTTTTGAAACAGTTTAGCATGACATACACAGGAAAAAATTATATATATAAAAAAAAAAAGAAGATTGGCAAATGCTTAGAAAGCTTACTTCACCTACTCTGATCTCCATGCCACTGCAGACATACTATTAGCAGGACCCAAGAAACCTAATCTGAGACTTGTTCAGATCCGAGTACATAAACACCATCCCAACAGCAACTGCTGCGTAGACATACCCTGAGGAAGCCCAGCCTTGCCCTCTGTCTGGAAGAACGATAAAACGACTATCACAAACTGCAAAACTTTCAGCTAGGAGAGCCCTGTTCAATCTAGTGGAAAAAAGACATAATGGGATGCAGTGCTTAGAAGCTGAAATTAGATAAATCAGAGTAGAAATAGGCACATGTTTTTAACCGCAAGAATAGCATATCGCTGCAGCCGTCCACCAAAGGATACCTCAACTACTCCATCACGTCAAGTCTTTAAAGTCAGGGCTGTGCTGCCTGGCTGACAGATGCGTGACACAGCTCAGAGAAGTTCAGGCTTCATGCAGTAATTCTTAGACAAAGCTCTGTCTCTTGCACCATGCTTCAGCTCAGATTAAATGATCACAAATGGTCCCTCTTGACCTTAGAAATTTACAATGACATTCCTTGTAATGGTAAAAACATCTTCACGGAGTTGCAGCTCTGCGCAACCCCGAGAGATCGCATAACGCATAACAGTTTTGTGCCAATAGCCTGTGTCATTTCCATCCCGTACAAACTGTCTGAGGGACAGGGACAGAGCCAGGCTGGAGAGCTGGCGCTCAGGTACCAAATTTAGTCCCTTGGTCCTGGGTTGGCAGCAGCTGAAAGAACTGTAAAAAAACACCAGGTACCTTGATGAAACAGCTTCCCCTCAAAACTTCAGCTGCCTGACAGTGTCAGGGACTTTGAAAAAAAGAAAGAAAACCAGATCCAATTCCCATGTCCCAGCAGAGAGTGCTACTGTGTGGTCTTTGTAAAAATAGCACACCAGGAACAATAAAAAATTCCTGCCTCCCCAAATAACTAAGCAATTTTAAAATAGTTAATCCTAGAAACACTCTCTAAAGATTAGCCGTGGCTCAACAAACTTTAAAGATGATCATTTTTAATTTAATTTAAAGTTGAACATCTTTGTGTAATAATGGCAGAGATGAAAGACTATTAGGGAATAATCTTGTTTACGGATCAGTGAACTCAGAAAATTGCCAAGGCACTGTGAAACATATTCCTTATTCACACCTCATAATTAACTGAGTGCTCTGCAGAGACAGGATGCTGTAATATTAAACTCATCTTCGTTATTAGAAAGCTGCTCATTTGGGCTGGGATGCCACTGGGGGGTTTCATTCGGTTCTGGCATCTCCAAACTCCCGGGGAAAGCACCTTCAATCCATCAAAACAGCAAACTCCCAAAGTGTAATGGAGGGCAGAGAAAGCCTTTGGTCTACAGCAGCAGCATGGCTTGTGCAGAGAGAAAAAAAAACCACCTCCCTCCTTCCCCAATGCCATCTGGGAGCATTTCTCTTTTAAAGGCAATTGAAAGAAGAAAATACAGTTCTCTTTAATTAATTCACATCAAAAGGCGCTTTTGATGGAGTCAAGAGGCCAAATCAGATCAAAGTAAATAACGCAACAAATAGTGACGTGAAGGCCCTGGGACAGCAGCTACCATGGCTTGCACTGTCTAGATCTTCATACTTAAAAACAACAAATCCGGACACTTGTAGGAGAGGGGAGGGGGCTCTATCTTTTCAGCAAATTTTAAGAGAGAAATTGTCAACTTACTGGCAAAAATAGGAAGACGTGTGCTGAGGTAGATCTGCTTAAGATTTGGGAAATCCTGGATTAAGTCTCTGCATTATGTCAGAATTCATTTGCGAATTCGGGCAAATACTGGGAATTTCTACCCTTCGGTTTAGAGCGGTAACGCTTCTCCCTCACTGACAGAGCATAAACACTCGGACGGAGAGGACACACACACGGCGGGTCCTGGGCAGCCCCTTCGCACTGTAACCACAGCGCAGAGGAGAAGAGAAAACCGCTGAGGTTGAGAAAAAGCAATGAGAAGGACTCAGTTTGACAAGTGAGTTTCTGAGGAAGCCCACAAGCTTTGCCCAAGCCAGGTTACTTGGAGTTATTACTCACCCCCACATAACAGTTAAGAAAGTGAGGAGAGATTGTAAACCCATATCTAACTGGGGCCCAGACACAGCAGATAGAGAGTTTGATGGTGTCCTCTCTGGCCCTGAAATCAGCCTGGCCCAACTTAGCAGAGCCCAGCATCTTGCTCCAGCCTTTCCTTTCAGTGGGGAACAGGCCAGGCAGTCGCAGGATGCTCTTCAGCCAAAGTTAGTGCACACAATTCAAGACACAGTAATAAAAGATACTCAGATTTGCCATTCTGTTTTTACTGTACATTTTAATTACTTACACAGACTGCAGTCAGAACAACAGAATAAATACTATTAAAAAAAGGGTGATGCCATAAATCAGCACGGAAAAACGCAACTTTTGAATAGCACATTTAGAACAGAAACAAAAAGCAATAATACACTGAATAAAAATCCAAGGTGTCCCTGCATCTGGAGTACTGCATGTTATTCTGAGATCTCCCCTTCCTCTGCCCAATTTTCAAAGGATCTAATAGAGATCGAAGAGGTACAGGAAAGGGTAATAAGGCTCATCAGACACATGGAATGGCTTTTGCATGAGGAGATATTCAACAGAACAGGGCTCTCCACCCTGAAAAGGGAATACATATAAAGATAGGATAAATTATGAAGGGCTTAGGGAAGTGAACCAGAAAAATTACTTTCTGCCTCTTATCATACAAAGTCAAAGGGCTCCCAATGAAATTATCAGTTTTCAAGCAAAGGCAAAGACTTCCTACAGTGTGTAATTAAACCACAGAACTCATTGCAACAAGATGTCATCAAAGTCAGAGGAGAGAAAGGTTCTAAAAAGGGAATTAGTCAACTCCATGGAGGACAGGTCTGTGGAGAGTCTTAAACACAGTGCTCCAGATAAAGCTTCCAGATCCATAGACTCTAAATCACTGACTGGCATACATTCAGCATGCGCAGTGAAGAAAGATAACCCCGTACTGGCCCTGTTCCCATTGTTTTCTTCTCTGTAAGCATCTCGTAATGACCACAATCAGAAAACAGATACTAGAGCCAGATGGACCCCTGGTTTGAGATGGTGTTCCCACAATGTTCTTCTATTACATTGATATACTGATATGAGTTCAATAGAGAAATGCTAATATAAAGTAAAAAGAGCTCTTTTTTTTTTCCCTGAAGAAATATGCAAAAATTCCTATATTCATATTCATGCATAGCATTAGACCAAATGCATGAACAAACACCTTCTGGGTGGAAAGTCATCTGTCATCTCCAAAAGTTTATATGGGCAACGAATGAAAGAATTTGCTTTTCCATATTGAGTAATTCCATGATGGAGATACCATTCAGGATCGTAAGCAGGGTGATGATACTGAATCCACAGCAAGTTAGCCAAGATCAGCAAAGGAATGCTGATCTGTAATGGAGAGAGGAGGAAGACGGGCATTAGCAGCCATTTAGATCACAGACCAGGTGACAGCTTTCTTAAGATGAAAATTCCTGGTGCTCATACCAAAAATGTTTGTAGTCTAAGCAATTCATCTTCTGAAATAAAGGCAGGACATAATTAACACTAGAGAGAAGGGGGGAGAAGAGGGAGACCAACAACAACAACAACTGAATTGATTGAGCTTACTACCAAAATACAAAAGAAACATCTCTGCTCTAAGCAGTTACAGATAACTTCCAGGCACAGCAGTGATTACAAGCTGCTGTCATGAGATTAGGCGGAGATTCCAGTAAATGCAATTAAATCAAGCAATGTCAAAATATTGCAAGAGAATGGAAGGCCATCATTTTACAGCAGCTTTGTCTCTGCAGAAGTTCTTAGCACCGTCTTGCAAGAACAATACACATAACAGTGTTGTATGATCAGATGAAACTGCATTTTAAGGGAGGGAAATAAACGTAATGTTCCCTCTCCTTTCCACTCCTGACTGATAATTACTCTTTTCCTGGACTTTATTTTGAACAATCAATAAAGTCCTAGTCTCCATGGAAAACAGAGAAGAGACAGGTTTTTTCCTTCCAATTTTCCTCTTCTAAAATGAATGCCCAGCAGGTTTGTTGGCATCTTTCACAGATTAAAAGGAACTGCATTTTATTCCATACTTTCTGTACTAGTACAACGAAAGTGCAACCCTAGTTAGTTTCAAAGTACAAATTTTACACTCAATATTTCCTTATTCTACAGCTGATTTGCAAAACCAAGGGATTCATAGGTCACAAAAGGAGAAATTTGAGCAGGCTTTCAGCCCCCAGCCTGAACAGAGGACCTATGGCAAACACACTGCCGACCAAAGCTTTAAACAGAGGCAGCATCTGCGTTATCCAGACAGCAGGAGAGTGATACTTTAAGACAACCAAACCTAACTTTAAGAAAGGAGGTTAAAAAAAATAAAACAACAACCACCACCACAACATATTTCAGCAGAAGATTTTCATTTAAGCCGCTCCACGATCAGTTGTGGCAGGTAATGAGAATTCATAAGGCAAAGCAGAGTGCCGCCAGATGCTGTGAGACCTGTCATAGCTGGAAAGCAAACACTCGATAGCAGCGTTCCAACAGCCCAAGCGCAAACCTTGTCTTTCAAGGCTCGCTTCAGCCTGTATCTGAATTTCAGCACGGATGTTTGGGAATGTGGAATGCATTTACAAGAGTCCCTTCTGCGCTGCAGCTTCCTGGACATTCACATTCTGGAAATTGCTTAAAAGAATAGCAACAAAAAATCTGCATTTCAAAGATCTGCAGCCAGAGAGAAATGAGCGTTCCAGCATTTCCAAGCCAAGCAGAGGATTAAGGTTTCTAATGCACTAGTTGGAAAAGGATATTGGGATAACTGAACTAGAAATGTGAAAGTGGATTTACTACTCCTCTTCTTTAGATTAAGTTGAAGATTAAGTTTGTAGTCAGGGAAGGATCTATTCATCTTGGAAAGCATGCAGGAAGGACGGAAGAAACATTAGACATGCTAACAGATTTTGTCTTTTTAAACCAAATACTAAATCTCAACAGCTACTTCACATTAAAAAAATCAAAGTAACACTTATCACACAACTGGAACCATCCACCTAAAGTAGTATTTGATGAGGTTGGCATCCTCATGTTTTTGAACAAATGATTGCTTGTATCAGCCTGTGAAAACCTAAAGCCATGTAACTTAGTCCTGAGAGCCTGTTGCCCTTCCCTTAATACATGCTGTGATTACCAGGTTCACAAAGGAGACATGAACCAGCTCGGAAAGCATCAGTCATTAATGAGGTAGGTAGTTACAGCTGAATCCTTCACTCCTGAGAACAGTCTAAAGGTTTCCGCTACATGTCCAAAAATGTGCCTGGAAGTCGAAGATGTGAGAGAGAAACTGTTCAATTAGATTAGCTCCAGGGAAATACCTGCAATAATCCGGGCATCATCTATCTTCAGGTGTTTTGTTTTGTTTTGATTTCCTGGGTGACTGAAATCCCATTCTGTGTCAAACTAACCCAGATTTACTTCAAGGAAAATGACCTGGCAAGCCACTGAAGTTTTTCTGTTTCTCAGCCACAGTTAATTCCTTGACACTGGTTTATAGGGCTTTCAGAGAAAGCCAATGGACACGGGCATGCTGGTTTAATGAGACTGCCATGAACTGTGAATAGAAAGGCAGTCCTGTGAAGTAAAGGGAATGAAGAGTCTCCTGTGAGTCAGCTCTGGGACACACAGACTGCACCTACAAATTAGGGATTTCCAATTAGCAACACAGGGAACAGAAGAGGCCGACGTACAATGAAGTGACAGCAACTGCAAGGCTTAAATGCAACTCTTATTAATGAGAGAAAAAAAAATCTGCTTCCTCTGCACATGAATGAATAAGCGATCAGCATCTTTCACAAGATGGGGAGAGGGGACACGGGACAGACAAGGGGGGAAGACAAACCAAAAAACAGGCGTTAATTTTTTCTCTTAATTTTGTTTTGCACAGTGTGATTCATTGTCCCAGGCATAGTTTTCACTTATGAATTCACAAAAATGGATTGTCGCAGACTAAATGAAAGTTTAAAGGATCTTTAAAAGACTAAAAAGTCTTCCCTAAAAAAACAACAAAAAAATAGCTAAAACGTGTTAAGTCATCATCAGCTAAGAAAAATAACATCAGTCTTGTCCCTTTTTTTCCTGACATTTGATGTAAATGAAGCCAAGTTTATTTGCTGTTTACTGAAATAAACATGGCCTCTTGATACCGCCACACATTAATAGTCCAGGGGACATTATTTACTTTCCACTGCCTTTTTAGAAGGATTTCAAAAGGGGGAGAGCGGTGTTTTTTTCTGTACCTCAAGACAAAAAACACTACCCAGAAAAGCAGCTAAACTGATCCAACGAAGGAAGTAAAATTTAAACCCGAGCCTCTTCTGTTCTAATAACCACCTGCGCAGGCGCCTGCTTTGCCAAGCACAAATGAGCCAACAGCACAAGGAACCGTGGCTCTGCGCCACGACGAGCACCAGAGCAGAGCAGGCTCCTGCCTTCCACCGGGCTCTCCACGCTCCCTCCTCCCCAAACCCAGGCAGCAAAGCACAGGGAAAACTCCCAACGTTGGTCAAGGGGGGGAGGAGAGCCGAACCCACAAAGCTGGAGGAAAGAGAAAAGGGGCGCGAAGAGACAGCGAGTGCTGAAAGCTGAGGTCCAAGAGGAAAACCCCGGAGGGACCTGCACCCTAGCTGGGCACAGCTCCCACAGCAGGAGACTGAACCTGCGAGGCTGGAGGAGCACGTGGATGACGCCATATGCAGTACGAGGACGTAGGTGGGGGCCCTTGAACTGGCTGGGAAAGGACTTTGGGGCTGGGAGTACAGGAGGGAACCCTGGGAGGGGGAGTTTATCACTTTTGGGGATAGCAACAAGATGCAAAAGGCAAAGCCTGAGGAGCAAAGATTAGAAGCAATTAAATGCCTAAGGAGAAGCAAGCAAGGGAAGAGATGAGGGCAGGTTGGAGTAGGCAGGGCAGGACAACAAACTGGGGAGAGAGGAAGGAAGGGGCTGCCAGAAGAAGCTGCACATGCTGCAGTTTATTCTTCTCTGAGCCTGGAAGGGAACATCATGTCATCATGCCTCCCCTGTCAGCAAATATCTAAGGGGAAAGTCCCCCATCTCTTAATACTGACTCCTACCAGAGCACTAGCTACTGCTGCCACCAACTAGTCTGCTGGCTCATGCAGCAGATGTCAATGAGGTGGATCCAAAGGTTTCAGTCCAACAGTTCACAGCCCTGTGGCTCCCCACTCTAAAATTTCTGGCTATTCACCTTCCTTGTTTTGAAAAGCAAGGAAATTACACATCCAGAAACTATGCCAAAAGTACTTTAGAAGATTACAGACTGAAGCAACAAACTGCAAGGAAATACCAGTACTCAGTAGTTTGTACACAGAGAAATTATCGAGAAGAAGTTAATGTGTCTCAGACCAGGACCTGAATACCGTGAATTAAATAGGGCATGGGGCCATGCTTTGGACAAGGTAGAAACAAAAAAATGAGTAGTTGCTCATCAAGCGACCACCATCCATTCTGGGTAATGAAGAGAGCAAGGATCATGCAGAAAAAATGGTAGGTGATAGTGTAAATAAAGACCGTCATAACACAAACACACAACAGGGCCAAAATTAAATCAGGCCTTTCTTACCTGGTGAGCGCATAATGTTGCAACCTAATGATGTCTAAACATGTCTTTTTGTGTGTGCATGCAACATTAGTCATCACCATACCAAAGCAGTGCTGTTTTTAAATACACTTTAGTTAGCAAGCAGTAAGTTCAGTTACTTGTACTGAAACAGCACTTGCAGATTTCAAAGGTTAAGACACATAATGCCACCAGCACGCATAAGAGAGACAGTCCTTGGCTTTTTTTGGGGGGGAGTCTTAAAACAACCACCACATCGCACAAATGGAGGTGGAAAAGAAGCATGCATTACTTCCTCTTTGAGCACAAGCTGTGGGAACAGAGAGATGTAATTATTTTCCCAAGATTACACAAGGGTTCTCTGGAAGACAGTCACAGGCCAGAGCGCATAAATCCTTGGCTGAATCCAAGGCTTTAAGCATAGGGGCATCCACCTCTCATGTGTTTCTATAGACTCTAGCAGAGCCTTCTAGCAGCCCCAGGTACTCTCTGAGCATGACAATAAATATTATCACTGACTGCAGGCGAAGGAGAAGAAGATTCATGCATTACTGCTAGCGAACATTTCCTGAAAAGACAGGACACTGACACAGCAGTAGCTAGAGCTATTGCTCAGACTCATAATGGAAAAATGGTCGAAAGAACTTAGCTCAGAGAATAGTAAACCACAGGACAAAACCACCTCTGCAATACACCACCCCAAAGGGGGATGAACTTAATTCATAACTTAAGCTTACTAAATAGCAGGAATGGCAGAGCCTTAGCAAATATGCTACAATTAAATAAAGCTTGCAACACCATAGAAGAAGTATCCCACAGTTACCAGGATAACTATGATGCTTATCTAATCCATCATCTTTCAGCACACACTGTGCCTTCCTAGGCCTTGGGACTCAGGGTCCTACTTGTCTTTTGGGGTGAAATCATGTCATCAGTTCAACTTTCAACATCAATTTTGGGGTGAACATCTTTTGGGTGTGAAATCATGTCATCAGTTCAACTTTAAACATCAATTCCAAAAAAAATCAGCCTACGGCTAGTGACAATTCCTTTTCTCTCCTTTCACAGGGAGGCAATCCAGCACCAATCTTTGCTCAGAGCATTGCAGGCTAGGAGCTCGCTCCTTTATTTTCAAAACCCCACAACCCTCAGGAGATCACCAGTGAGAGAGGAAGGACGGGCAAAGCCTAGGCTGGCTCCATTGCTTAATGCTCCGGGTTACTTGTTTTGCTTTCCTAGAGGAAAAAAAAAAATCATTTTGACTGCCAGACTCCCAGACCTTTTTCACCACAGGCTGAATCCCAAACCACGCCACTGTCCTGGAATTTCTCCACTAACGGTGTGGTGTTTGCAAAGGCAAGAACCTTTTAGGACAGTGTCAAGTATCCAGGTTTTTCATTTGTTGTATGTTTGCTCCAGTCCAAAATAATACATTAATAATAGTTACCTTAGTGTTTTCTCAGAGGCATGCAGTGCTTTTTACTGCTGTACTCTGTGTATGAATGTAACCACCACTGACCTTCAGGGCTAGTGCAACTAAGAACAACTTCCAGAAGTTTAAATCTAATAGAAAATGCCTTCCTCCTCCTCTTATAACCCAGGCAGTTTCATGTTCTGAGCCACGCCTTGCTAAAAAACTCCCTCTAACAAATTCAAGAAAAGGTAAAGTTTGCACGCACGAAATATCGTATCTGGGAAACCAGTCACGCTGTTCTGCCTATGTCAGTTATGAATCTAGGAAGTAGCATTACACTGTGTGGTGAGGGGAAGCATTAGAAACGCAGCTGAAACTTCTGCTTTTTGAACAGGAATTTCACATTAGAGTAGAGATGCGCTATACTGTCAAATTAGTTTAAAAAAAAAATATCATTGCCACACAAGAATTGGAAATAGAAGCACCTAGTGAGAAAAAGCCAAATCAACACCCAAGCAATTGCTACGTCATTGCAGGTTACGTGCTCCGGCGCTTTTCTCCCCCCTCTCCCTCTGTTCTTCCTTCATGCTGGAGAACAGCATCTGTTTCAGCTCAAACACTGAGCACACATGCTGCATGGGGACACAGGGAGATATGTTATGACCTCAACATACTTTCCCTCATAGTATATCAGCCTTCGGGCCAGCGCAGCCATCCCTGGAATGCACCGCGTTCTGCAGAGCGTTTCCATTTTTCTTCCCCTGCTCCTGCAAAAGGAAGCAATGTTGCTGCTGGTTTAGTCATCAGATCACATTTATCCCTGCTATAGCCTTGAGGATTTCATTGAATTTTGGATCAATGGGGTTTTGTGCCTGGATCCCACTGTGGTAATAAGTAGCGAGCTCCCTCACTCTCTTCTGCAGGTACAGAGAGATTTAAAGCGATGCTGTTGGGCACAGCTCCAAGTACACCTGCATCTTACCACACACACACACAAAACTAATACAATGGTTCATGTAGATGGAAAATGGCAGCATTAAACACTGGTCTGTTGTCCATTCTAAGGGAAGAGTCTCACCAGCTAAATCACCAAGAGCAGATGCAATAAAAATCAGTTTCTAGGTCATCAAAAGTATTCAAGCTATTGAGGAGTCTTATTTTTCGAGAATGACTGAAGCTTAGACTGTGGGCCCATCCCAGGCTCATTGACAAAGCTTGAAAGCATCAGGGTGACAAGGTGGTATGAGGGGGAGGTCATGGGCTGGACAGCATTTAGCAAAGCTGAGTGTGGGACACGAATGACGTGGCATGACTACAACTCTGTGTGGCTTTGGAATTAAAAAAAAAGATCAAAAAAATAGATCTCAGTTTTCAGCCAGTTCAACAAATCAAGAAAAAGAGAATGAGCAACAATAACTATGGACACAGCTTGCACAAAGGTCTGTGACAACTTGTTTTACATATATCATCCTTGTTAAACATATTCATGGATTTAACAGAGTATTGCTGTGGTGAGCAATGAGGAGTTGGCACTGATACTGCTTTTTAATAGGACATGTATATGTATACTGCACCATCATAGTGAAAGCACTGAAGCTCTGGCCTTACCCCAAACAGAAGTACAAGCCTGACATGAACGTTCCTGTCTGCCCTTCTCCATTTGTGTCATGTGGGAGGGCACATACGGTCACAAGCCTCTTTCAGGTCTTAAAACTCAGGGAGATGGATCAAACTCGTAAGAGATCCTAGTTACTTCGTTTCAGTAGTACATGCCAGCATCCCCCAAAATTGCAATAAATCATGGTGACAAAACCTACAATTTTATACACTCACTCATTCCTTACTCCTGAAGGCACCTAGGACTGCAACCCACACATTCACTGGATAGCTGAAGATAAGAGCAAGTGCCAATAAAGAACAGAAATCTCTGCACCAAGAATTTACATAACTAGCTCCAGTTACTGCTAATTAGACTGATTCCCTTAACTCCTCCATTACGTTTCCCTGCATTTTCCAGTTAGCTCTAGTAGCGATGTATATAATAAATTATTATTAAATAGAAACCTAATTAATCACATTACAAGTACTTAAAAGTACAGATTAAGCAGCATACAACTATTCTATTCTAATGAAGACCTTGCAACTAGCAACCTGGTGCACTAGATAAGGTACCTGAAGCTACTTCACTATGCCCAATCTGCCCTCCAACTTTGGAGTTTTTGAAATATTTAAAATCTTTTCCCCTCCCTTTTGCCATAGAAGAGACCTACGTGAGTTAGAGAAACATCAATTACAGAGGAGAAATTGTGTAATTAATTTTGTATATTTGACAGCAACTTCAATTTTTTTTCTCCATACTTTTTTCAGCTACAGCAAGGATTTACTTCTTTTTTTTAAAGATGGATTGTATTTTAATAGAGAAATTGCCTTGGGTTCTTCCTACTTCATATGATATAATATGCCAATAGCACTAGAGAAGGACTGTGTACAGAAAGTATTTTAACTATTTTAATTTGTCCTGTGAGAGGAGTCAGCAAATGGGAGTAAGGGTAAAACTGCAGTCATACGATCAGGCAGTGGTCCACAGACCTCCAGGTGATGTGAGCGTCATTTTCAGAGTCAGTGAGCTGCTATACATTTAATCTTGCTGTTCCATACTACTGCAGGCACGCTCCACATGGTTGAGAACCGAGATCTCTTGAAATTACAAATACTGTAGCAGCACATTCATTCTTTATAGTGACTAGCAAACGTTGACATTAGACAAGCAGGCACTGGTCAAATTGCCCACGTTCTATGTATGAGGCTGTCATTCCATGCAACAAGAAATTATCTGACCTTATCCTGCCTTCAGAGGAAACGGGAATTCAGAGCAAGGAAAAAGCTAGCAAAGAAGGTTGCCAATGGTGTTTTAGAGAAGTTTCTTTCAAAGCAGCAGCCATTAACCCATCCCAGGCTTTCCCCCACAGCTCTCGGGCACAACTCTCACACAGATGTGCGGCAGCAGGCTTCCCTCTCAGCCACTGGGACCAAGCCAGCTCTACTTTGGCCATCCCACAGCAAACCATCACACAACAGGCTGTTGCAAATGCGTTGCACACAGTCAGTCACTTGAAAAGAGAAGCTGAGCAGCTTACACCATGACAGCCCCCNTATGTACATGCAGAGCTTGATTTGCCATGTGCAGAAATCCTTTACAACACTTGAAGAGGCAGCTGCCAAACAGCAAATGCCAGTTGGCAGCGTGGACGAGTTCCCTCTGAAGCCATCCCACGTGCACAGTCTCTCCAACACAACTCCTGCAGCCTCTCCTGCAGAGGCTGGAAAGTCAGAGACTTCCCCTCGGTGTAAGCGAGGGACGTTCCCAAAAGCGGGGGCAGAGCGAGGGTGTCTGGAAAAAGTACAAAGTGAAGGAGAGGGGAAAGGAACAGTAGGAAGAAAGAAACAGCGGTAAAAGAAACAAGGAAGAAGAAGATGCAGCAAGACAGGAGACATATTTTATATTGATACCCTCCACCATAGTATCCATCAGGGAAAATGGAAACAAATACAAGTACCGAAGAGAACAAAAGCATTGAGAGAAACATGGAGAGAGCAAAGGCCAGGAACAGCAGCTGCACCAGCATTGTGCTCAGGTTACTCCTCCCCACCAGGTCCACTTTAGAGACAAGATGTTAAAAGAGGCTTTTGGACAGCCCATTCTGGCCTGGCATATCAGAAGGAACCAGAGTCACCCACACTTTATAATTGTGCTACTCATTCGGGGATACAGGAGAAGAAATAAATTCCAACAAACAACTTTAGAAGCTGTTCCCAACAGCCACAAAAGTCTCCGTGCCGCAGCAGTTAGCATTTACCCACTCCAAAAAGCCTTGACTTCCTTACCAGTTTTGTGTCACAGATTCCCACACAGAGAACCAACACCACTAAACGCGCTCCCCTCCTTGCTAAAAACAAAACCAAAACCCCAAGCATCCCCAAGTCAGACCAATCAGACAAAACACCTGCAGGGCCGAAGCTATTGAGTGGGTAAAGGCAACAGACTCTGATCTGAGAAGTTACAGATCTCACGTAATGCCTATATGCCATCAATACCGATGCAGCAAGAATCACAGATTTTTCAGAGTTGGAAGGGACCTCTAGAGATCATCTAGTCCAACTCCCCTGCTAAAGCAGGATTGCCTAGAGCACATTACTCAGGACTGCATCCAGGTGGGTTTTGAAAATCTCCAGAGAAGGGGACTCCACAACCTCCCTGGGCAGCCTGTTCCAGTGCTCTGTCACCCTAACCGGAAAGAAGCTTTTCCGTGTATTTGAACGGAACTTCCTATGTTCCAACTTGTGCCCATTGCCCCTCGTCCTGTCACAGGGAACCACTGAAAAGAGTCTGGCTCCATCCTCCTTCAACCCATCCTTTAGATACTTGTACGCCATAATAACATCTCCCCTCAGCCTTCTCTTCTCTAGGCTAAAGAGTCCCAGCTCTCTCAGCCTTTCCTCATAAGGGAGATGCTCCAATCCCTCAATCATCTTGGTTGCCCTTCGCTGGACTCTCTCCAGCAGTTCCCTGTCCCTCTTGAACTGGGGAGCCCAGAACTGGACACAGTATTCCAGTTGTGGCCTCACCAGTGCCGAGTAGAGGGGGAGAATGACCTCCCTCGACCTACTGGCCACACTCTTCCCTATGCAGCCCAGGATTCCATTGGCCTTTTTGGCGACAAGGGCACATTGCTGGCTCATTGACAATTTATTATCTACCAGGACTCCCAAATCCTTCTCCTCAGAGCTACTTCCCAGCAGGTCCACCCCTAACCTATACTGGTGCCTAGCAAGAAGATTATTTAAAACAAACAAGCAACAAAAAAACCCACAATAAACAAACAGCTCCTACTGAACTGATTAATGAGGGGTGTTATATGGGAATAAAGCACTCCCTCTCTGAGGTTTCAGGAGTGCTGCATGGGGCCCTTTCAGGTGCCAACCATTAAATGATCACAGAACCGCAGCAGGTAATTCCTGATCTATTTAAGGAGCAAAACGCTTTCTCCAAGGAATAGGTAGTGTGGGGCAATTCATTATTACAGGTCTCCAAATTAAATCATGCTGTGAGTGTTCTGCAGTTAAAACCAAAAGTCAGCAATGAAGGGCAAGCTGGGCAAGGGCCACCAGGGAGGCTGTACAAAGGTCAAGGTTTAAGAGGAAAAAAACCTCACATGCTGGCACGGACCCACGGGGCAGCTGCTGAGTGACACCCCCTTAAACACTCTTAGTAACTCAGTGCTGTTCCACAGGAATAATGGTGCCTAGTGCTGGTGCTGTGCCAGCGCGTGGCCCTGAGTTATTGCAGAGCCCTTCCTTCCCCAAGTGAGGTGCACGATGCACATGCCGAGAACACCAGACGTGACCACTGAAAATCCTTCTGTTACTGCCCGAGCCCAGTCCTCACCTTTATATGTACATTCTTAGGTATAAAGCAAAAGCAGCCATCACCCCTGCTTTCATATATTTACATAAATATGTATACACACACACCCCTCTATGTGCGTATACTCACATGCACAAATTAGATGCACAGGCATGTGTAGATATAGATATATAGCAATATCACATAACACTCTGCTCACGCTCCACTCGCCTCACTACAGGCATTATTGTATAAATGCACATGTTCCCCCTTTTCCCATTCAAACCAGCATTACAGTTTTGGCTTTCTCCATGGAGAAGCCGGGAAGGAGAGCATTGCCTACCAATACCATATTAGGATAGAAAGTCTCAGGACATGGACAGATATTCTCCTCAGATATTCTCCTCTTCCCAAGCGGAAAAAATGCACTTCTCGATTCCCTCCTCTTTCGTCCCTTAACCCTCCTTCCGCCTTCTCTCTTCCCTCAGCACATTTCAGGATAAAAACAGATAAAACAAAGTGAATTACTTGACATTTTAAGGTAGGATCCAGCTGCAAACTAAACCACAGCAGAGCCACAGTACCTCCGAATGGCCCACATGGCTTTGCTGGGCACAGAAAGGCCACCGCTCCGCTGATGCTCGGCTGACGCCGGGTGGCAGGAGCTCCAGGTGCCCCGGTGAGGAAAGCGATGCTTCCCGTTCTCCCGGCCAGCCGGAGGGACATGCAGCGAGGCAGAGGGAGAAGCAGCGGGCTGCCGGGCAGGTCTTGGGTGGATCCCCCCATTTCTCCTGATTATGCATGCAGAGAAAAAAGGGGAAGGAAAAAAAAAAAGAGGTGAACGGGAAAGAAAAGGATTTAAGGATTTTTATTTTTCACGTTTACATTATGAAAACAGCACAACATGATATCTAACTACAAGAAACAACATTTTATTTAATCCAAAATACAAAGTCTTTACGTGCTGGGAGGACGGGATTTATTAGTTCCTAACTAGATGTAGAGGAAGAAACCTGACAGCAACAGAAGATGAGCACTTCTGTATCAAGCTGCTCTCTAGACCTCTGGTAAGACGGGAAGCACTGTGAGGAAGAATATGGTGCCATTCCTAATTTTTTGCTGCAGAAAATAATTGGTGTTCTGCCTCGTTTAAACAGCAAACAAATCTGTGCAGGTTGGAGGAAGGAGCAGGAGGAGATGAGTTTCAGCAGCATGTAGAAGGCTGCTGTTTTTCTACTGCCCCCTAAAAAAGGCAAATACAGTCATAAAATCCTGAGCGCCACAGACAGAAGAGTGCACAATACATGCAACCAGAGCAAATACCAAAATGCAGCACATCTGGACTACACAGCTTCATTCCTGCAAGCTAAATAACTGCCGCATCTGGGCAACTGGATGCCACTGAGGCAAAGAAATAACCTGAAGAGGCTACTGGAATGTGAACCTACAGGAAGGGGGAGATTGAGGGGAGGGGGAAGGAGGAGGGCATAGATTTCCCCTTGATTAATTAACATTTGTGTTACCTTTAGCCAGGCAGCTCCTGGAACACACCTGACAGACTGTAAACGCCGGTGTCAGACCCCAGAAAACTCCTCGCTGGCTACTTGTCCACTGGTTACACTGTTAAAAATTACTTATCTGGTCAAAATAGGAGAAATCCTCTGCCAATCCATCCTACCTGCCCTCTGACTGTGAGTGCTGCTAGAGGGGCCGGAGGGAGGGCAGGTGGGCCCGAAACGTGGTCCATCCCCCATCAGGACCTAGAGGAAGGGCTGAAACGGGAGGGAAGCCAGGATGCTCCTGAAAGAAGAGTGTCCCTCTTCTCCTCCCTGCGTTTGCCGCTCTCGCATTGTGCCAGCCCTGGCACTCCCTAAACCCTTCTGGGAACTGATTTAATTCACGACTGCAGAAACGTGAATTCAGCGTCCTTTTTTATAACCTAAATACACTAGCTCACGCAGGGGTGTGACAGGCTCTGGAGCCTGTGGGGCAGCACCGGTGGGAAGAAGAGAAGCGATGGCAGGAGCAAGACCTCCCATTCTCAATGGCGGTAAGCTCTTACGCTCACTCGTCAATAGATCTGCACCAGGTATGGTTTGGGAGAAAAATGGATAAAAAACAGCTTCTATCAAACAAAAGACTACTGTCTTTTAGTGGAGATACAGAATAGCATAGTTATTTGTGGCACTAAGTGGGTGAGGCATACAAACTTCAAAGTATTTGATTTTTTTCTCCAGTGACTGCTGAGAGCTGTTAATTATTCCAATTATTCCAGAAGCAGCTGGATATTTTCCCTCTTTTTCCATTCTGTAAGGACAGAAAGGATTGAACCTGATTTTACTACTAAGCTTCATATCATATTTCTACAACCATGACATTGTGACTGCATAATCAAGCAGACATTGCGAATGGGAGGACTTACACCAGAGAAATTTAAAGATGTTGATGCCTCAGTCAGAACTCCCACAGAAAAAATAAATGTTAGTCTCGCCAAAGTGAATTGAGCATTTTGGAGATCTGTTCTTCACATCTGGTCTATCTACCCAGGAAAAGTTATCAGGCAGCAGTAGAGTAACAAACAAACAAAAAAACCCCACCCCAACAGAATGAAACCTTGGTGCCCTCCAAATCTGTCAAATGTGTGTCATCTAATTCAGCGGGGCAAGTCCATCTCCCACAGTGCTGTATATAATAACATATATTTTACAGACACAGGTGGCAACACTTGAGAATCACAGCAAGCGTAGCAAGTTACTTACAGTTTGAGTCCGTTGCAGGAGAGGGAAAAGAAGTCATAAACCAAGCATACGCCAAACACAGTGACTCCAGTTTCTTTCACCAGCATTGCACACGTCCCAAGGAATAAACTAAGCAGCAGAAAGAATGGGGAGACAGTGGGAGGGAAATGTTCCCCAACATAAAGCTGATCCACACTCCTGAAAAATAGAATTGACAAAAATATTTTAGCTTCTCACTTATTTTCATGTTTGCTACTTCACACAAATACTGAGACACTTTTCCTTAATTTCTTAAGATGCCAGTAATAAGTGACATGAACCATCTACACTGTTCACTGAAATGAGGAAAGGTTTAGACAAAGGACAGGAAGGGAAAACACAAATATGGAGAGGTGCACCAAGAATTTGAGCAGAGGAGGGGAAAAGAGACAAGAAGCAAAATAAAGTGGACTTGAAATAGTCAGAGGAAGGCAGAGTAAGTACAAAGACAGAAAGGGCAGAAAAACACCTGCTTTCCTTCATCTAGAATACACATGCTTAATTCTCCTTATGTGACAAAATGCACTATGCAAGCAAGAATTCCTCCATCTCACCCACACTCCCCTGGAGTCAAAGATGTGTCCTAATCGTTACTAGACTGGGCAGCAATCCGGTATGAGAGGGAAGAAGGTAAGAAAGAACCAAAAATCAAATAAGCCAACTCCTGCAGGGTCACTACCAGTTTTATGCCTTTGAAACCTTCTGATGAAAAAAAGCAGTGCAGATATATAGCAAACAGCCCAAGAGGGATGGATATAAGCAGTTTTTCCACGTGGCCATGGTGACATGGTGCTATTCCTAAATGAAATAACAATGCAAAAGGGGCAGAAACCCCATCCGAGTAAAGCTATTTCTTTATCTATACTTGTTCAGTCACAGTTTTAGGGCACGGACCAGCAAACCGTGCCCAGTTTTCATCTGAAAAGGATGACTAATGGTCTATACGAAATCCTTAACTCTCCCAGACCCGGTATTTCAGAGTCCCACAAGTCACAGCATGTATTTCAAAGGCAGGCATGTGTCCGGCCTTTCTTCACTCTACATACAGACAATTTGCCTTCAGTTGAAAACATTTCTTTATAATTTTTAGCTCTCCAAGCCCTCCTCTAGTGCATGGTCAGCTGTAACATCAGTGGAAGAGGGGACCTTAAATGTTGACTTCTCTTTTGATGTTTATTTGTTCTCATAAGCATCACGCATTTGGCACCGTGGCTGAAAGCGGGGGCCAGGGCACTTCCATGCGGCAGTGCCGGGGGAACCACCTCTGCCAACAGCAACCGAAAACTGACAGGTTTCCCCTTCGTCTCCTCCTCAAACTGAGCATCTCACGATATTATCACAACTGATAGGAAGGATCCATACCTATTATAGGAGAGAAAAGCCAACAGAAAGAGTAGACAGGCAAGGACATCTGCTCTGCCTACTATACCTGTTACCTAAAAGAAAAAGAGACACACAGGTGTAAATGCATATATATAAAAAGGCACGTGCATTCAGTGACTGTTTCAACAATCCATGGTGACTGCTACTATTTCAACCTTTTTATCTTTCAGTGTTATCATTCTTCAATACACTGAAATGTTACTTGGTTAGTGTAGGATATGCTGTTTTGTCTGCTGCATTTCTCACTTGGCAAAACACATGAGTAAGCCAACAGTTAAGTCACTCTTTACTTTCTTATTAAAATATTAATAAAGTTGCATAGAGAAATGCCAGTTTTAGGGATCTGTTTTAACTTTGTATAATAAGGCTCAAATTAGAAGCACATCCAACTCCCAGAACTGAGATTTGTTAAAGAAAAAGACTAATGAAAAAGCAACTCTTTGAAGAAGATTTATTATATAGGAATGAGTTAGTAATTAATATTTGAATGAACTTTATCAACAAAAAGTGATAGAGTGGTATGTCATTTATTCTCTTTCCAAATAATCTGAGTTTATGAGATCTTCTTCTACATATTGATTAACCAAATCTTTTTATAAGAAAGGGAATACTGAAGAAAAATGTATAAACACTCATTTTACAAACTATTTCAATATTCCATTTCATAAAGATCTAAAAATTGCCCATAAAGCAAATAAAAGGCCCTTTGAAATTTCACCCCTTTTGAGATTACATAATTAAGCTATATTCAGCGCTCTAGCATTTATTTTAACCTTTTTAAGTTCTGACCCAGACAAAAATAAATTCAAAGAGTGCCTCTTCTAAAACCTCCCTTATAATATAAAGCTGTATTATCAAAAGGAGCCTGGCTGATTAGTTCACACGAGACAGCACAGGGAGTAACTGTAAAGCTTGTGGTTTTTTGTTACTAAGGTAATCTCTCCTCAAAACTTCTCAGCCACAGCAGCCGTATTTCCCTCACTTGTTTACAAAGGCTCGTAAGGAGAGCGTATGATGTCAATGGTATCTCAGCTAAGGAGTGCATTTCTTTTTTTAAGTAGGGATAGCTAGGCATTACATTTCCTACTCCAAGATGGCAAGACTCATTTTCTCTACAAAAGTATCTCTCCACGCTAACAGACTGCAGTTTTAGCGTGACTATGTCTTTAAATGTTTCCTTTTAACAAACAGAAAAAATGTCCACCAGGAGCTGTTGCTCTGTAAACTTACCATGATGTTTATTAAGCTAACAAGTTTTTTCTGACAATGATACTCCTGGCTTTTAATTGAAATCAATATAAATTAATCTACGGGTCACATCACCTCTATCTTAGCGATCCCCTCCAGAATACACACTAATGCTCCCTTCACTTTTTCTCCCTTAAATTGATGACTATAGGAGATGACTGAAGGCATGCAACAATGTCCCAGCAGGAGAGCGTGGCGTCACCAAGGTCTTTGGTTTCAGAAGGCTCGACATTTTCATCAGCTGAATGACTGTCCATTTATTCCCAGCATCGCTGATTAGGACCATCAATTAGAATTTAGTGCCGGAGCAGAAAGATGGCAAGTATGAATACACTTTTTTCTTAATGACTCCTGCAAATTATTTTAAATATAGTATATTCTCACCTTTGCTCCTCCACAGCAAAAATCACAAGTACCATATTCTGTATGACTCAGAGGTTTCTTTAAAAAAAAAAAAAAATTTAAAGCATGCATTTATTTTTAGCTTTTGTGTCACCGTTCTTTTTTGTGTCGCGTACTTACAGCCTCGGTGTGAATGGGATGCACAGCAAAGAACAGCGCCGTGACAAAAGCAAGTCGACAGTCCTTGAACACAGCTTTGTCACAAGTGTACATCAGCACAAGAGTCACTAGACAGTGTAAAATTACATTCACTGCGTGGAAATAGAAGGGGTTCATACCAGCCAGCAATATGTTTAACCTGTAAGGAAACAAAACGGAACCGTTACTAGACTGGAGAGGTCTTGTAATAGCAGGACATCTTTCAAATACTCTAAACTATGCTTTTTGCCTGATTTGCAGTCTTCTAATATAAGTGCTACTAAACTAATTAGTGAAAAACCCCTCTGAACTTCTGGCTTATCTGATTAAAGAGAAACCATTTCCCCAATTTTCAAAATATGCGGTTGCACTTGGCAACCTTCTTGACACCGATGGGGGAGAGGCTTGTGCCCTCCCAGTACAGTTTACTGCAGCGAGAGGATGTCTGTGCTTCCTTCGCAGCGAGTAACACCGGGCCAACATCAGAAGTACACCACTTGTCCTATTTCCCTGTTGGCACCTTCTGTGGTTGCCTCAGCCACGCGGCAGCTTTACAGTACGAGTAGTTATTTTCTACTACGGAATAGATGCTTTCACTTGGGAACAGCCAAGACAAGGACTTGGGAAGGCGCTGGAGCATCTGCTTGGCATTACAGATCCTTTTATTCCCATTTAACTTTCAAAATACTTTCACATACTGAAGGTTAAGCATTTATTTAAATGCTTTGCTGAACACCAGGACTACACTAAGAAGATGGTCCAATAGTTAGCACCGTTTTCATAAAGACATTGATGGTAAAGATAAGTTAGCTACCATCCCCCCAGACTCAATGAGGCAATTAGGGTTCACTGTTTGTGTTGATCATAAAGAACATAAAATATAACAAGCTGTTATGACATTTGTTTGACAGCGTGTATTAACACATTTTTCTGGTCACTGTTTTTTACAGCCAGCTTGCTTAACAGCTGCTGACAGGCTTTGCCTTACATGCAGTTGAAGATAACTCAATTCTCTTTAGAATTAACTGCATCTGTACATTTGGACAAATATATATACACACACATACATACACATGGTGTCACTATCTAGGGAAGACTCCATATATAAATAAGGAATTTGGAAGCACTGATGTTAAAGGCCATTTAAAAAAAAAAAAACCCACAAAATGACAAGACACCCAGTGAAAAGAGGACTCAATCTAAATATTTTGCATGTAGCTGTAAACATGCTGAAGGGTCAGTACTCCTTCCTGTTGTTCCTAACAGACTCCAGGTGTCCCATGACATAAATGACACAACAGCAAAGCCACCGAGTTGTTGCTACTCTGCAAACACCTTAGTTTTTTTGTAAGACAGAGGAGGTGCAGTGTGACTGTGAGGGCCAGAAAACATATGCTTTTTACAAATACTCTCTACGTTCCTTACTCATAAGCAACAGAATGCTATCTGTCCCAGGCTGCATTTTCCAGGCCAGTCTAACTTTACCAGACCAGGAGTCTTACTTGTGCATTCCTACTCTGCTCCCACTGGAGCTTTTGCAGAGGCAATAGCTGAAACCCAGAAAGTCTGGGAAAAGTGAGATTTTAGCATGACTTGACCTCTCCCTTTGAAGTATGGGTTGATGCAGCTACATTTTGACAAGACATCAGTCTGTGTGATTCAAGAATACATGAAGAGTTGGGGCTTTTTTCTTCCCCCCCCACTTCTCCAGCAAGCCACTTCAGGGCAGCGGCATACATCACTTTCCCTCATTCCTACCAGCACCAAATGACACACCACAGCAAATGGCAGTAAAGGACACCCAGCCAAGAGTTTCAGCTGTAAATCCGCTGCAGCAACGGGAACCCGCAGGCCTAAATCTTGTTTTCAGCACGCTGAGGGGAACAAGGGGCAGCACAGGGCCACCCTGCCCCAAAGGAGCCGAAGGTCCCACTCAGAGGCACCTGCAGATGTGTGCAATGGCAGGGACCACCTGCAGGACCCGTTCTTTACACAAATGAATCATTTCTGGCTGTAAATCAGCTGGATGGAGAACAGTCATCACCATCACTCCCCCTCAAATGCCAAAGTGTGCTCTGGCAACCTGATTTCTGGAGAAAGCAGACGCGGCAGGTGAGGACAGTGAGGACAGTGAAGACAACAAGTGCTCAGGCTGTCAGGTGATACGAACCCATGCACCAAACTGTGAGAGATTCTCATTTATTTATTTGGCCAAGTTGGGAGGACCAATCACTAAAAACACAACATCTGACGATACCCTCAAAAAATCTCTCATTAGTCTCCACAGATCACGTCAGATCACTTCCCGCCCTGCAAAACAGACCTACTGGCAAGAGAGGCAGAACCTTGCAGGGGAGGGATCTTCCTGCCATCAGGTCACCTATCCTAAAGGCAGTGTGTGTTCTTCACACCCCTTCTTGGGGCGAACATCAAGTCAACAAGGCTGTAAGCTGTGAGTTAGCTGATGTAAGTTATTGAAAACAGCGATGTAAAAGCATCAGCCTCACAGCTTGGCTACTCCCCTGCGTACTCCTTAAAAAAAAAAAAAAAAAAGGGGGGAGGGGGGAGGGACAGAACAAAACACAAACATAACACCACTACGGTATTCAGATAAGCCTTCCACGAAACAGCAAAATCTGACTGCAAGCATGCCTTGGTGTCTTAAATACCATCTTTGGTGGTCCATGAACACTAAATGTGAATGTGTGCAGGTGCTATATTCACAGCAGTGTTTTTTTGCTGCTAAAGCTCTTTGTAATAAGAAATTAGGCCACACGGCAATGAAGGAAACATTCTTTTGTCCTGAAACAATCCCAGCAGAATTATTTTGAAAGGTTAGCAGTGGTTGAATTTACTGTACGTCAAACGGGGGAGCAAATCTGGGGCTCCAAACAGCTCTAATCCAAGTCACAAGAACTTTGCAAAGCTCCCCAGCACGCTCATACACCCATAGGGAAAAAAGGCAGCCTACTATGGAAAGCCAAATTTGCTCCACTGCAGAGCAACTATGGAGCAACTTCTGGGCAAGAGAGCAGGAGGGGATGAGTAAATCAAAAATGACTTCTCCCTTCTTAAACTTTAATACCCTTACAGAGATTCAGTCTTGTCTTTGTTTACTGGCAACAGCATTATCACGGAGTCATGTAGTAATTATACATGGTACACGGCTCAGCAAACAAAGGAAGTAAAACAGACACAGGAATCTCAAAATTAAGTAAGAAGTGGTGTTTCTCCAAGATAATGTTCATGAACAGAAGTTCTGGCAGGCAACAACCGTACTCCAGGGGGGGCTTATAATTCTATATCTAAACTAGCCCACAAATGGGGAAAATATTTCCATTTTTTAAGTTGCAAGCGCCAAAGACAGCAATACTACCATCAGTTCTAATTTGCAGCATCATGTGGGCTGGAAGACCTTAGCTGCTTCTGCATCAAGATCATAACATCTGTCTGAGCAAAAGCACAACTTGTGAGAGACGTGTTACTGCCTTGGTAGAGCACACAGCTAGGAGAGCAGATGCTTTGGGCTGGCCAGGCTTTTTGAACTGACTGCTCGTCAAACCAGAGAGGTGTTTGGAAATAGCATTCTAAAGATTTGGGGCTGAATAAAGCAAGTGACCATGCTCCTAGGAACGGAGACACTTGAAGGAGGAGATACCACCATCTCAGACAAGGAGGTCTTTCCTCAGGGGAGCTGCCTGAGAAGAGTTTTGCATTGCTTCAGGACCTCTGCTGGAAGAGTCCCTGGAGGCAGAGTGTGCTAAGTCTCCTGAGAAGTGGTGAATGGCAGTTCAAATGCAAAGGCCCTCAAAAGGCCCAGGGGAAAAGGAGGGGAAGAGCACATACACCAAGGAGCAGCCTCTCAATACTAGGTGACATTGACAGGTATCTTCTAATAGAGCTGGTCAGCATCACCCAAGCTACCACCAAAATAAAAACTCATTACGGAAATCAGAGCATCGATCACATGCCCCGTCAGAGCAGAGAAGGCTGCCCTGAAACATGTATTCAAGCAAAGACTCTTGTCCCAACATCGGTCTTTGTGCCCGAGCGTTGCAGCATGTGTGGTTCAGCATGTCACACCCTAGGCAGAGCACTGCCAAAACTACATGCCCAAGCAGGAGGTATACTAAAATAAGAGGTATATACCCTAACAAAGAAATCCCTTGATTTTATTAAGGCTAATGGATGTTTTCCAGGAACAGCAGTGTGGCTTGCCTTACCACCTACAGCAGCTTTTCCATTCCTCCACCATCCACTCTAGGAAAAGGAATTACATAGCTCCACTCTCACAAAGAGACTTTCACAGGCACCAGCTGTTGAGGGTCCACTGAGTAGAGTTTCTAAGAGAGCTCTCCAGAAGAAAGCAAATCACTTTTGTTCTTAAAATAATAAGCAACATTTATCAGCACTGTTACTTAACCACTTGTCCTCCCTCCTCCCAACACAGCCACCTCGTTTGAAGAATGACATTTGTAGAGCAGGAACCGTGCACTTACTCAAGTGCACTTACTCCTCCTCTGGATAAGCCATCAGGTAGGGACACATCTCCTTGGATAAGGAATTCCCCATACAGAGGACCTGGAAATCGAGTGGGATTCAGTGACTTCATCCTCGCAGACCTAAAACCAGAAGGGTCTATGCAGCAAGAATACAGGCTCGCAGACAAATCCCATACATATCCAGTTATGGTATATAATCACCAGCACCCCCAGGCTCTAATATAGTGCTTTTTATCCACTTGTATGTATGAAGACTCATTCAACCTTTTTTAAGGCCTCTTATGATTTAATAATATTGTAAACCATAATTGGAGAGTTTCTCTTTTTATAGACTTTATTATCATCCCTGGGCAGCTCTTGTTTAGTTTAATCTGTTTTATTATTTTCAAAAGACTAACAAAAAACATGACATGTTATGAAATAGAAGTGTACAGGATAATAAAGGTAATTTGTCATAGCAAGTAACACTCAATGGAAAGTCTCAGAGCATCCCACACCTCATAAAACCCCCACAGTTTTTATAGAGGAAGGCTCACATGCAGATTTATATAAATTAATCTAACATACAAGGATGGATTAAGTTTCCTGTGATCTTCCCTTCCTTTTGGAATTGTGTAATATATATGGCAAACTTTATGCAAACTAAAGCCCGATTCCAGTGTATGGTGGAATCTCTGTATAAACTCCACAAATGCACCTACTGCGTGCCAGGAAAATAAGCGTTTGCACTCCAAAAAATGGTGCAGCTGCATCAGTGGCAATAATGGTTAAAGCTCTATGCGGAAACAACTCAAAGATTAATGAAAAACCTGTAGCAGTACAAAAAAAAAAAAAATTAGCTGCCTTTGCAGCAGTGTTTGTGCAATGGCCAGCACAGGCAGGGCAGAGTTTCCACCACAGTCCAACTGCACTTTGCGCTGATTTGTGCTGATAATCTTTTCATAGTACAGTACAATGCCTCAGAATTAAATGGACAATAAGGCTTAAATGGTTTGTTACTGATTTGCTGTAAGAGGGATGGGCGAGAAGACAGAGGCCGTTATCAATTCCCAAGCTATTGCAATTCCCTTCGAGCACAACAGTCATCGATTACAAGAGCACTACTTAAGCGTTGGCATTCAAAGCAGGTTATTGCTTCCCAGCACGGTTAGGAAAAGAAAACAGAAATCACAATTAGACTGGGAAGCAGCAGCACCTTGGAAGCGGCAAATACTCCAGGGCAGAAACTGCTAGTGAAACCCTAGGAAGTGTGGTTTGATGATCATTCCTGTGTTAAAAATACCAAAAGCATCATTCACACGGCTTTAGATTTGTCTCCACAAACAGCTTTGGAAAATTAAAAAAAGCCAGACAATGGCAATTTACAAACTGACAAACCAGGTGTCATTTTACCCAGATTTTGAAGAAAAGAGAGTTTGTCTTCAGCATTATTCTTGAGTATTGTCTCAGCAAAAGCAGTGCACTGAAGGAAACAAACATCTCGCAAAACTCTTCAGCAGCCATCAAGCAGTCCTCTTCTGAGCACAGAGAGCAAGAGATGGGATGTGATCAAGAACCAAGCTGGGCCAGTCATTCATCAAGAAGAGAAAACTACGCTAACAGAAATCTAGTCAAAAGTTATTACGCCTAATGAAGAGAATATTTCAAACTGAGTAAAATAACTTTAAAATAAGTTTGGTAATCCTTCAGCTCGAGCTGCAGACCACGGAGGAAGCGTCATTTTAATTTCTACAGAAGCAAAGAAAAAACCCAAGTATAGTGAGTGAAAAGAACAGCCTTTTTTTTTTTTTTCCTCCTTTTAAATCTGAGAGAAAATAAATGAGAAAGCCCAGGAAAGCAGTCAGGAACAGAGCGAGTAAATGCAGAGAAATGCCTTTAGCTAACCAGCAGCAGCCAGAGCACTTTATTTTCATGGAGTCTAAGGAGTATTGACAGGGATGCTCCTGTGGGGAAGAAGGCTGGTCCAAAGCTGAGCCTTTTAGGTGAAAAAAGACAAAAGAAAATTAAAGGTGACATTGGTGCAAGAGGAATAGGATGCCAGATGAGAGAAAATCCCCAGGAATTGGTAGGTGTTAAATAGAGACAAAACACCACTGAAGCAAGCAGCAAACACAGGCATGACTGGATTCATGTCAGTCAAGTCTTTCAGGAGAATCTGCCTGGACCTTTTAGTGAACTCTTCCCCTCAAGATAAAAGGCTTTTAATTCAAGAGACAGACAAATTTTATTAAGGACTGAGAAAAAATTGCGATGAGGCAGAAGTCCTACATGTTTTGTACACCCCTCTCCTCCTGGGCAGATCCTCACCTCTGGGCTTGGCTGCAAGCAGCGTGGTGGCAGGGACACCAAACCCAGCTGGGTCTGCGCCTTCCCTCCCCCCCAAACCTCCCCAGGAGCCCCGTCCTCCCTCCAGCACAGGCACCCCACCCTGCCAGTCCCCCTACAGAAACATAGCCCAGACCTGCAACCGAAAAACATCAGACACCTGCTATGAAAATTACATTCAAGAAAGGGAGGACAGGACTTCTGTGCACCTGGAACTGGGGGGAAAAAAAACAAGCTTTGAGGCACACACACTCTCTCCAAGACCTGAAATGGCAGCAAAGGCACTCTGCTCCGGGTCAGAAGAAAAGTTTATATGCCTAGAAACGTGTCCGAATAATCCAATTATAACACAACCAGTTCTAATAAAATCAACTGCCTCTCTTCACAAACTCCACCTCGCCCAGTGTAGCGACACCAGTACTACATCAATTCCATGGCAGGTATCACAGTATCAGTATGGAGAGTGATTGCCATAGCTGGGGTAGAAATATTAGACTAAGCTGTACAGGAGAAATACTGACACAATCTTAAACATTGTGATATTGCCCTAATATAGATGTACAGAGTGAAGAAAATACTTGTGCACTGTATATTTAACCTGACGCATTATAGCTCCACTATATTACCCTGTGATGTCAAACTGTAATATAACATTAAATCAAGAACAAATACAATCTAAGCTCTTTTTTTTTTTTCTTCCTCGGGTTGTTTTTGTTTTCTTAAGCTCCCTGTCCTTGAAACTCACACCACTGATACAGCTGGAAAAATAGAAGGATCAGCTGTAAGCAACTAGATGGATCAGAAGGTTGGCAGTGAATTATTGAATTAATTCTCTCTTTGGCTACATATTTACATCTAACTCAAGCTCACAGTCAGTTAAGGCTTCGACCCAAAGCCACCAGTAGTCTTGCATCAGGCTCTCGGTGCCCACACAGAATACTGAACCGTTGCTGAAGGGTCCCATTTGCTTCCTAGGCACGTACGTACCCAAGCCATCACTGGCTCGCAGCCTCGGTGGGCAGAGCTGGTGGGTCATCTGTTCTGCAGTCAGCAGCTGAGCACAGCCTGGACTTTTTAATTTATCTTTTTTCCCCATTTTTTCCAGCCAGTGTACTAGTAGGATGGCTCTGCGCACAAATTGTGCATCTATGTCTTTTCTGGCAGGAGAGCTGCATTCCTTTTTACACCTTAGCTCCTCTCCTCCTGGGCCACCAGAGCCACCCAGCAGCAGCTGGAGTGGATGCTCTTACACCCTTCCCAGGGAGCCAGGCGTGTTCCCAGTGGACAGTCGCTGCCACCTCCTTCGAGGAAGATGAGGAATCTCCTGTGCTTCTCTGCACAGCATTATCCTCCTGAGTCTGTCACAGCTATGTGGCCTAAACCTGTCACTACCTTTTCCTTGTCAACCCAGTCTTTCGTCCCTGGTGAGCTGTTACTTGAGGCACCTCCCTCACCAGCATCTGCCTTGGCCGTGCCCTCCATCCCGCTACCAAAGAGGCTGAGTAGGCAGGGCCTTCACTTCTCCACCACCTGCAAAGCCAGGAGGCTCATCTCTGACTAGGAGTCTTTAAATCTTGGATTCGGGATTGGTTTTTTTTGTTCCCAAAAGGCTTCGTTCTCACCGTTTCCTACCGCTGCACACCTTCAGGCTAAGTCTGCTGTGTTGCCAACTACATCAAACCTCCATCACCTCTTCATTGCTGGGCTGAAAAATCTATCTAAACGGGGATTTGGCAGACAAGAAGAGACAGAGGGAGGGAGACAGCACTGAGGATTGCACCTTCTGCTTCAACAGTTGAGAAACATTTTTGCAAAACTACTGGAACCAAGGAATAACTTAAGTGCTACTGAGGGAATAAATGATTCACTGAACTTCCGTCAGAGGAGACAAGGTGTAAGACAGAAAGCACCCATCTTAAATATAAAATCCTGAGCGAATTACAGAACTGACAGTTCTTTTTTGTTCTTCTTCTCCCACCCTTCATCTTAACATTTTATAGGGAAGACACCAAGAAATAGTATATCCCGAGTCCAAAAAGCCACCTTTTTTAGAAAGAAGTATATTGAATCACTTCTTGGAGAAGAAAATAGCTGCAGGTAAACATCTCTGAGTGACAGCAACTGCAGAAGAGAGCATGAAGTTCTTCCCAAGGACTAAGCAAAACTATTGCCCACCATCTCAACTCCTGTGCAGATGAGGAGTTGTGCTATACCTCTCACCTAACAGTTACCCACGTATAATAGGAATGTTTCTAAACAAACTAGTTTTAACAATCCTTTACTTTACTGAAGTCAAGAGAAAAGGTGAGAGAGGTTCAAAGACGCAAAGCAAACATTACTTAATTCAACAGTCCATGTGCAGGCTTTCCCCCCCCCCCCTTCTGATGTTAACCCACACAAAACAATGCAGCAGTTCTGTGAATATTTTAAGTTTTGCTTGATGGTTCCAGTAATATGGACCACTTTTATTTTCCTGTGATCATTCATAATGACAGATCCGGTGTGAACAGTGTCAAATACTTGAGCTCTTTTCACTGTTTGGCTCCAGAGCATTAGTCTACTAGAATGAGGACTGTCACTTAAGATTTCCAGTTCATCAGGGACTGTTACAAAATTTCATCAGTGTCTGCTTAAGATTATTTTCTGACAGACGGGTGATAAATTTTTTTAATTGAGATCACTTCAGGAATACGTAGCATACATGTAGGATATGTTCAGCCTAATGAAAAGTCCACAGGGCATCATGAGTCTTTCCTCTTACTTTCACAGCCATGAAGGACAGAAGAGAGACTGAGACAAAGTTTCTATAGATTGATGGATCTGTAGATATAAATTTCAGTCCACCCTTCACATCTGTTCTGTACCTGCAGTTTGGAGATCTCCCAGATTTTTAATCTTAGTACAGCAAGACTCAAAACAAGCCTTTCCAGATGAAAAGTTTCATGCAACAGAAGCAGAGACACCAGGCAGGTATAAAGAATCATACTACTATTAAAATACCTTGGATTTGATCAAATTAGCACAAGAAAGGAAATAAAATAAAACAAGCAAATAAAAAAAAAAATAGAGACCAGAATACTTTGGTCCCCCCTTCCTTTCTTCAGCAAGATCCTGCAAAGCACACAGCGCGCAGTTTTCTCAAGTATCCTAAGTGGATGCAGTAAATTCTAACAGAAGTATTAACAAACAACATTCATTTCCATCCCGGTAAAAGTCCACTTCTGTTCAGCATTTTACAAGCACCAGGGTAAATCCTTTTTCCTTCTGCAGAAGGACAGAAGGCCACCAGCAGCCTCCTGCTGGGCAAGGCAGGGGCCGGTGGCTCAGGCAGGCAGAGCACGGCTCAACCACACGCTCGGTGCCGCCTGGCAAGAGCTCCCCACAGCCTCTTCGGAAGCACCGGGTTTGGAAGATCCACTCCATCCGGATCTTAACAGCTTCCTCTGACATCCAACTGGTAGAAATGAAACGGGAAGAATGTGGAAACTGGAGTGCGGGAAGGGTATTTGGGATGCAGTGGAAATGATCTTTCTCTGCAGCCAGAGAAGACAAACGATTCCTTCCCCATTCCAAATGCAATGCCAAGCAGTGAACAAATGACTCTGCTTTTGACCCCATGTCTTAGCTGTATGGTTATTATACACACTTGAGGATGAAATCTTGCTCACAAAATTAGTCTCGCTAATTTCCAAAAAGAACTGTATAGGAACAGCCTTTTTTTTTTTTTTAATTTTATTTCTTTTCCCCCCCACCCCCCCCCCCCCCCCTTCAAGTAGCAAAGGCAAAACCAGTTCAGAGTCAAGACATATACATGGGAACTAAAGCATTTAGTTTCCATTCCGTTATTAAAGTTGAATCTAAGATTCCTTTGCTAATTAGCATAATGTAACCTCAATCCTGCAACCTGATCTAGGAGGCCAAGTCCGGCACTGATACCACACGCAACGCAGACAGTGGCGATACCTGTAGGTTCACTCATCTCTCAAATTACCCGCAGATGCATCGCTGGAGGAATGGATTAATCAGATGACTCCCCAAACCGCGACAGTTTGGCTGGACACCCGATGGAGAACGCACTCTGCGTGCACAGAGCTGGCTCTGCCCATGGCTGCCTACAACCCCTTTGCGCTCTACAAAAACCCGCTGACAGCCCCTTTAAGGAGAAGGTACAAAACCTGTCCTAAGCAATCCAGTCTACATAAGTCTGTGTTCTTCACAGTTTTGCTTTACTGGGAATACTCCACCCCGTGCCCATCCAGCCCTGCTTCCCCAGAGAGCCGACACCGACTGCTCTCGGCTCCAAGCCCACCCTTACAACCGAAGGGCAGCAACTGCTCCATGGGAGTGCCGAAGGGATACTGCATTCATAGAATCATAGAATAGTTTAGGTTGGAAGAGACCTTACAGATCAACTAGTTCCAACCCCCCTGCCATGGGCGGGGACACCTCCCACTACACTAGATTCCCCAAAACTGCTCTTGCCTCGCAGAAACACACAATTTTCACATAGTTCATGAAGTGTTATTTATAAATCAGGTATTTTAATGAACAGTTACTCAATTAGCACAGTCACGAGGTTCCAGTAACACCTCCTCCTGGCATACTTATTACTGTCTACATAGTGTGTTCCTTATGCCTGCCATCGGTTTGTAACGAGCATCTACCCATCACCTGCAAACAGGACCCTCATGCTAAACACCACCCAGCTACACCAGGTCTTCAGCGCAGGTCCCCGATAACACCCACGTCATTTTGAAATCCTAAAACGGGGCAAACATGCGCCACCACATATGTTTCATCACAACAAGAAGAGAACAAGCTAAAGGAAAGGATGGCAAACTGCATGAACTGTAACTAAGCTGAGCTGCTACAAATTACTCTCCTCAGAGAAAGAGAGAGGGAGAGGCGTCTGGGTTTTCCTTCTAGGCTCAGCGATGGGAACTGCCAGTTACTTTGCCACAACCCAACTTCTCTTTATTCCCGTAAAACCGAAACTCCTCCTCATCAACTGCGCCCGGTGCACGGGGAACGTCTGAAGCAAACGGGGCTGGCGGGGAACTTCGGGGCTGACGCGAGAGGTCGGCGGCTGCCGGTAGCCGTGCGGCAGACCCCTCCGCTTGGCGGTAATTTAAAAACAAACAAACAAACAAACACAACCACCAAACCAAAAAGGCAGGTAGGGATGGCTGACTGCGGGGCTGCTCCAAAACAGCACCGGGGAAGTTTCTGACGCGACCGTTCAATCGGAAAGTACCGGAGATAAACCAGAGGAGGATGAGTAAAAGGAGGAACTCACCAGGAATTCTATCTGAACGCCCTTCGGTTTTCCCTTTTCTCCCCCGGGGCAGCTCGGGGAAGAGGCTCCACCTGTTCCCAAACCGCGGGGGGAAGCGGGGGGCTGCTGGGAGAGCAGCCGGCGGCCCCGGCGCGGCGCCTCCTCGGTAATTCCTCTTTTCCCGTGAACTTCTATCGGGCCGGGCCGGGCCGCGGGACCAGCCCGCCGGCAGAAGCCTCCCGCCGCCCCCGGGGCTCACCCCATCCCGTACCGCTCCGGGCAGAAATGCTGAATCACGAAGCCGCGGGACCGGCGGTGCCGGTGGCGGAGTGGGGGGCTCGGGCTCCCCTTGACCCCCACCCGTGACCGGCCGTCTCGCCGGTGGCGGGCACTTACTTGAAGGTGAGGACGCAGAGGGGCCGGTAGGACTTGTGGCTGGTGTTCTCGGCCATCCGCTTGCCCCAGAAGTCGTTGGCGAAGGCGGCGGCCACGGGGGCGGCCGCCCGCACGTCGGGGTTGTTCACGATGGCCCAAACGTCGTCATGCACGAACTCGCCCCGCAGCGAGTTGCCGTAGCAGAGGGCGCACAGCCCCGCCAGCACTGCCACTGCCGCCGCCGNCGGCCGCATGGTGCGGGGCGGGCAGCGGGACCGCCGCCGCCGGCCACTCGCGCTCTGCCGAGGCGCAGCCTGCCCGGCTGCAAATAAACAGCGGCCGCCTCCCCGCGCCATCCCTCCTCCTCCTCCTTCTCCTCCTCTCCTCCCTCCCCCGCCCCCCGCACGCATGCTCCTTGCCGCGCTGTCACCCCCGCCGCCACTTCAGCCCGCCGGGGTGGGCTCTGCCCCGGGGTGGCCCCCGCACACTGGGGAGGGAGACCCCCGCGGGACGGCGCGGCAGCACCCACGCCAAACCAGGGGCTGGGAGCGGAGCCCTGGTGCGGCGGGTGGCCCTGTCACTCGTGGGAGAGAAGGCGCCAGGCTGCCCTGCCCGCTGCCAGGGCCTCCTCCGCCCCCCCGCGGGCATCTCCTTCCACGGCCGGTCGCGCCAGGACCAGCCTCCCCGTGGGCCGCGGTCACCTGGGGAGTGGGAATGTCCCAGCCGGCTCCACAGCATCCACGCTGCTCCACAGCATCGATACTGGTCCCCACCATCCATGCTGTAGCACTGCCTGTGCCAAACAGTCCCCACCGTGTCCTGTGGGCAGGGAAAGCGGTTTGGTGCTGTGGAACTTGTTTTCTCTACTCTGGTCCATCACCTGTCCCTCCTCCAAAATAACCTGAGAGCTGCCTTCTCCAAAGCATCTTTTTGATGACTGCAGTGTGCCCATCCCCCATACACGACCTTTCTTGTGTTAGTGACAACTCCCAATAACTTTCGCTTAAGGAAAGGCCATGTTCAGATCATCTGTTCAGCCGCGTATAAAAGGTATGTGGCCATGGCTTTTTCAGAAAACAGAAAAACAAGGACTCTATTAATGTTTTTTACCATTTAAATAAAGCCTCCCGCTTATAACCAAACAAAGAAATAACTCCACTTTGGCAAAGAAGCTTAGATTCAAGTAGGTGAATGAACATACTGGACATACTTTGAATTTGTTCTTGAAAAAAAGGTACACTGAGCATGGTTCACCACCAGCCCGTGCAGTTCCAAGCTGCTCTCTGTGTGTGTGTCTGTGTGTGTGTGTGTGAGTGTGCCTGCCTGCGTGTGGGAAAAAGAAGGGAGCGGAAGCTGTGAAGGGTTCATGCAGACTGTCCAGGGCGAGCCCTCTCCAGGAATGTTTCCCCCCCCCAGCATATTTGGCACTTCAAGTGATCTGGTATTTTCCAAGCGCAACAGAACAGGCTTTTCAGATGCACTTTTGTCATAGCTAAAAATAACAGTTAACTCTGACTAGGACAGCCTGTTTATATCCGGGACAGAAGGAAACCACCAGAAGCAGGGCCATCACTCAAACTTTCCCTTTAAGTGGCTGATGACATTTTGGCAGTCGGCTCCCCCAAGCTTTCCCTAGCATGGCAGATCGTTTGTGGTGGTGTGTTGGTATTTGTTTTCACCAAAGTTTCAAAGCTTGGGCACATAAAGCTGGACTCCAATATCTGTGCATGGGCACAGAAAGAGAAACAGCCCGGTAGCAAAGCCCACCAGCTCTGGAAACAATGTCACAGAGGCAGACATGCCTAAAAGGTAAAATCAGGACTTTTTGTTGACATAAATTAAAATGGTGACTGTTAATGGGAGGAGTGATGAGGGGAAGGATGGACTGTAATGTTGGTGAAAGCAAAAAACGACAAGTGTAAGATTTAAAGGTTGAAATTGCCTTACAGTAGACTCCAGGTAATATTTGAAATCCTAAATTTCTCCACCAAACAAAATCTGCAATCCCCTGTAGTTCTGAAATGGGCAGCAGAGGGTCTAGCCATTCTCCAGGGCAGATACCATTTGTGGGTGAGCTAGACAGACTAAAAAGGGGGTCAGCAGCACTGCTGATGTGACTCCAACAAACCCAACACACCCAGCAGCCCAGCTGAGTCTTGGCAGGCTGTCCCTCCCAACAAGAGCCCCGTACCTCTGGTCCACCGCCCATGGACCAGGGTCTGCACTGCCTTTCTCACTGATGTCTTTCAGCCTTCTGTCCTTCTTCACCACAGGTTGGGGGCAGCCTGCCGATAACCCACTCCTGCCATGAAACAGGACGCAGAGCTGCCATCAGGCAAGCCAACATTGGGGCAGGGGACTGGTCTCGCCATTCGTTTTCCAGGACTGTGGTACATGTCCCTGCTGTGTCTCAAGTCCCACTGTCCACCCTTTCAGCTTAACTAGTTCACCACAAAGCTCACAAAAAATGTAGAGTTCTAAAATGGTAAATGATGACAAGGTGATAAAATATAATTTTCTCATCACGGGATTTACTGTCAATATCTCATGACAGTAACATACACAGCCATATAACATGGCATAGTACAACAGATGTACTCTACGGAATAAATACCATTGCTTCCTATCCAGATCTACAATTTCCCATTCGCTTTCATGATCCAGCATGCTTGACAACACCAAAAAGCGTGGAAAGAGCCAGCAGTGACCCATTCAGGACTCATTCTGCCCTCACTCTCCTTAGGAGGGCACCAATACTAGCCATTGGTTTTCATCTGGCATGGAAACCTAGATTTTGCAAGGAAGAAAAACCTTATTTATTTTCTCATCTGTTTTCTTATGCGCTGATTGAAATGTTTTGCACAAAGTGTAGTTAACACTGATTTGTCAAGTTTCTTTTATGAGAAGAAAATCTATTCTCACTTCTCCAAGATAGACCAGATCTTTCCTTTCTTCCCTCGAGTGAACATCTGAAAGAGATAAAGCAATGCTCCAGTCAGCCACAAAGGAAGACCTACTGTTCTTCACACCAGAACCTGCTGAAATACAAGCAGATAGTCTTCTCGTTTTGATCCACAAAGGGAAACATTACCTCGTCATGCAGCAGTCACCGTCGCAGACTGAATCCGAGATGTTGTCTATCACTGGAAGTCCTGACCACCTATAAAGAAACTAACAGCAAAAGGGCAGAATTCAGAGAGCAGGAGAACACACATTGAACAAAGCTGTACGTTGGGTCTTAAGTCTGTACACACATATGCAGTCATATACATAGAGAGAGAGGAAAGAGAGAGAGAAGGAATAGAAGCCAGAGATGGGATGGTTTGCTCCAAGGCTGCTTTGCCACTTACAAAAAACTTCTGGTCTAACAAGAAGTATTTCCTCCCCCTGCAAGCCTCGATTCTTTCTCTACCTAAAGCAGCCATGTCATCGCTCCTGAAATGGAAAGCCAAATTGCTTCCCAGAAAAGCCTGGCTGAGTTGTAGAATCATGTGCGCAGCTGAAACACCCCAGCTATTTGACTGCCTACTTGCGTTTGAATCACAAGTTCTGTGCCAGCTATATGAAAAAGATTGTTAACAAATGGCTGTTAAAACTGGAGACCTTGAAACTAATTACATGCGATGCTCAAAAAAAAAAAACACCCAAAAAACTTGCTCTGCTAATTGAGCAGAGCTCATTACTTCTGAAGTAGGAAAGTTTAGCCTCCACTCGGCATAAAACATACGGCAGGGTACATGAGGCAGCAGACGCATTTGAATGGTTACACTTCAAGGGTTTGTGCGCTGATTGATCTGTTATTATCTGAAGATGGCAACTGCTCAAAGGCAGAGAGAGACTGCAAAAGTTTGGAGTTTCAAGCTTAAATGTGGAGTTCTGAAGAGTTTAGCTTTGCATTGACTGATTAAAGTATAAGAATGCGGTAAATACAATTTAAAAGTTAAATTACCATATGGTCATAGCTAGAGGTAAATTTCAAAAGCAGCACATGTAAATAGTTTCTTGCTGTCTGAACAAATAATTTTACATTTACATTTGATAACTGGTACAATTGATTGCTGCTTGTAGTCAGTTACTGAATGGTTTTGCAATTCATTTCAGTAGCCCCAGGATGAAACTCTGTATCTGCCACGCGTATAATCTTCGGCTGATACAGATTACGTTCATATGGTTAAAAGCAAAAAAAAAAATTAAAGAATGAGCCAGCAACCGGGTTCTGCTAGCTATTAAAGGAAATTGCCATCTTAAATGAAGGAGTGTTGCAAAACCTGGAACCAAGTTTGGCATCTTTAATCCAGTGTGCCGTCTGTGCTGGAAGAGCTTTGGAGAGACAGAGAACAATCGTTGTGGTCCAGAGCCCCCCCAAGGAGTTCAGCTCAGGCGCCATTCTGTTTAGCCAAGTAGGATTTGAACTTTGGAGTTACAGGGAGCACTGCAACCGTGCAGTGAAACACTGCGCTGGACTGGGCTGGAGAAATCTTATTTGCGATTGTTTTTGCTGGTTACCAAATTACTTCTAGGTCTTTGCACACTACAGAAAGTTTCTCTTTGGTGAATTCTTCCTAAAGCCGAGTGAAAATTCCTATGCTTTTGCTTTCACTTTCAACTGTGGCCAAGTGCCAGAAGTACTACAAGCACAAGAGGAAAACTTCTTGCCCGTAGTACCCTGGTCCTGTGATCCTTAGGAGACAAAGCAACCCAGTATTCCCAGGATGACCCCTCCTTTTCGATAGGGATGTAGTACTTCAAGTTCAATCCACAGACCTCTAATAAACCTTCTCCCTGTGGCAGTCACGGAGTGCATTAAATATTAGCCCTGAAAATTCAAACCCCTCAGTTTTTACAAAGCTGTATAAACAAGAAGATATCACACGGTAAGCACTGCTTGGTGGATCCCCATGGATGCACATTTCCCATCCCTGACACAGATGGCAAGTAATGCAGAATCCTCCATGACCCATTTTTAGATCCATTTGTCACCTGTTTCATAGGCTTGTGTAAAATGAGAGATTTCAAGCTGCGAAAAAGCTTGCCATAGTTGTTACTGGATTAGAGGGAATCTCTTTTTCAGCTCATACAACAAATGCATTTTCTGCCTTTGAAGAGACCCTGGTTAAGCCTTAGTCTATAGGCAGGATTGTACAGGGTCTTTCGTGGAACCCCTGCAGTGGGTGATTGGCAGGGGAGAGACATCCAGCAAACTGCATGGGTGTGACTTCGGTTTGGTAGCTGCAGTTTAAAGGTCGGGGACAATACAAAGGTGGGACAAGTCCCAGTAATGAGAATAACAGGATTCTTCATGTACAGAGCAGAGGCAGACTATGGCATAGGCTGCTGAAGTTGTCCACTCCAGCAGATTCACACGTTGGCTGAGGCCATTAGTACTTTCCATTTTTGTGTGCTTGATTTGGGTGTGCAGAACCCCATGATGGAATGGGGTCTAGAAAAAAAAACATTTTTCTTTCCTTATCAAGCATGGATCTCCACTTTTCCTCCTCGAGAAGCACTGCAGAGATTTCCCACAGCCAAAGAGAGTTCTCAGTCTTGCCCTTGCCTGAAAGATCTTTTTTTATGGCATTGGAGCAAGGGAAAAGTGTAGCCTATAGGGCTTGAGTCATAAGAGTTATCGCTTGCAACATTCATCTATTTAATGCTGATTAAGTGCAAGACAGGGTAAGTTGAATTTTTATGTACTTCAGGGAAATCAGCTTATGGCTCAGAACCACAGAAATTAAAAAGGGAAAACCCAACTCAAGATAGGCCCATTTCTGGGTGGGCAAATTAGCAACTCTTAGATGACCCAACAGTTTTTTCACTTACAGCGCATAGCCCTGGACTGCATTTTAGCTCTGCCTGGAACATTGTTTCTGACTACAAGCAGGTCAGAATGGGCGTGAGGCTGTTTAAAGTGGGGATCTTGCTAGAGAGGAGTTGTTTTAAAAGCATAACTTTCCTGAGAAACGGACATTAGTAACTCAGACGCCACACGCTTCCTACGAGGCTGTGCAAGGACATTGTTGTGGGGCTGTAAAGTTGGATGCCGAGATGCTGAGGGCACCGGGGTCAAACACAGCATGAGAAACAGATTTGGGCACAGCACTCTGATCAATATTTAGTGATTGGGATTCATATTGCTCCTGCAGGAAGGTGTTGGGTTCTGAAGAAGAATCTGATTTTGGCAAGACTAAGGAGGCATTTTCAGCTTGGACTGATCTGAATCAGTTTAATTTGACCCTATACTCAGCCTTCAGAGTTGGCTGTACATTCCTCAATGTAATTGTCTTTTGGAAGTTTATGTGACAAAATAAGAACAGAGATTAAAGACCCCGAGTCTGTTCCTTATTCAGATTCAGTTGGGTTTGTTTTCTGGGCATCTTTGAGCTGGAATTCAGTAGCAGTTCTCTCCGAAAAGTAACTGATTTGTGTATAAGATCTTCTGGCATCCCTAGTTTCGATTGAATTGCAGTCACTGCAAATGGTCTGATAAAATCAGACAGTCGGATAAAATCAGGAAATCTCTACAGTTATTCTCTGATTACCGAGCAAGCTCAATTTCATCATGGCGAAGTAGAAGCCAGTGGTTACAATTACTTTTCTTTCCTTTCATCTGTTTTTTAATATTTGGGTTTAAGATGGAAAAATTACAAATGAATAAATCTGCACACCAAGTTCAGTCAAGGCTTTTCTCTTTATAATAATATTATTCATATCTCAATGATTAGCAACAGCTGGAATAAATTTTAGCAAAAAATATTAAAACGTATATTGTAGGATAAGCCACATGGAGTCATTGTAATTTGAGGAGGGTGAAAGTTTCCATAAAAGCTACTGAGAAAGGAATACGACATATTTTTGTGGGGGTGACTTTTGGGGATTTTCTTTTTGCAAGCAGTTACAGTTTTATTTTACGGTGCTTTACTTTCTAGTGTTTATGTTGAACAAACACTCCAGAGAAAACAACGCATCAGTCAGCCGCTCTGGGCACTGCTTCTTCTCACTAGTCCTCTTACACCAAGTTGTACTGAGCAGCTCTAGCCGTGTTAAAGCAAAAATAAGTTTTCAAGCACAATTACAACCACCTAAGCCAACACCAGTGCTACGCTAGTGGGAAAGCTATCACGCAGGTCTGCTTTTCACCTGCAAACATCACCACATGCCAGCTGCTGTTCTCCCAAAATGTTGGAGAAATTCACAGACAGATAATAGATGAGTTAAAAATTAAACGCATAAAACCCTGTACAGCTTCTCAAAGGAAACAATTTGAAAGCCTGATTGAGAAGGGCAATGTCAGGAGGAAGTGGGATGGAGAAGGAGGCAGCTGGGAATGACGGGAGTAGCTTTTCAGTGTTCCCTTTTCCCTCTCCATTGTTCCCGTACACCATGCATCTAAGTGACCCTCAAACTGGTGCCAGGATAAATTGCACTCTCCCCAGTGATCCTTGCTCTTCAGCACTCATCTGCATTGCTGTAAGTCTGTTGTGGTCAGGTAAAATGTGTTACAATACTCAAGGAATTTTAAATAAAAATATTAAGACCATTCTGAAAGAAAGTGATTATCTAGGTGTGGAAGCACCAGAAGGACCAGTAGAAGAAATGCTGTGAGAATGGTAGGTCCAGATGGCACCTGGGTCATCAACTCTTGGCTTGCCTGAAATGCTCTGGGGAGACATATGTGTGTTTTTCTCCGGTTTCCCCAAGATGAGTGCACGCGTATGAGCTCAGGATTTTCAGCTCCTTCTGCTAATGGGGACCACAGGACTCCCTCCTTTCAGAGTCTCTGTCCAAGGAGATGAGTCTCTCTTGCTTTCTTATGCCCACTCGCACTCCCTTCATGTGTTTTAGCTGATTTCTCCTGCCTGATTCCACTCCAGCTTTCTTCTCAGTCAGTAGGAACTTGTAACCTTTGAATTTCTATTGTTAAACAATTTAAAAAACAAATTACTGAGCTCTGCCTGGTTTGGAGCTTACAAAATTTCCCATGGCTTCAGCCCAAAGCCAAAAGTCATCTGCAGTTCAGCTGAAACACTCCTAGGATCCTAGCAGTAGGAGTCTGGAAGCTTTTGGGACAGCATTCGGAGTGTGGAAGGTGCAGGAATCAAAACAAGCCACAGTTTGACAGCAAATCTAGCCCGCTCGCTGTTACTAAACCTGCTCAGCAGCACCTCTCCATGGAGTTTTCCGTCACCTCTAGTAGACCAGTCCCAGCACATTACACCTGCCCATTTCTTCCATCCCTGGGACATCACATCAAATTCAGGGGCCTGGCTTGAGGTTCACCTGACCTCACTGCGACGTCCTTGGTCCTCCTTAGCTTTTCCTGCGGGCTGTCTAGAGGCTTTCAGAGATGCGCCATGGCCCAGCATATCTTAACTATTACCAAGTTCACACCACACTTCTGTTCCTCAGGCACAAGGCAACCCTTTCTTTTGTAGATTAGAGGTCACGTACACTGAGACAGAGCTTCCCTGGAAGCTGCTTCAAGAATAGCAAGTCATTCTCTGTGAGACCCAAGGATTTTTGTGACCCTCCTCATCATCTTCTCAGTGCAAAAAGGCCAACACCCTCCAGTATAAACAACAAGGATAATAGTAGCAAACAAACCACTCTATCAAACCACAATACGCCTCTGTACTCTTAATCCTTCCTTGGGAAAAGATGGAGAGAAAAAAATTAATTACCTGAGAGTCAACATCATTTATATCACTACTGCTTTAAATAGACCTGTTGATAAAAAGGGTAAAAACATACCAAGCTTGCTCCAAATAGTTTTATAAAGGAAAGGACTAGAGAGGAGCCCGAAGGAAAACTCAGGCACAGCCCAACTTCAAAGAAGTGCCGCAGAGATCCACACTTTGTAATTTGTGCCTATTTCTAGTTATCTCTGTATTTACATGGATCGACAATTGTGAAGAAGAGAAAAATCCCAAAGATGGGGTTAGTCTTTTTTGGCATGAGGCTGGCATCTGCCATGGGAAATTAATCCATGCTAAGCTGCAGTAAGCTGAGCTGCGGAGTTTGTATTCGTGTCACTGAGACTGCTTATGCTCTCTGCTGGTCTATAAACTCTTATTAGTCAGACTTGACAGTGGGTGACAACTTGATGAAAAGAATAGCCCATGGATCACGATCCATTCAATAACGGTTTATAAAAATGATATTAAATGAGCCATTTTTCCTAAGACCACATACCAAAATATTTTGGGGAGATGAATAAAGCGATAGTGGGGGATTTTTTTATTTATTTTTTTTTTTTGAGAAGGGGATTAGGAGGTCCCAGGGCGCTTTGTCACTGAAATAACCACATCTGTCAGCTAAATTGGCAGAGCTATTATATTTAGTTGCTAGAAAGAGTTCCTCAGACGCTGAGGTCTTGGATACTTCCCAAAAGATTTGCTCTCTGGACAGTTGAAGCAAAATAAAATTAGAGGGGGAAAGTAGTTCACAGCCACAGCTAGCATTTTCATTTTTTTGAAATATCTCATGGTCTGAAATGTTGATGAGAAAAGACGGGCTCATGAGAGGTGACTTGACAGGAATCACGTTTTCATTTCCTTCATAAAATTTTGCAAGCTTTTCTCTGTCTCCAGTGGCCACCTTGCTGTTGTTGCCTTTTGGGCGCCCATATGATCCTCCCTAAGAGGAAAAGATATCCCAAGGCATTTCCTTTTTTCTTTTGCAAGATGCAGTCAGAGGATCCCATCAAATTTTTTTAATTTGTTTCACTGGCTTCTAACTTTGCAGACACCTGTCATGCCGTAAAACTGACTGATGAATGACAGGGCCCTGCTAGGTTTGGCCAGGGTATAATGCGAGCTCCCAGGGCTGGAAACAATAAACCACAAATTTCTGAGAAACGGGGTTTTCCAAAGGGACATGCTAGCCCTGGCTTCACCACACCCTTTCATTTTGCTAGCTGCAGTTCAGCAAATTATGGTTGGATTTTGTTACATTTTCTATCATTATGAGTCCTCTTTTCTCAAAGGTAGGAGAGGACCTTCTGCAAAGCTCAAGGTCCTTTACTAGAGAGTTGCTGAGTACCGTGCTGGGGACTTGCTCTGCATGTATGGGAGCCAGTGTATGGGTCACATAATGACACGGCCAAAGCTCACATGGAGCAGTTTGGAAGAGAGAAGAATTTCAGATGAATCAAAGGCAGCCTCTCCCCTCCCACACTGACCTTCTTTGGAGCCGCCCTACGCTGAAAATCCTCTCTCTTTCCATCTATCCATACATTTTCAGAGGACTGTGGGTTGGAAAGAAGAAAGAAAGAAAGAAACATAAGAGTTCATCTTTCAGCTGCCACTGTCGCATGCTGGTTTTGGAAACTAAGTGACGAGATGTTCGTGCCACATTTCAGCTAGCTGTCATTAACACAGTCGGGCTGTCCTGGAAGAGAAGCTTTCTCAAAACTCAGTACTCTTTCCTTGGCTTTCTAAGTAAACCTGATCAGACCTGACTCCCTCCTGCAGAACAGCCTCCTCAACATCCAGGCAAAGACAACAATACATATTTTTCACCTTGTCAGGCTGCCTGCAAGTAATCTAATCAGATCCGGAACATTTCAATTCATAACGAATTGGTCCAGCCAGCTGAAAGTGTCACTAAGCAACTGCAACAGCGAGCCTCCAACTTTGTGGACCACCCCGCCAGCTGTGCCAGCCTGGTCTCCCAGCTGTGCCATCAGCCGCACAGACACTGACCTCCCACCAGGACATGAGAGGCACCTACACTGGGCCCGGCCCTTACCACAACTGCCCACAGAGCTGCGGTCCCTCAGACCTGCCCAGTGAAAGCCCCCCGGTCCCAATCCAAGCAGAGGAACAAGGCAAAATGGCGGAAGCAAGCAAGTCTTGGCTTCATCGTTGAAGCAACAGAGGTATAGGAAGGCTAACAGATGTGTCCAAAGCTAGAAAAGAATTCAGGCAGGAAATACAGGCAGGAGGTGAAAACACATCTACTGACTTTGAGGCTGTCTTCTGCCCCTCAGGGCACACAAGGACTGGGAAGGGACACAGCGCAAAGGCTCTCCGCTCTGGATTTCACTGGCTCTGGTTCACACTGGGACGAGGAGGTGGGAGTGAGGAAAGTGGGCATCAGCGTGCCGGTGCCTCTGGGAAGAGCTTCAGTAGTAGCTGTTGTTACAAGTCTTAATAGAGCCAGCTATTTCTCTGCCCTGGCCAAGCACTGCTGCAGTGCGCAGGAGAGGTTGGAATAAGGCTTTTCCCGACCTTTTTGAAGTTGTCATATAGACTTTTTCAGTCTTTGCACTTTGGGATTTTGAGATAGGAGTGAGTGGGACGGGACTCTGCTTAGGAGGCAACATCCCATGCCCTCCCACTGCTGACCTCAGGACACAGTTATCTGTAAACAAATCCTAGAGCAAAATCCCTAATGGGGAATACGATAGGATGACACACTGCTATAGCATCTTGCAGTAGCCTGTGCTTGCATCTGAGAAGCAGGAATGCATATGCCCTTACAGTGACAGCATAGGAGATTTTGTTTTAGTTTTAAATAAGTGATTGATAGGGTAAAGGCAACTGGGGGGAACAGGCCAAACACAGCTAATGAAAAAAGTAGACCCACTCGTCATCCTGTTATATCGCTTGCTAATAGAGTAGTGTTTGGCAATAGCTTGTGTGTTGTAAGGCTTAAGGTTATCAGCAGAGTGTCTGCAGAGAGCTAGTTAGAATTCATCCCACATCTGTGACTGTAATCCAGCAATTTAGATGAAAACATGTACTCTGCATAGGTGCATGACATAGGCTATTACTATTATTTATACAGTAATAGTCATAATAAATCACATATTGAGTGTGTTTGTTATTCCGAGGAAAACTTAATTATAATTTCCAAGCTGGCAGCATTTGATTTACATTTTGCTCTCTCTGAAATTGTATAATTAGATCCCAAGTTACAACTCCGGCGAAATCTCTGCCTTGTTGGGTGTAGGAGATGTGGAGTTGCAGCTGCAGCCATAGCTCTGGCAAAGATAGCTTTCCCTTGAGAATATTAATTTTTAACATAAAAATGAAAAATGAGTAAAATTCCCCTAAAAAAGGGGAGATGCTTGGAAGGCACCTCTCAGGGAGCTGTCTTTGGTAAAAGGAGCTCTCTAGTGTCCAGTTGTAATACTGCAGCTCAGGAAGAAGAAGCTATGAGCACAAGACCTAATGAAATAGATGTGCAAATGGAAGACCTAGGTCTCTTCTATTAGGTGCTGATGTGTGATGTGCAAATTGGTACTTAAACATCACTATCACCCAAACCAATACCACACTCCGAAATTTTAAGGCACGGCACAGAGGTCTCGTTCATTCCCACCTATCTTTCTCCATCTTTTCTTTAAAGGAACATTGGCTGCACCAATGACGTGGCTCCTGCTTGGTCTGTGGGGCAGGGATGTGTGCATGTGTCTGCCAACATCCAGGCCATGAAAAAAAGATTTAAAATTTTACTGTGTTCCTCTCCGATGATGGCCAAGTGCCTGCTATTTGGGGATCTGAGGTCATGTGCACATACTGATTTGAGGTAGTAGATTTGGTACAAGCAAATGCCTAATTGTGGCTGCTGGCTTTTAATGCACGTGCCTGATTAAGTGAAATTGTCTCGTGCCAGACAAAACAAGCCCTTGGTCACCAATCCTAGGAAATAAATCACAAAAAAAGATGTGTGACAAGTAGGGTACAAAGGCAGATAGCCCCTCTGTCTTCCTAAAGTGAAAAACTTAAAACTTTAATTAGCAGTTATTATGCAGGCTTGAGCACATGCTAGAATAACAATATATTGCCTTTAGACTGCTTTTAATGCCTGCATTTTGTTTTTTCAACACGTTAGTGATGAGCTCACTAATGTTGATAAAAACAAATTTAAAAGTCTATTTGGTTATCACTGGATATCACAGATGGAGAATAATGACTTGACAAATTGGCAAACTGAGATTATCTACAAATACTATGAGAGACACTGGAAGCTCTTATAAAATACACCATGATTTTTAATAGCATTTTGCTATTATGGTACCTCCCTTGTGGATACTGTGGTTTAATACTGCAAATATGAAAAACGATGCCATAGTTGAAGCTTTGCCACTGAAAAGCACCATCTTCCATTTCCTATGCTCTGCTTCCCACAGCAAGGCTTGTTCTAGAGTAGAAAATAAATTAAGATGTAATAATTAACTAAATGTGTTTCAACAGCAAGAAATCCCACACAGGGCTAAATTGCTCACCTTTAATCACTGCAAACAAAATGATGGTGAATTTCCTGGAAGTTGCTGCGAACCAGAGGTTTAAACCTTTCGCCTTTTGATAGGTTTGCAGCAGTTTTTTCTTCTCCCACTATTGACCTTCATTTTCTGAGCTCAGCGTACAGAGAAGCCATAGATTTAGTAGCTGAAAAACAATTTCAAAAATATAAGCCACAAACAACAAAGAATCCTGCCAGATTTAGGTCAGTCATGACAATAATAGTTTTTCCTCCCCTTAGCATTTCAGCTCAGTATTAAGGTGATCACTCTTGATAAACGCAAAACCAAAAAAACCCAGTACATTATTATGTCTAAGCACCCTATGGAATATCTCAGACACAGCAGCCCATTTCCCCTTTATTTTAGCAAAGCTGCAGTCGTGGTGGCAAGGGCTTGACCATTCTCATGTTTTTTTTTCAAAATAAAACAAACTGTTGATATTTTCCAAAATGAAAACTAAAGCAAAGTATTTCTCAGAAAACTCTTTGTATAAAAGTCCTCTGATGCTTAATCTCAAAAAAGTGGGTCTCTCATTGATATTTAGGTTAGAAGGGACTGTTAAGACCTTTGTGTTCGAACTCCTGCATAATAGAGGATGGAGAATTTCAGCAAAAGTCCATGACTAAGTTCAGTTTTATTTACAGTATTGGGTCCTTGCAGTGCACAAATCCCTCGGTCCTCCCTGCTGAGGGGGTTGCCATTGAATTCAAGTGAGCTGGAGCAGAGCCTTAGAGAAAAGAGCAGTTCCTGTAGTCCCACCACCATCTGTCAGGTAGAACCTGGTATTTTACACTGTATCTTCTTGGAAAATGATAAACCAGAAGATGTGTAAACTGTGTTTTAACAAGAAGAATAAAATCCATAATTCAGGACAGCACAGAACGCACCTGGTTTCATGCTTCATTTCCATTTTTAAACATAGAAGAGGCTCAGAGAAGCATCTGTTGAGTGTCTGAATGGGTCTGGATCAGCTGCAAGTGCCCGTTTGCCAAAAGCAAGTCCAACTCAGACATGAAATCAGGCAAATCTCAGTGATGATGGGTCAGTTTCACATCTACATCCCAAACAGATAGCAAGTCTGGATTGGTGGCAAATGTACCCAACCGAAAAAAAAAAAAAGCAGAAGCTTTGCAACACGAGATTCCTAAATATCAGACAGTTGCAAAAAGGATCTATCTAACCATCTGGGGTTTCATTTCTGTATTTTTTTTTCTCTGCATTTATGGAAAAGGAAGGTCAGATGAGATAAAAATTTTCAAGTGGGGAAAAATATTGTTGTTCCATGAACAGTTTCAATCCAGTAAGGTAAGTATATCATTAATGTAAAACTTAAGACTCACAACGTCTAACTGAGATCACTGAGTTACAGACTGAGGGCTGCCACAAAGTCAGTGGAAACTCCAAAGAGCAAATCAGAATTTTTGGAGTGCCACTGGCTATACAGAAGAAATGTCTTCATGTGGTTGGTGTGAAGGGCTCCCTGAAAAAAAAACACATTACTTTTAATATAGAAATAACAAAAAGTGT